>CM053258.1:2838927-3003927 GCA_028583405.1 Pogonophryne albipinna
AGTAGAAAGTACAGGTATTGGGTTCAACATGTAAGAAGTAGAAAGTACAGGTATTTGGGTTCAACATGTAAGAAGTAGAAAGTACAGGTATTTGGGTTCAACATGTAAGAAGTAGAAAGTACAGGTATTTGAGTTCAACATGTAAGAAGTAGAAAGTACAGGTATTTGAGTTCAACATGTAAGAAGTAGAAAGTACAGGTATTTGTGTTCAACATGTAAGAAGTAGAAAGTACAGGTATTTGTGTTCAACATGTGAGAAGTAGAAAGTACAGGTATTTGTGTTCAACATGTAAGAAGTAGAAAGTACAGGTATTTGGGTTCAACATGTAAGAAGTAGAAAGTACAGGTATTTGTGTTCAACATGTAAGAAGTAGAAAGTACAGGTATTTGAGTTCAACATGTAAGAAGTAGAAAGTACAGGTATTTGTGTTCAACATGTAAGAAGTAGAAAGTACAGGTATTTGGGTTCAACATGTAAGAAGTAGAAAGTACAGGTATTTGGGTTCAACATGTAAGAAGTAGAAAGTACAGGTATTTGAGTTCAACATGTGAGAAGTAGAAAGTACAGGTATTTGTGTTCAACATGTAAGAAGTAGAAAGTACAGGTATTTGGGTTCAACATGTAAGAAGTAGAAAGTACAGGTATTTGAGTTCAACATGTGAGAAGTAGAAAGTACAGGTATTTGTGTTCAACATGTGAGAAGTAGAAAGTACAGGTATTTGTGTTCAACATGTAAGAAGTAGAAAGTACAGGTATTTGTGTTCAACATGTAAGAAGTAGAAAGTACAGGTATTTGTGTTCAACATGTAAGAAGTAGAAAGTTCAGGTATTTGGGTTCAACATGTAAGAAGTAGAAAGTACAGGTATTTGGGTTCAACATGTAAGAAGTAGAAAGTTCAGGTATTTGGGTTCAACATGTAAGAAGTAGAAAGTACAGGTATTTGGGTTCAACATGTAAGAAGTAGAAAGTTCAGGTATTTGGGTTCAACATGTAAGAAGTAGAAAGTACAGGTATTTGGGTTCAACATGTAAGAAGTAGAAAGTTCAGGTATTTGGGTTCAACATGTAAGAAGTAGAAAGTACAGGTATTTGGGTTCAACATGTAAGAAGTAGAAAGTACAGGTATTTGGGTTCAACATGTAAGAAGTAGAAAGTACAGGTATTTGGGTTCAACATGTAAGAAGTAGAAAGTACAGGTATTGGTGTTCAACATGTAAGAAGTAGAAAGTTCAGGTATTTGGGTTCAACATGTAAGAAGTAGAAAGTACAGGTATTTGTGTTCAACATGTAAGAAGTAGAAAGTACAGGTATTTGAGTTCAACGTGTAAGAAGTAGAAAGTTCAGGTATTTGGGTTCAACATGTAAGAAGTAGAAAGTACAGGTATTTGGGTTCAACATGTAAGAAGTAGAAAGTTCAGGTATTTGGGTTCAACATGTAAGAAGTAGAAAGTACAGGTATTTGAGTTCAACATGTAAGAAGTAGAAAGTACAGGTATTTGGGTTCAACATGTAAGAAGTAGAAAGTACAGGTATTTGTGTTCAACATGTAAGAAGTAGAAAGTACAGGTATTTGTGTTCAACATGTAAGAAGTAGAAAGTACAGGTATTTGGGTTCAACATGTAAGAAGTAGAAAGTACAGGTATTTGGGTTCAACATGTGAGAAGTAGAAAGTACAGGTATTTGGGTTCAACATGTAAGAAGTAGAAAGTACAGGTATTTGGGTTCAACATGTAAGAAGTAGAAAGTACAGGTATTTGTGTTCAACATGTAAGAAGTAGAAAGTACAGGTATTTGGGTTCAACATGTAAGATGTAGAAAGTACAGGTATTTGTGTTCAACATGTAAGAAGTAGAAAGTACAGGTATTTGGGTTCAACATGTAAGAAGTAGAAAGTACAGGTATTTGTGTTCAACATGTAAGAAGTAGAAAGTACAGGTATTTGGGTTCAACATGTAAGAAGTAGAAAGTACAGGTATTTGTGTTCAACATGTAAGAAGTAGAAAGTACAGGTATTTGTGTTCAACATGTAAGAAGTAGAAAGTACAGGTATTTGGGTTCAACATGTAAGAAGTAGAAGGTTCAGGTATTTGGGTTCAACATGTAAGAAGTAGAAAGTACAGGTATTTGGGTTCAACATGTAAGAAGTAGAAAGTACAGGTATTTGAGTTCAACATGTAAGAAGTAGAAAGTACAGGTATTTGTGTTCAACATGTGAGAAGTAGAAAGTACAGGTATTTGGGTTCAACATGTAAGAAGTAGAAAGTACAGGTATTTGAGTTCAACATGTGAGAAGTAGAAAGTACAGGTATTTGGGTTCAACATGTAAGAAGTAGAAAGTACAGGTATTTGAGTTCAACATGTAAGAAGTAGAAAGTACAGGTATTTGGGTTCAACATGTAAGAAGTAGAAAGTACAGGTATTTGGGTTCAACATGTAAGAAGTAGAAAGTACAGGTATTTGTGTTCAACATGTAAGAAGTAGAAAGTACAGGTATTTGAGTTCAACATGTAAGAAGTAGAAAGTACAGGTATTTGAGTTCAACATGTAAGAAGTAGAAAGTACAGGTATTTGAGTTCAACATGTAAGAAGTAGAAAGTACAGGTATTTGTGTTCAACATGTAAGAAGTAGAAAGTACAGGTATTTGAGTTCAACATGTAAGAAGTAGAAAGTACAGGTATTTGGGTTCAACATGTAAGAAGTAGAAAGTACAGGTATTTGTGTTCAACATGTGAGAAGTAGAAAGTACAGGTATTTGGGTTCAACATGTAAGAAGTAGAAAGTACAGGTATTTGAGTTCAACATGTGAGAAGTAGAAAGTACAGGTATTTGTGTTCAACATGTAAGAAGTAGAAAGTACAGGTATTTGAGTTCAACATGTGAGAAGTAGAAAGTACAGGTATTTGGGTTCAACATGTAAGAAGTAGAAAGTTCAGGTATTTGAGTTCAACATGTGAGAAGTAGAAAGTACAGGTATTTGAGTTCAACATGTAAGAAGTAGAAAGTACAGGTATTTGTGTTCAACATGTGAGAAGTAGAAAGTACAGGTATTTGGGTTCAACATGTAAGAAGTAGAAAGTACAGGTATTTGAGTTCAACATGTGAGAAGTAGAAAGTACAGGTATTTGGGTTCAACATGTAAGAAGTAGAAAGTACAGGTATTTGAGTTCAACATGTAAGAAGTAGAAAGTACAGGTATTTGGGTTCAACATGTAAGAAGTAGAAAGTACAGGTATTTGTGTTCAACATGTATGAAGTAGAAAGTACAGGTATTTGAGTTCAACATGTAAGAAGTAGAAAGTACAGGTATTTGAGTTCAACATGTAAGAAGTAGAAAGTACAGGTATTTGTGTTCAACATGTAAGAAGTAGAAAGTACAGGTATTTGGGTTCAACATGTGAGAAGTAGAAAGTACAGGTATTTGGGTTCAACATGTAAGAAGTAGAAAGTACAGGTATTTGTGTTCAAAATGTAAGAAGTCAAAGTAAAAAGTCGTCAGAAAAATAAGTAGTGGAGTAAAGTACTGATACCAGAAACATGTACTTAAGTACAGTAACAAAGTATTTGTACTCCACTACTTCCCTCCTCTGCGTGAGACCCACCATGAGTTTGCGTTCAGCTTTGAGCGTGTGGACCACGTGAGGCAGGATCTGCTTGGGGTACGCACGGCGCTTCCTGGTGGTTTCTACGATGGCGTCGTCCAGCAGGCTCTCCAGGTCCAAAGGCTCCTCCTCTGCAGAGAGTGAGACACAGACAACTGTTGTTTAATAAATACTACTTTAATTTAAGCAACATGAACACTGAGCACTGCTGAAGGCTGGAGACTTTAGAGCGATGTCATCGTAGAGAATCACCTTCTACATCAGGAGCCTCCTCCCATGACAGTCCGTTCACCAACACGTTCTCCTGCACCGCCGTCTCGAAGGTCTGCACAGACCACACAAAGAGGCCACATTACAGCTGTGATGCTTTATCAAATGTATCTGAGATAATGTGTTCTAGGGCTGTTTAGGACAGCAACAAAGTATTCTTATTATTATTGATTCATCTAATCATTTCCTTGGTTAATCATTTGTCTATAAATGTCTAAAAACAGGAGAAATACCAATAGTCTGAAGTTCAAATCGATGTCTTGATTGGTCCGTTCATAACAATTACTATATTCAGTTAACTATCACTCTTAAACTTACTTTACTTTGTACTTCTACTGCACTACAATTACTTCTACTTCGTTTACTCAACTACAAGATCTGAGTACTTCTACTTTTACTAAAGTACAAGATCAGAGTACTTCTACTTTTACTTTAATACAAGATAAGAGTACTTCTACTTTTACTTAAGTACAAGACCTGAGTACTTCTACTTTTACTCAAGTATAAGACCTGAGTACTTCTACGTTTACTCAAGTACAAGATCTGTGTACTTCTACTCAAGTAAAATATCTGAGTACTTCTACTGTTACTAAGTACCGATCTGAGTACTTCTACTTTTACTCAAGTACAAGATCTGTGTACTTCTACTTTTACTCAAGTACAAGATCTGTGTACTTCTACTTTTACTAAGTAGAGATCTGAGTACTTCTACTTGTACTAAGTACGACCTGAGTACTTCTCCCTCCTCTGTGTATCTTGATGTTCTTTGTTCAGTAGAAGTAAAAACCAACAGTTTTAGATGTAAACAGACTAACCGCCAGCAGGTCGTGCAGTAAACTTGTCTTCGTTTCCTCGGCAACGCCCGTCTGTCCGTCAAGAGCCGTTTGTAAGATCTTCTTATATTCGTTAATCCGCTGGGTTACTTGTTTTTTCGACGTTACTTTCACCCTGAACTCCTCAGTTGTGTCTTCTCTCTCTACCGGCTCCATCTTTACCGCCAACTTTGTTTACATTTTTCAAAAGACCGTATAACTTCCGGGTTGCGTACGTCGTCCCCGGAAACACACGTCTACAATCGCACAATAGTTCCGCCTGGCTGTTAGCTAATACAACATGGACAATTATCGCAGTTTTTTAGTGTGTGATTTGAACTCGTAACTCTTATTATTTTAGAATTTTTCAATGGAGTATGGTTTTGTTGACTGCCATTGTCATATTTCAGCCCGTGAGTTTGAAAAGGTAAGAACTAAACAACCAGAAAACCTAGCTTGTTTTTATAAGTATTTGGTCCTCATTGCATCCTCTGTAGACTACATGAAAATATAGCGTGTATTTGCATTACAAATATTGATGTTTAATCATAAAAGCTGTATGTGTGCAACCAGAGGTGGGAAGTAGCTAAGTACACGTACTCAAGTACTGTAGAATGTACAATTTTGAGGTACTTGTACTTTACTTGAGTATTTCCACTTTATACTACTCTGTACTTCTACTCCACTACAATTCAGAGGTAAATGGTGTACTTTTCCTCCACTACATGTATTTAATACCTTTAGTTACTTTAGATGATCTGAGTAATTCTACTTTTACTCAAGTACAAGATCTGAGTACTTCTACTTTTACTCAAGTACAATATATGAGTACTTCTACTTTTACTCAAGTACAAGATCAGAGTACTTCTACTTTTACTCAAGCACAAGATCTGAGTACTTCTACTTTTACTCAAGTACAAGATCAGAGTACTTCTACTTTTACTCAAGCACAAGATCTGAGTACTTCTACTTTTACTCAAGTACAAGATCAGAGTACTTCTACTTTTACTCAAGCACAAGATCTGAGTACTTCTACTTTTACTCAAGTACAAGATCAGAGTACTTCTACTTTTACTCAAGCACAAGATCTGAGTACTTCTACTTTTACTTCCACCTCTATATACCACAATGTTACCATTTACATTCACACTGCAGTTGTTAACAGTTTTTGTTAAATTGTTAGTGTTCTCATTTACTGATTTCTCTCTTACCACTGTGCCATCTTTTTTCCGTCTTTGCAGGATCTGGAGGATGTGATCCAGAGGACTAAAGAGGTCGGTGAGAGACTCAGAGAATATTAATATATCACAATCAAAGTGCCTTGTATGATTCAATGTGTGTGTGTGCAGGCCGGGGTAAAGACTCTGGTTGCAGTGACAGAAGAAGTCGGAGAGTTTGACCGAGTTCTGCAGCTTCAGGGCCGGTCAGTGTGTCTTCAGAGTTATCAGTCCGGACTTACACAGCGTCTGTCTCATAACATATTGTGTCCAGTAGGAGAAACGCATTAGTTTTAAACAAAAAAAACACAACTTTGGCATGATTTATTTTGTTTTATATGAATATGTTATTGTACAAAGAATAACTTAATGACACAAATGAATTAAAATCAGGGGGCAGAAATGCAATTAATAGATTTAATCAGATTACATGGTTTAAAAACAACTTATCAAAAGTCCAGTCCTGTGCAACGATAAATCAAATATAAAAGGCATTTTCAACTGGCGTCAAAAAATGAGACAAATAAAAATGATTAAAATGTATATGTGTGTAAAGTAAAAACATTATTTTGTAATAGCTGCAACCACATACCTGCATGCATCCATTTTCTATTTTACTAGCTAACATGCTTTGTCCATTAACTCAGCGTTAACCGCAGTAACTGAAATGTTCAGATCGAGATGTGTAAATGTATATATTTCGCTCAAAATAAATACTAAAGAAAATCCAGAAACAACAGACAGTGAGAGCAGAACTCAATGTTCTCGCTCTCTGTATTCATAGCTGGAAATAATGAGTGTGTTTACGTTGCACCGTGCAGCTGCTCTCAGCGGTGTCGCGTCATATGTATTATTCAGGGTGTTACCTCTTAATTCTTCCCACAGTTATCCAGATCTGGTGGCTCCATGTTTCGGGCTCCACCCCCTGCAGGAGGGCGGGCAGCGCAGCGTGAATCCTCAGGTAGGAAAACAGACTGCTCCTCGTCCCTTTTTAAAAAATCATTTCACTTTATTCTGAGTGTAACTGTATCCCGCCGGCACAGTGGGGGGGGGGGGGACTGTGAAGCCTCTGGAGGAGATGAAGGGGTGTTTATTTGTATTATTAAAAGTAGAAAAATGTATGTAACATTTCCTTTAGAGTAGCTCCATTTTACGACATAATGCACAGGCTCTTATGAAGTTTAAATGGTGAGTTGTTTCCCTTTAAATACTAAGTTTCCTCTTCAGTTTCATCCTCTCTCTTGAATAATAGTCACTGAAATGTAATCGCTTCCAATTTCTTGATACGGTGTTGAAGTCGGTCAGCTGAGCCAGGATTCACTCTAAAGGGCAGGTCTCCTACAGTCAGGGGAAATCCTTAAAACGTGTTCCTTGCACCCTGATGTCGTTGTGATTCCTGCTGCAAAAAGCTGCGTTTTTATTTGAACAAGGTGATATAATTATTTCCATCATCGAGAATGAGGATAAAATGTAAAGACAGTTAAAAAATGCTGCAGATTAGAGTTCCACAAAGTATCACAAACTAATCTAAATACAGCATAAGGTCATAGCACAGTAGCTACAGCTACGTTTTGGCAATGAAAGTCTCAAGTGCCAGGCTTCTCCAACAATGCAACATGCAATATACTAAAGAGCAATAAAGATAGTGACAAGATAAATTAGTGCAAGACAATGGTGCAAGTGACAGAAATGTGCCTCTGAAGGTAGGTTTAACACCCAGATTGTTACATTTATGATAAAGACTCACATTTGTTTTGTTTTTTACAGGATCTTGATGCTGCCCTGCCACTGTTTTACAAACACAGAGAACGCCTCGTGGCTATTGGAGAGGTAGAACACACACGCGCGCACACACACACACACACACACACACACACACACACACACACACATTCTACCTCTAATTCTGTAATTCCACGGCAGGATTAAAACAACATACTTGATTTAATGTAATGAATTCCCTCGCCCCGTACTGTCTCCATAACCTAATCCCTAACCCTTTACCACTCTCAAGGTCCACACATCTAATTTGATCGATACAAACTTAGATAAAGAAGGTTTTAATTACATGTTATACACACACACACACACACTCACACACACACACACACACACACACACACACACACACACACTGCTGTTGTCTAGTTAATAAATCCTAACTTTAATGTGACTCCTGGTAAAGTAAACTAGTTAAAACGTTCAACTCTCCTCCTAATCTTTCTTTAAGTGCATGAGTCAGTTACAGTCTAACACACACACACACACACACACACACACACACACACACACACACACACACACACACACACACACTGCAGTCGTGAGGAATGTGTGTGTTGTTCTGAGCAGACCTCCGGCTCCACACGGCTGAATCAACAGTCTGACTGCTGTTTTCACAACTCTCTCATGGGTCGCTGCACTCAACACATGATTTGATCTGTGAGTCTGTCATCACACTTTACCTCCGGCGTTCTCACCTGCACGTGTTCAGGGAATGGTCATTTCTACAGGAGAGGATGATACGTGGCATCATCCGTCACAACATTAAGTGTTTGAGACTTGACAGATTTGATGGTCCTCAGAGGAGAAGTCTTGATTTCTGGCTGCCTGTACTTCGCTGTTCTCATCAGCAAGACTAATGTGATCTGACTTCTACATCAATGTGTGTTACGTTAACATCTTGTCTATGTATTGAAAAGTCTTTGTGTAAAGTTTGTCAAATTTGTTTAAGCAGTTTTAAAAAGACCAAACATGTTCTTGAACTTTTTGCATCCACATTTCAGGATAATGAAGTTACTCTTCTGTGCCTGACAGCAATCATATTGTTTTAAAACAAACAATTGTCCCTGCAGAGTCTCTGGTGGCTTCGTAATGTCTGCTGGAATATAATCAGTCATTCTGTTGTATTTGTTTGTTTCCAGATTGGTTTAGACTTCACTCCGTGGTGTGCTCCCTCTCATCAGGACAGAGAGGATCAGATGAGCGTCTTCATCAAACAGCTGAGCGTCGCCAAGGAGCTGCAGCTGCCTGTGTGAGCCGGATGAAATCATCATAGAAATACATGAACATAGAATGTAAATGTGATCGATAACTGTATGCGTAAGGGTAAGAGACAGCATTAAAGGGATGGTCAAATCAGTCTCCTGTTTTCTTCACAGGAACGTCCACTCGCGATCTGCTGCTAAAGTCACCATAGAGACGATGAGAGAACAAGGTGAGTGTTCGCTTTGTTTTGAATATTTAAAGTTAACATTTCACTTCTTTCTGATTTCCCATCAGGTATCAGTCGAGCGCTGCTTCATAACTTTGCAGGGAAGCCCTCTGTGGCTCTGGAGGGAGTGCAGGCTGGTTTCTTCTTCTCCTTCCCCCCCGCAGTCTGCAGGAACCACCAGGTGGGGGGATTCACACTTTGCATTCGTAGAGAAAGAAACAACAACATGCTACGTATAGATTTTGTATTTAAGGAATCACGAGGAGGGAGAAACAGAAATATATAGGAATTTAAATTGATATCTTGTGTCATCAGCCCCGCTACATTAGTCAAATAAAAACAACTGAAAATATGTATCTTTTTATATAAATATTTTTCTTCTATTTTTAATTCTAACTATCTTTTATCGGACATTTCACTTATTATATTTATATACATTTTTGTATTCTTTTTGTATGATATTTTCTTTCTTTACCTGCCCGGCAGTGGCTCAGTCAGTAGGGGCTTGGACTGGGAGCCGTAGGGTCGCCGGTTCAAGTCCCCGACCAGACCTGAAATATGGAGTGTGGACTGCTACTTGGAGAGGTCCCAGTTCACCTCCTGCCCTGCCCTGGTGCCCTTGAGCAAGGCACCGGACACCCCCCTCCCATTGCTGTGCAATAGCTGCCCACTGCTCCTAGTGCTAGACTCCTGGTACTAGGATGGGTTAAAAGCAGAGAACACATGTCACTGTGTGCTCTGCATGTGAGACCATTAAAGAGGGGTTCATCCCTCCCATTCTATTATTTCTAACATTGCTTTCCTTTTTTTAATCTTTTATTTTCATTAATTGTAAAATAGAGCAGCTTTCCCCGGGGTAAAGATACTCCGATTACTTATATACATTATAACATTAATGATTATTGAGAGATTACACTCTATGTTAAAGCGTTAACAGGTGTATATTCCACAGACCAAAATACTGTTATATCCTTATATATACAGTCTATGGTTATATCCCATTAAAAGTGCAACAGAAATACCTTTTTTAAGCATTTTTTGAAAAATCTTTGACGTGTTAAAACAAAAAATACGGTCAAAACAAGAGACACCGTGTTCCTATTCCTGGATGTTACATGTCACATGTTAGACGCTTTTATCCAAAGTGACTTACACACTCAGTACTGTGTTCAATCCCCACAGGAGCACTTTGGGGTGAAGTGTCTCAGGGACACAACGACATGATGACAGCAGTGGGGTTTGAACCTGTACTCCCCTGATCCCAACACTTACGCACTACCCACTGCGCCACAGCCTCCCTTATTATCACTGATTATCTTCACACTTCTCATTAGATGATAATCTCCATGTAGTCGTCTTGGCACCTGAACTCTGTGCAATGAAACCTAATGTAATCTAATGAATTAAGACTTAAATCTCCACTGTGAAGCGCTTTGAGTTGCCTTGTGTTGAAAGGTGTTGTATAAAGAAACTTTCCTTGCCTATGAAGACGAGCAACATGAGCGTGAATCTGCTTGACTTCTGTTACATCAGTCCGTTATAATAATAAAAAGTATAATAACATTTCCCCTCACAGAGAGACAAACTGATCAAGCAGATCCCTCTGGAGCACATCTGTCTGGAAACGGACTCTCCTGCTCTCGGGCTCCACAAGCACGTGAGTTTCAGAAGATCACAACTCCTCAGACTGCCTCTCTAAACCTAAACCTCCTCCTGCCTCTTCCTGTCTCCCAGGAGAGGAACGAGCCCTGTAACATCGCTCTGTGCTGCCGACACATCGCTGACGTCAAAGGTCTGTCAACACAAACTGTTCAGATCGTCACCGCACAAAACGCACTCAGGCTTTTCCCAAAGGTTCAAACTCACATGCAGCATATAAGTCTCTGACGTGTGAGCTTTGGACTGAGGGGGCGCCAGAGGCAACAGAAGGATCTGTCCTGTGTTTGGAAATGAACCTTAGCATTAGCATTTCTGTAGGCACAGCTGTGTTACAAAGATACAAGGATCATTTATTGTAATTATATAACACAAGGTTGTGCAACGAAATGCTGTTTTTGTCCAATTTTGAACCATGAAAAAATATCTTTCTTATCTTAATACTAAATTAAGCATGCTAAATGTTGCTAACAAAACCTACTTACTGTATGTATCCTGCTACATAAACGACTATCTGTATAGCACAACACTTACTTAATACTGACTTTAGCATGATAACATTTCACACTTTTGGTCATCAAAGCTTGTTAGTAACCTATATTAGCATTAAGCTCAATACACAGCTACTCTGACTGGGATTTAGTGATTATATTTTGTGTTGTATCCAATTGTTGCACAAGTGGAACTTCTGCCCTGCAGGACCTGCAATTGATTTGAAATAAAAAGTGAAAATATATAGTTTGTAATCATTCATCCTGACTGAATGGCTGTCAAGGCAATTGACAATAGTGATGGAGATATTGAACCTTTGCTAACTCACTAACAGGTGTTCAAAAATGTGTTCAAGTTTCAAATGCAACCGGAGCTTTAGAGTCACACACAGATCCTCAAGACAAAGTACACCTAAAAGCAAAGGCATCACTTCCTTTGGGTATTGTTTTTCAGTATGTGTTTTATTTATTTATTAAAAGACTCAAAGCTGCAGTGGGTTCAGATGTTTGTTGTATCAGCTCCCGTCAGGCAGCTTACACCAGCTGTGATTCATCTGGAGAAGACAAACAGGCGTCACAGATTCAAACAGTATGACATAAAACGCCCTGACCAAGATAATACATTAGTACATATCATTAGGTGACGCTTTTATCCAAAGCCATTTAGGAGCCAGGATAGCAACCAGGTGTGTTTTTGAGGGGTACCTTTGTCCCATAAATACATAAATAATCGCATGAGTTTAATGACAACACTAAAAATCTTTATGCAGATTAAATAGAAATTGTGTGTGTCCTACATTAATGCTGGCCATTTTCCTGTCGTTCTTCTTTTTGCATTATTTTATTAGTGCACCCAGGTTAGGGTTAGGGTGCATCAACCAGCCTTATTGTTAATATCCTTTCATTATTATCCAATAATAAATCACAAGCACTGTACCTTCCCATGCATTACGTCTAAAGAAGTATCTCAGTAAAAAAAAGCGTCCTTAGCGAAGAAGTATTTCTTGATTATGATTAATATTATTAATAGAAGTAGTTTATTTGAATTAATTATATTTTCAATCTTTTTGAGGCTAGTATTTTCACTATAGTGCACTATTAAGATCAAAACATATCTTAAGTGTGCTTGAATGATGGATTTCTTGTCTGCATTGGTCCAGAAGATCATCAACCTCCCAAAGATGCCACTACAAAAAACTGCTCTGGAGATGTTGTCATTTCTCCACAAAAGTGAATTACAGGAACTGTACCCAAATCTCTGGATTGCCCTCCGCATTGCAGTAACTCTTCCTGTTACAGTTGCGTCTGCTGAGAGAAGCTTTTCCAAACTGAAGCTTATGAAGACTTACCTCCGGTCGTCATTGGCAAGAACGCTTAAGTGGCCTGGCTATCATAAGCATCGACGCACAGTTGGCACAGCAGCTGTCATACGATGACCTTGTCGATGACTTTGCATCCAGGAAATGCTGACGTATTCACCTGTAAACGCATACTGAACGACATACATGCACATTTACCATTTACCTCACTGTATAAAAAAGTAACTGTGTTGATAATAATAATAATCAGGAATTATATTTGCAAAGTACTTTGTTTCTAAAAAAATTGTTCATTCCTGTCGGTGGGGGGGGGGCTCATCTCACAATGTGGCTTGGGGCCCCAAGTTGGCCAGGGACGGCCCTGTGGTTCCTTCACTTTATTTTTATATTTATATACATTTATTTTGGACGAAAACTTAGCGTGGGGAAAGGCATGTGTGGCGTGAGTGCGTGATATGGGTTAATTGCGTGACTCTCATGCTCAATGCGTGAGGGTTGGCAGCCCTAGAAAGTCGTTTGGATAAAAGCGTCTAACAAGTAACATGTAATGTAATGTACTGTAAAGTATCTCAGGAAATAAAAGCCTCCTCACAGCTCTCCTCGAAGTGCCTCCTCTCCGGTAGATTAGAGGGTGGTGCTCCCTCTCTTCCGGCCGGGCTGCGGGTCTCTCCTGCGGGCAGAGACTTGAGGAGTCCCGCGGTAATGCGCAGGTGTTTCCGGTAGTGTCTCCTCTCGCGCCGCTCCCACTCCTGATGGGGGTTCCCCTCCACGCGACACCACGTCTCCCTCCGCACGTTCAGCTCCCTCAGAGCCCGATGCTCTGCTCCAGACATGTTTCTTATTTAGATGTATCTTACCTTTTCAGTCAGTTAATGATCCATGGTGTAGCAGTCAGTGTTTGATGCTGTTGTTTACATGGCAACGGGAAACCTGAAGAAGTAGAGTCAAAGATATGTTGTGTTTGGGAAGATGAGTTACTATCTCTCAACAAGTTAAAGCTTAAAGATATTTTAGACTTATCTGTTTCCCATGTTTTGCTCAGACATAAAACATAATAACAGATGCAGTAATATTGTAAACTAGTGTTACTTGTAGAAAAGTTAGGAGCCAACAAATGGATTATAAAGTTGCCTCCCTTATATACTTACAAATGAGAAAATACTAACACTTTTTCCCCCCACCGTTTACTCTTCTTACCCCTGAAGCCAAAACCATCAAAAAGTGAGCAGAACAAATTATACTTTTTGGAAATGTAAATATGTATTGAACCTTTTGACAAAAATATACAATTAATTATAACGTATTGCATCATAAAATGCAATTAAATACAGAATATTACCTTAAATAACTGCAGTATCAAATAAGCTACATGCATTTTCAACATACATATTATTTCCTCTTGGTACCTGGACACAGAGAGAGTTCACTTCTCTCAACCCACGACAACACTGAGGTTATTTGATCCTCCTGAGATAGACCTACATGCAACAGGAGGATTTCCATGTGAAAGGGGGTATTTGATGCAGCCACAGTAGAAGAAGCTCTCCAAACAAGTATCACCGTGTTACAACGCGGCTCAAAAGGCCACAACAAAGAGGAGACACAACAAAGAGGAGACACACCATGTCGACGGTTAACAAAATATGTTTAGCAAAACCAAATGAATTAAGTTCAAAACCAGTAAAGTATGAGGTGTGGATGTCAGTGGTATCAGTAATGTAAATGCAGGGTGAGGATTGTGTGGACATGTGTGTGTGAGTGTTGAAGTGCACAAAGTAAAGCAACTGAAGAAACTCATAATATACTCAACAAAAACCAGGGAGAAGCCGAGCGAGCACAGAGAGGCTTTAAATAGCTGCAGGGCACCGAGTCACTGCAATCACTGCAATCACAACAGACAGCACAGCCACCTCCTCTCTACTGATGAACCCAGAGGGCCATCACACACCCTTATAACTCCTTACTATCAAATGCCATATACAATTGTGTGGGACATAAACTCCCTCTGGACACACAGGGATTTTAGCCTTTGCAGACCATTTACATGCACTAAAACACAGGAAAGAGAAAACCCCAGAAAGCATAACAGGGCCTCTTTAAAGTGGTGTTTATTTGTGAAGATTAGTTAATGTGTTATTATGTGCAATGCCTTGTTTTGTTTTATGCTGCTGTAACAAAACAATTGTTTTCCCAAATCCGGATTAATAAAGTACATTTTATCTTATCTTATTTTAAGGGAGAAATCCCATTCCTTTTTATCAAGGGAACCAACTTCCTACAACTAAGTGTTTATTACCTGCAGCTCTTGAGTGAGTTTCCTGTGGGAACAGACTTGGAGCTGCAGTTCAGTCCCACTGGGTCAAAGGATGATGAGGATTAGAGCAGATAAAAGCCTGAGCACATGGAGAGGCACATGGGGAGAACAGAACCAAGCAGGAGGGCAGGACTCAAACTCAGAGATTCAATTACCAACTTTGTAGTCAAAAATGTAACAGGGTGTTGTTACAGAACAAATACAATCACTCAAGAGTAAAACTTCAAAGAAAATATGGTTGCTTCAAAAACAAAAAGGGTGAGGGTGTATTCAAGTGAAACAAATGAGTCTAGTAATGAATTGTCTTTGCCCCATGATATATTGAAGTGATTTTTAAAATGTTTGAGTTCTTTCTATCCGTCGATGTGCAGGCTTAACCTTCAAATACTTCCATTCATGAAGAACCTTTGAGTTCATTTAGCTGATATAATGTATTCTCTCTCAACACCTGAACATCAGCAGGAGAGGACTCTTTAAAGTAGAGACACTACACACTGATATACACCTGAACATCAGCAGGAGAGGACTCTTTAAAGCAGAGACACTACATACTGATATACACCTGAACATCAGCAGGAGAGGACTCTTTAAAGTAGAGACACTACATACTGATATACACCTGAACATCAGCAGGAGAGAACTCTTTAAAGTAGAGACACTACATACTGATATACACCTGAACATCAGCAGGAGAGGACTCTTTAAAGTAGAGACACTACATACTGATATACACCTGAACATCAGCAGGAGAGGACTCTTTAAAGTAGAGACACTACATACTGATATACACCTGGACATCAGCAGGAGAGGACTCTTTAAAGTAGAGACACTACATACTGATATACACCTGAACATCAGCAGGAGAGCACTCTTTAAAGTAGAGATCCTACATACTGATATACAACTGGACATCAGCAGGAGAGGACTCTTTAAAGTAGAGACACTACATACTGATATACACCTGAACATCAGCAGGAGAGGACTCTTTAAAGTAGAGACACTACATACTGATATACACCTGAACATCAGCAGGAGAGGACTATTTTATTTAGAACTTATGGGCGATTTTGAGACAAAGTAATTCTACTTTTACTTAAGTAAAGGATCTGATTAATTATTCCACCTCTGCCGATTACCATTCATTCATCAAGTCGGCAGTAGTAAAATACCGCAAGCTGCTCTACTATTGGCTCATCGGCATCGGAAGGCATGTGTCCGCGTCGGCGGAACAAAGGATAGAGAGAAAGAGAGAGAGAGAGAGAGAGAGAGAGAGAGAGAGAGAGAGACTGACTCACACTCACTCATACGCATACTGGAGAAGAGGAGTCGGAGTCGGAGATAGCATAACCGGATGTTTTGTGATGGGTGTTGCGTAGGTTGTTTTTAAAATTGTCTGCAGTGTGACTGCCCCTTTATTATATCGTATTTTAAGCTTCATAACTGAATGAGGAAACCAAAACGCGCTTCCTGTATTTTTGATATCATCATCACATCGCGTAGGGAAATAAGAGAAAACGTCAAGCATGGTGGCCGGTGAGCTCGTACAGGAGCTTCATTCCGGCGCACCTGACGACATCACCGTGATGAAGAAGATCCCGGAACCGGAGGGAGACACGGAGCGATGCGCGGAACCTCCATACGCAGCCACGGCGGAGGAAGCACCGGAGGGGGCGCAGGAGAAGGACGTGCCGCCGGTGGATGAGAGAGAGGCGATGCTTCCTAACGGAGTAAGAGGAGGCGAGGAGGAGGAGAAACACGTTGCGAGACTGGAAACCAAACTGTACCTGCGCCGGTTCGCCGTGCTCGCGGTGTTCTGCTTGTACTCCCTCTCGAACGCCTTCCAGTGGATCCAGTACAGCATCATCGCCAACGTGTTCATGCATTATTACGGCGTGACCAGCGACAAAGTGGACTTGCTCTCCATCGTCTACATGGTGACCTACGTGCCCCTCATCTTCCCGGCCACTTGGCTCCTGGACCGGAAGGGTCTTCGGCTCACGGCCCTGCTCGGCGCCGGACTCAACTGCGCAGGCGCGTGGATGAAGTGCGCCAGCGTGAGTCAGGATCGGTTCGGGGTCACCGTGAGCGCGCAGGTGATCTGCTCCGTGGCGCAAGTGTTCATCCTCGGTCTGCCGTCCAGGGTCGCCTCGGTGTGGTTCGGACCGAAGGAGGTGTCCACTGCCTGTGCCGTGGCCGTGCTGGGGAACCAGGTGTGTGTGTGTGTGTGTGTGTGTGTGTGTGTGTGTGTGTGTGTGTGTGTGTGTGTGTGTGTGTGTGTGTGTGTGTGTGTGTGTGTGTGTGTGTGTGTGTGTGTGTGTGTGTGTGTGTGTGTGTGTGTGTGTGTGTGTGTGTGTGTGTGTGTGTGTGTGTGTGTGTGTGTGTGTGTGTGTGTGTGTGTGTGTGTGTGTGTGTGTGTGTGTGTGTGTGTGTGTGTGTGTGTGTGTGTGTGTGTGTGTGTGTGTGTGTGTGTGTGTGTGGGGGGGGGGGGGTGTAATAACAATAACAATCAAGGGTACTTGTAACACACATTTATTGTACGGTTACGGTTATTTAGAGAGTTAAAAAACAGTGACGACAGATAACCCAACAATGCAACATAAATGTATAGAGTGAGAATAATAATAAGTAATAATTATATATATATAATTACTACTTATTATTATGCTTACCTCTTTCGATAAACATGTGTTTACATATCGTAGTCAGTTATACAAAATATTACCCCAGGGGGAATAAGTATTTTATTTGAGTAACATTACCTGAGTGTAGAAAAGCTGTAACAAGTAAAAGTCTGGCGTTTTAAAAGTAAAAGTACAGAAGTATTGAAATGAAATATACTTAAAGAACCAAAGCTGAGTATTCTGTATGTAAGATGACTATTTTGGGAACATGTTATATTATTTTAGTATTCACTGAAGTTCAACTATATGTCTTTATTACTTTCTTCCAGTATTGCCAGCAGAATAGACTCGTAAAATAATAAATAATAGTCAAGCCTAACGAAATGCTTCCTAAGTGAGTAATGGACAAAGTCGTTTTTTACCACACTAAATACTTACATGCTTAATTGAAATGTGTACTATGATAGCACACACCAATATATATAAAATAAAAGTAATAAACAATCTGTGTCTCTCTCTTTCTCTTGTTGTAGTTGGGAACAGCGATCGGCTTCCTGCTTCCTCCAGTTTTAGTTCCCAACACCCCGGATGATCCTGAGCTGACGGGTCACAACATCAGCATCATGTTCTACGGCACCGCTGCCCTCTCCACCGCCCTCTTCTTCCTCACTGTTCTAGGTACACACACACAAACACACACACACACACACACACACACACACACACACACACACACACACACACACACACACACACACACACAAACACACACACACACACACACACACACACACACACACACACAATCGTGAATTGTCTTTTTGTGTTTGTTTTGGTTTTAAAAAGTACTATGTGTTAAATGCCTATAGGCGCATTCACACGCAGTACTTTTCCCACAAAGGTTCATGAGAACTCTTTTGTTGCGTTCACACCAAAAAGAGCCGGAACTAAAATTAGTTCATGAGAACCTTTTTACCCCTTTTTCCGTCCCTCCTAGAGAGCAGGGACTTTCGTGGGAGAACAAGGTTCCTATGTCTGAATGGCTGGGCGGATTGCAAACCACGCCCCGTAAAACTCCCAAAAAGTTGTGTGAAGCCGCCATTTTATTATCCTCGCATTATTAGCATTAGCATTAGCCCAGCGCAGAAACGCAGAGAGACTAACTTATGGCAACACAAAATAAAACATGGGAGCGGTGGAGATGAGGAGGTGTCGGCGTTCTGGCGATTTACTCGGAAGGCTTCAGTAGAAGCTGCTGGGAGTCCCAGCAGCTTCTACTGAAGCCAGTCCCCAACTCCGGGGACTTCCGGCCGGGGACTCCGGGTGGCAGTATACGCCGTGAAGTGGTTTGCGGCCTGCCAGTAAACCCAAAGCAGAAGAAGAAGAAGTGACGTCAGCGGCTTCATTTGCCTAATCCTCCCTCAGGGACTTATTCCGGTGTGAACGCGATCTGTACTCAGTTCATGAGAACTAAAGAGTTCTGATGAACTAAGTTCTCATGAACCTTTGTGGGAAAAGTACTGCGGTGTGAATGCGCCTTATGTGAAGCACTTTGAATTGCCTCAGTGTCTTAAAGGAGACCTATCATGCAAAATGCACTTTGTGATGTCTTTTATACATCAATATGTGTCCCCGGTGTGTCCCCGGTGTGTCCCCGGTGTGTCGGGGAACTCACGCAGTGTCAGAAAATAAAACCCTCTCTCTTTTCCTCCGTACCCAATTCTCTAAAAACGGGGCTACAACGGAGCTGATCCAGATTTGCGTCCGATATGACGTAATATCTAAAATGTGGACCCACGGCCCAATCAGAAACGTTGCTATCAGAAACAATGCCCGACTGTTTTGGACGTAATATGGTCGGTGTTACATTAGCATCGCTAACACTCAGAGCTAACCTGTACTGGAGAGCATGTGTGTGAAGAAGCTGGATACAAAAAGGAACTCACCTTGTGGTATAACCGGCAAGAGAGAAAGCCTTTGAGCTCCAGACTGTTTCAGAGATAATCCTTGATAATCCATGATATGGCGTTTCATCACAGCAGTATTTAGTTTAGATCAGAGGTGTCAAACTCAATTTAATCGCGGGCCACATCAGCATTATGGCTGCACTCAAAGGGCCGGTTGTAACTTTAAGACTATATAAGAATACATATATAAATATATAAAATAATGTATTATATTACATTATTGCCTCTGCATTGGATTACTACCAGACAGGGTAATAACTTCCTAATTAACTACGTCTGAAAGCAGAAGTCTGGGGCAAATAATTGCAAGTCTCTTCAGTGAGAATGTCGCAAGTTAAACAACTGAACTGCTGAAACAACATCCATAACATTCATCTGCTACTTAGTAATTATGTATCTATCTAATATATCATTCCAATAACTTGCATATTGACTCTTATTGCACTATTTTACTATTTCACTTTTTTAAACTATTTTTCTTTTTGTATTTACTATTTACTTGCATTATATTTTTCTGTTTATCTGTGTTATTGTGTTGCACTGTTGGAGAAGCCTGTGACCTAAGATTTTCATCGGCAAAACTACACTGTGTACGAATGACAAAATAAAGAACCTTGAAGTGACATTTAAAAAAAAAAAGGAAGTGACATTTAAAAAAATCGAAGTGACATTTAAAAAAATCGAAGTGACATCTTTCAAAAAGGACGTTTTTTTTTTTTAAAGTAACATTTTGAAAAAAAAGTAACATTTTAAAAAGAAGAGTCAAATTGTGAGAAAAAGGCACATTCTAAGAAAAAAGGCATATTTTGAAGAAAAAAAGTCAAATTCTGAGAAAAAAGTAATTTGAGATGCATTGTGGGACATGTAGTTTATGGGCAACGTGCTTCTGTAAATCATCCTGTAACCGTATAATAAACATATAATATTCTTTCAGAGCTCTTGTGGGGCCACAGAAAATGAAGTCACGGGCCGGATTTGGCCCCCGGGCCTTCAGTTTGACACCCCTGGTTTAGACAGTAGCTGCCGGGTCCCGCATGATCTCAGCCCCCTCCTTTTTTTTTTTTTAAAGCTTTATACCCCAAATCAGCCCTTTTGAAACAGGAAGTGAAATAGAGGGATATGAGGCATGGGTGATCTGTTTGGTATTTTGAGCAAAACACTTCATAGACATGTCTTATATATATTTGTATATATCTGAGACCTATGCTATTGCCTAAACATAGCATGATAGGTGACCTTTAAAATGTGCTATACAAATAAACTAACCTTGAACATGCACACACACACACACACACACACACACATACACACACGCACACACACACACTAACATACATGCTGTGTAGGGCTGCACGATTTTGCATTTACTTCATGGTCGCCATGTGTTACAGTTGCTTCGTATTGCCGTTAAAGTAATGTGAAGTGAATCATGCCGTTTGAAAAACAGAACAAAGGTGTGTCTCTGTGTGTTTCTGCCTTTCTCACGACTAGATCTCACAAGGTTGTACATTCTCCAGATATCTTCCACATTTTACTGCTCCTTAAACTTCCTAGTGACAAGTTCAGGATTAAGACTTGTGGTCAGGATTAGGACTAAAATAGGATTATGTTAGGGAAAGACCTATAGTGAAGAATGTGTTTACATGTATATGAACAATACCTGGTGTTTTGGAGAGAGTGAAATAGTGAGTTTATACTGGCTTCCTTTCCCTCTGACTTTAAACACATATGAGACACAATGCAGAATCAGATGTAACCTTTTAAGCCCCAAGCCTGTTTTTCAGGTTTCAGGCTCGAAAATGACAAAAAAATTAATACTCTAATAAATATACAATCATTGCCAGTGTTATCAGTTGCAAGTGTGTATTTGTTCTAATAATGACGAAAACATAATAGGCAGATTTCACAGTAATTATAATAAAAACGTAGCTCAAGCATGTATGCAACTTGATTTGAAGCGTGTGTGTGCGTGTGTGTATGCGTGTGTGTGTGTGTGTTTGTGGAGCACCGTGTGTGTATTTTTATTATTTGTCCCGCGTCCCACAAATTGAGACTATGTCCAGGCGACACAGAGGTCCACACACAGTGTACCCCCCCCGTTGACAGTTCACGAGCGCGTCCATAGGGTCTCCCCACCCCGTCCACCCAGTAAAATAATCCCCACTACACCACTGGTGAAAACTAACCTTGGATGATGGGTTAGTAGACTAAAAGCTTTAGGAATCCAAAGTACAACATATAATAAGTACCCTGTATCAAGATTGATGCAAAACAAGTGACATTTGACCTTTTTAGACAGATTTAGCAAAAAAAACCTCTTCTGGGGCCATTTGGGTGGATTTGACCCATCTCTGGCCCCACTTGCTCGATTTTGACATGTGACATCTCTTTCTGACCGTTAGAGCCAATAGAATCCAAGGGCAATCGTCCCGCACACACTCATGTTAAAAAAAAGGTGGCCTCTGCGCATGCTAGCTGGCAGCAGAGGGGAGAAATATCGCTGCTCTGATATCAAGCAACGGAAAAGCTGTTTTATTGCTTATGGATTATCCAACCCAGTCTCATGGCATTTCGTGTTCACCAACACGATTTTCACCTTTTTTTCGTGTTGCACAGCACGATTTTAAAAGCAATGTATTTCTACTGGTAATGTGTTTCGTGCCTGCAGCACGTCTTTTTCTCCGGTCGGGTCGTGGAAGACCGGAAGCTGTGGGGTTGATAAAAACATGTTCTTACTCAATATCAAGCCACAATTATTGCTTTTATTTTAAATCGTATAATTTCGGACTTTTGTTTCCGTCTGTGAGGAAAATAAATGGCTCAGAGCCTCAGGATACTGAAATCTGTATTTTTAAATCTTTTTTTCCTTCTAATTTGTTATTCTTTTCAAAATAACACACTGTTATTTACTCACCAATAACACACAATTATCCTTGATTTTATTTATTGGTTTAATTCCATAATCTCGGGCTTTTTTGGCGTCCGTCAGGAACTGAATTTCAAAATTAAAAAAAGCGGAAACAGACGTAGGCCTATAAGGGACATTTCGAGCATCCTTGCGATTGTCAAAATGTCTGAGTTTAGGATGGCCGAAGACACTACACTACCCATAATCCCCAGCTATCGTTTAGGACTACAGTCCCCGTGATTAATCTTCAAACTCTGGGATTGGATGTTGGAGTGGCAGCATAGGCGGCGCGTGACGCTCAGGTTTGGGAAGGCTAAATAACTTCTTTTACCTGACGCTGCCCGCCTCCGGCGTCTATAGAAAAGAGATCAACTCAGTTTGCGAAGTTTAAATCTCAAGTCATATTACAGGATAAAGGAAATACAGTTTAAACTGCCGTATGCAGAGAAGACGCCGACGTGTCGCACTTATCATTCATATCACATCATCAATCTGATCATCGATCAAACTAACGCGTTACTGTAACGCAACTACCTTTTGCGGTAACTAATGACGTTACTAGTTACCTATTCCCATTCAGTAACGGCGTTATAGTTACTGTGATTTAAATGGGTGCGTTACTGCGTTACATTATGTGATCCAACTGAACCGAATCTCCCTGCGGATGTAACTTACAGGCGAATACAGCGATGTCCTCTCACAGCACCATTGAAAAGTGAAAGTGACCAGAGAGGAGTGATGATTGGTTAACACGGGGTAACATTTCAGGGTAAGCCAATCAGAGACAGAGTTGGGAGGGTCTTGCCTTATGGGGAAAATACACAGACACACAAACACTTGCTAACACACACACATACACGGCAACGCCCACCACCAACACACACACACACACACACACACACACACACACACACACACTATGGCAGATGCAAGTATCAGCGAGAGCAGCAGTGCATTTACAACTTGGAGATATAACCACTATTTTCAATTTGTGGGGATAAAGGACGCACAAAATATTACGGTCAAATGTAAACTGTGTGCAGGACAGAAAGCATTGTCCACATCGAATAACAGCAATGCCAATCTCCTGAAGCACCTAACTAATGTACATGTGGGGAGTTGTCTTTTCTCTTACGGTGCCACAGAACAATACAAAAACTTGTATTTGTATTGTTATTATTTTTAAAGTTAAGTAACTTGTTACTAGTTACTTTTATAATTGAGTAACTAATAAAGTAACTAGTTACTTTTTTGAGAGCAGTAACTGTTAGGGAATAATTTGCCTAGGTATTCAACCTTTGACACAGTTCATAATTTTCTCCTCTCACTGTCTCCTTTCCCACGGCATATGTCTACGGCCTTGGGTATTGCTGCTATCTCTCTTAAGGAGGAGCAGCTTGGGCGCATTGTTGTTGCCAGTCTTTGACCGAGCACAAGCCGCCATGAGGTAGTTTACTGTTCAGGGACGAAGGTTCCCTGGCGCACATTCTTTCCTATGGACGAGAGCTCTAGTTAGATTCAGGGTCCATATTGCTTTAGTCTCACTGATGAAGAATGTTGATTATTACACTCCGAACTAGTTAAAACCTCGAGCTACAGAATAGTTCTTCAGAATTGGTTTGGCAACCGCTGTGTCAACTCGTGACACACCACCTGTCTTGTCAACTCTCCGGCCGTAACTCCAAATAAACCATCAGTGTTTGCCATCAAAGCTCCTGCTCATCCCGTGTCTCCTTCATGAGTCGGTGACTCCCACTGCATTGCTACACAGAAGTTTCCTCCACAGTAACTATTACAAGTTACTTTTTAAAAGTAACTTGCCCAACACTGTCGATCATATAATATCATAATGTATCATATATTTCCTTATCTGAGTCAGCTGAGCCGTATCTGGCCGTGCAACACTCACAGTGTCACATACTGGATGCAGAAGTATTATTTTAAGCAACACATTAAGTTGACGAAACACTCGAGACAAATGTAATTAAAGTCAGATCCACTCGTGTCAGTGATATCATAAAACTGTTGTACGCTTTCAAACACTCTGTAGTTTATTTATTTTTTAACCAGTTGTTCTATATTCTCCTTGCAGGTGCAACTCTGTGGCTTGTATCCTGGATTATATGTTTAAGTCATGGATGTTTAAAGCTCATATTTGTCTAATATTAGTTTACTTTTCATTAATGAAGTATGACGCTGCGCTGTCAGTACACTTGTCCCTGTTTGTGATTGGTCAAATGTAGCTAACCCCGCCCCTTTCACGTGAACCCGCTCTCAGCTGGTGAGAGAAACCCTGGCTTGATTTACCGAGTTGATAACCAGCGTCGTAGGACCGCTTAGCGAGATCTCGTTTGTTAGTTTGTTGTTGTTAGTTTGTTTGTTACTCAAACATATACAGGGTATGTTGAACTGGCTTCGTAGTACAGAGCAGGTGGCTAGCAGCGCTAATGTCAAAGACACAGACATTATACATTATATTTTTATTTTACCAGGATGCAGTGACACAAATATTTGGGAAGGCTTAGCCTTCCGTAGCCTACAGTACCGGCCGCCCCTGAGTGGCAGTGCGCCAAGGTTACGCCAAGCGTCAAACAGCTGTTTGAAATGGAACGAAACCATGCCAGACTATCCAAAACTGGAATCGAACGCCCCCCCAGAACTTCACATGCTGGCTATTGTGTTTCGCAAAATGTTCTATGGGACGTCTCTACTGAACGTTTTCGTTTTTCCCACAATTAGAAGTTGCCAGTATTAAACACATTGGTGTTATACACCTGACCTTAGAGTCAAACGGATGCCGCCGTTTGACTCTAAAACGGATACAGTTTCAGTGGAACTTGTGGTAATGTAGGGAAGACGGCATGCATTAGCATTTAATGAAAGTGGGTCAAATGTTTTGGACGTTTTTTTTATTTTACATGCAAGCCTCGTCCTGTCATAATAAGTACTCTTGTTGAGCAGATGTTTAAACATTGCGATAAACATATCATTTAATTATGCTGTGCTTTTTGAAGTTTTCCCTTTCCTGTAGTGTGTTATACATACTGATATGAACCTGAACATCAGCAGGAGAGGACTCTTTAAAGTAGATACTCTACATACTGATATGAACCTGAACATCAGCAGGAGAGGACTCTTTAAAGTAGATACTCTACATACTGATATACACCTGAACATCAGCAGGAGAGGACTCTTTAAAGTAGAGACACTACATACTGATATGAACCTGAACATCAGCAGGAGAGGACTCTTTAAAGTAGAGACACTACATACTGATATGAACCTGAACATCAGCAGGAGAGGACTCTTTAAAGTAGATACTCTACATACTGATATACACCTGAACATCAGCAGGAGAGGACTCTTTAAAGTAGAGACACTACATACTGATATACACCTGAACATCAGCAGGAGAGGACTCTTTAAAGTAGAGACACTACATACTGATATGAACCTGAACATCAGCAGGAGAGGACTCTTTAAAGTAGATACTCTACATACTGATATACACCTGAACATCAGCAGGAGAGGACTCTTTAAAGTAGAGACACTACATACTGATATACACCTGAACATCAGCAGGAGAGGACTCTTTAAAGTAGAGTCACTACATACTGATATACACCTGAACATCAGCAGGAGAGGACTCTTTAAAGTAGATACTCTACATACTGATATACACCTGAACATCAGCAGGAGAGGACTCTTTAAAGTAGAGACACTACATACTGATATGAACCTGAACATCAGCGGAATAGAGCCCCATTAAGACCATGTTATGCCCTTAATATAATGATAACGTAATAGCCTGATTATAAAACTACTTTCTATTAACCCAAACTGTGTTTCTGTCTTCAGTGATAAGGGACCGGCCTCCCCTGCCGCCCAGTCATGCTCAGGCTGTCCTCCCAGATTCTCCAGGAGAAGATTACTCCTACAAACAGTCCATCGTCAACCTGATGAAGAACAAAGCATTCGTCCTCCTGCTGGTCAGCTACGGTAAGAGAAGAAACCACCACCAGATTAATGGGAACATTTGTTTTGTATCTATTCTAATCAAGTACTTTATGGTCTGAACTCCTGAAAAGACATAAGTAAACTACAGTAGGGTAGGATTGCACACAATATGAGAAAAATGAAGTCCTTCTGCTTTCCAAGGCCTGCTTGAGAACTTTTTCTAAATATAGAACATGTTTCTAGCGGGACTATCTAATGTTTCATGTGACTACTCCATGTGTGACACACCAAACTCTCTTTGACAGGGTTCATTGTTTCAATAACTTGTCCAAAGTACATCTTTTACGTTCCACTTTAAACAAATAGTTGTATTTATTAGCAGTGATCAAATAGCCAAAGTTGATTGTAATGTTAAATCTGTTTTTAGGCCAATTTAACTGGATTTTTTTGCCCACATTCTCTAACATACCCAGCGAAAATCCTGTTTCCAGGATAATTGAATTGTTCGCTTTGGCTCATGAACTTGTCTTGTCTGTACCCGCCACCATTGTTCCACTAGTACACGATTATTACAAGATTAAAAGGAGACAAGATGGCTAACTCCTTGATTTCCTTAACAACCTCTTTTTCAGTGTTCTCATTGTTTAAATCCCTCAGTGTATACATTATTTGTATCAACTGTCGAGCTGATTTTTGTTCAGCTTTTCACTAGCCTACTTAAAGAAAATGTCATAATGTTTTGCCGATATCTGTGTTGATAGGTAATAGATTAAGAGCGGGGAATCAGCTCAGATACAGGAAGTGCTCAAACGTTTGTGTGAGTTTATCAAATTTAGCAGTGATTCCATGTCAGCCACAGCTTGTCACAAAACATCTTACTGATAGTGTATCTAACAAACTTAAACTAGCTTTATTAAATGTCAGGTCTTTGGCAGGAAAAACATTTTTAATCAATGATTTTATCACTGAGCACAATCTCGATTTTATGTTTTTAACGGAAACTTGGATTGAACAAAATAACAGTGCAGCTGTTCTTATTGAATCAACCCCTCCCAACTTTAGTTTTATGAGTTAGGAAAGAATGCATAAGAAAGGAGGTGGAGTTACTATTCTGTTCAATGATTCCCTTCAATGCAGGAAGACATCTTATGGGAACTTTGCTTCTTTTGAATATGTGGCCCTTCAGCTGAAATGCTCCTCTCGAGCTCTGTTCCTAAATATCTATAGACCACCCAAATACTGTGCAAGCTTTTTTGATGACTTTACTGAACTGCTGTCGATAGTGTGTATTGACTTTGACCGTCTAGTCATTGTTGGTGATTTTAACATCCATGTTGACAACCCCCAGGACAGAGGGGCTAAAGAACTATTTTGTGTTCTTGATAACTATGGACTGACTCAGCATGGGATGGAGCCCACACACAATAAGGGGCACACTCTGGACTTAATTATCTCAAAGGGTCTGAATATCTCTAAGGTTGTGGTGACTGATGTTGCACTCTCTGACCATTCCTGTGTTTTCTTTGAGAGCTCTATTTCTGTTCACACAAATGTTCAGAAAGAGGTAACCACAAAGCGATATTTAACTGAAAACGCTAGGGAAATGTTTACTCAGAATTTTTCTTCCACACTTGCCCCTGCTAACATCTCAGTAAATGAGCTAGTAGATCATTTTAATTCAAAAATTAAAAATGTTATAGATGCCATTGCTCCAACTAAGGTAAAGGAAGTGACTGGGAAGAAAATATCTCCATAGAGAAAGGCCATGACCGTGAGAACAGAAAAAAGAGTGTCAAAGCTGAACGTAGGTGGCGAAAAACAAATCTCCAGGTTCACTTTGAAATCTATAAAGAGAGACTTGGCCTTTATAATTTGGAATTGAAAAACGCACGACAGTCTTTCTTCTCTGACTTCATTACCAAAAACAAAAACAACGCACATGCCTTGTTTGCTACCGTCGACAGACTAACTAACCCCCCAGTGTCAGTAGCCTCTGAATTTCTATCCACCAGAGCATGCAATGATTTTGCCTTCTTCACTGACAAAATTCAGAAAATCAGACAAGCAGTCAGTGCCTCTGCATCAGGAACAGCAAATGTGTTGTCTCTGTGTCCACCTAATATCAATTCAAACACCATGACACAGTTCCATCAGATTAATGATAAAAACCTAGAGGACATTATTCAACTTCTGAAATCCTCCTCCTGCTGCCTTGATATTATTCCAACAGGATTTTTCAAAGATGTTTTTCGTTGCATGGCCTCAGATCTACTTCATATAGTAAACAAATCTCTTCACTCAGGTATTTTTCCACAGGCCCTGAAAACTGCAGTCATTAAACCGCTCTTAAAAAATAATAATCTAGATGCTTCAGTAATGAACAATTACAGGCCAATATCAAACCTCCCATTTCTAGGTAAAATCATTGAAAAAGTTGTTTTTCAACAGTTGAGTAATTACTTGCTTTTAAATAACTGTTTCGATGTGTTCCAGTCAGGCTT
The DNA here is from genome assembly GCA_028583405.1 of Pogonophryne albipinna. Taxonomy (NCBI): domain Eukaryota; kingdom Metazoa; phylum Chordata; class Actinopteri; order Perciformes; family Artedidraconidae; genus Pogonophryne; species Pogonophryne albipinna. Next base: position 2,867,777 of record CM053258.1, read on the forward strand.
TTGTCCAAACCACAGCACTGAGACTGCTCTTGTAAAGGTCTTCAATGACATCCATTTAAACACAGACAGTGGCAGAACTTCAGTGTTAGTATTATTAGATCTCAGTGCTGCGTTTGACACTGTTGACCACAGCATATTACTAGACCGACTGGAAAACTGGGTGGGACTTTCGGAAACAGTTCTAAATTGGTTTGAATCCTACTTAAAGGACAGAAACAACTTTGTTTCTATAGGTAAATACACATCTGAGTTGACAAATATGACATGTGGGGTTCCTCAAGGCTCCATCTTGGGGCCTCTTCTCTTTAACGTCTACATGCTACCACTGGCTCAGATAATGAAAGACAACAAAATAAGTTACCATAGCTATGCGGATGACACACAAATCTACGTAACAATTTCACCAGGAGACTATGCTCCAATTCAAACACTGAGTAAGTGCATTGAACAAATCAATGACTGGATGTGTCAGAACTTTCTCCAATCAAACAAAGATAAAACTGAGGTAATGGTTTTTGGAGCCAAGGCAGAACGTATAAAAGTTAGCGCTGAGCTTCAGTCTGCAATGTTCAAAACAACAGATAAAGCCAGAAATCTAGGTGTAGTCATGGACTCTGACCTGAGTTTCAACAGTCACATTAAAACAGTTACTAAATCAGCCTACTATCACCTAAAGAACATATCTAGGATTAAAAGACTAATGTCACAGCAGGATTTGGAAAAACTTGTCCATGCTTTTATCTTCAGTAGACTGGACTACTGTAATGGTGTCTTCACAGGTCTCACTAAAAAATCTATTAGAAAAGCTGCAGCTGATTCAGAACGCCGCTGCTCGAGTCCTCACTAACACTAAGAAAGTGGATCACATCACTCCTGTTCTGAAGTCTTTACACTGGCTTCCTGTGTGTCAAAGAATAGATTTCAAAATACTGCTGCTGGTTTATAAAGCACTGAATGGTTTAGGCCCAAAATACATTTCTGACCTCCTGCTATATAAATAAACTTGCCTTGCCTAATGTTGTATTCATGTACCCTCATTAGCACTGACTTAACAACTGAAATACACAAAATCACAAGGGTACACCAGCAGATATACTTGTATGCCAACACATGCACTCTTTAATAACATTAATGCATGCGTCTTTTTTGGAGAACAGTGACAATGATCTTTAGAAAACCAACTTTTCTACATTAAACCTTTAAGCTTTGGGCTGTTTTTGCATTCAGAATTAGATTTAGAAAACTGAACCAGACACATTCATTATCTTCAAACTCAGTTATAATAACCCTAATGGATGCACTCTATTTGTGTTTTGCCCGCAGGTATAATGACTGGCTCCTACTACTCTGTCTCAACACTTCTCAACCAGATGATCATGGCCTGCTACAAGGTAAAAACACACACTAACAGCTGGCAGTTAATCATCTTTCTTGACCGCTCTCCTGTCTCTTTCACCTTCCTCTTAAAGAATTCTCTTATTTATGTCTATGATTGGTCAATTATCTAAATGGCATCATCATTTAAAGTGCACTTGCAACCTTTTGCAAGAGTTTTTAACTGCTTTTTATTCGTTTATTGACCAGTATATGCACACTTCCAAAGAATTCGACTCTGCTTTTCATTGTACTCTCACAGAAAGAGATGGGTGAAGCTACATCATGAGCATTTAACGGCATTTAACGACATTGCAGATACAAAGCAGGTCCAAATTTCGATAAGTGAAACTGTTTTTATATCGATTTGGATCCGTTCCAAAATGCAGGTTCATCTTCAATGCTTCCAATTTTTGTGTTTAACACCCTTTCCACCTCAGCTATACTTGAACCATTTCGCCCCATTAAGCTGATTTGTATTAATTATAGTGTTTCCATTCTTATTTTAAATGTACGGTAAAAAAAAGTGAGTGGAAACTGGATGTAGAGATGAAAAAGAGACAGAAAGAACAAAGACACTTCTGATGGCCTTGATGAGATTTTCACGCATGCCTGCTGCCCACCATAACGCTGTCGCCACACACACACACACACACACACACACACACACACACACACACACACACACACACACACACACACACACACACACACACACACACACACACACACACAATGAGTGAGGCTGATGCTTGTCCAGTTTCTCCCTCACACAATCTTACAGCAGTTCACCCTTGCATGAACTTATAAAACTCTCTTAGCTGAACTGTCAGATGACTTCACCGCCCTCTCCCACCAGAAACACTGCAAATCCGGGACTCCCCCAAACCCCTCGCACAAATACACACACGTACAGAACATGTGACTGGCTTATAGTCCACCTGTAAGATTTGATCTGAGTGTTATTGAAAAAAAAAAGAATTGAATCAGCTTTTTTCCCACTGAGGCTTCTGTGGAGTGATGCAGGGATGAGGCCTAAACCCAGAAATTAGTCAGCATTTAGCCCTTCCTGATGCTCAACTTGAAGTCAATGGGTTTTGTTTTGGTTGTTGGCCTGAAAAAAAGTCTGTGTTCCCTACATTAGCCGCCTTTAGCTTAGCGGTGCTGACGTGAAGTCATGTGACCGTGCTGTAGTTCCTTTATAGCCCAACATTAGCCGCCTTTAGCTTAGCGGTGCTGACGTGAAGCCATGTGACCGTGCTGTAGTTCCTTTATAGCCCAACATTAGCCGCCTTTAGCTTAGCGGTGCTGACTTGAAGTCATGTGACCGTGCTGTAGTTGCTTTATAGCCCAACATTAGCCGCCTTTAGCTTAGCGGTGCTGACGTGAAGCCATGTGACCGTGCTGTAGTTCCTTTATAGCCCAACATTAGCCGCCTTTAGCTTAGCGGTGCTGATGTGAAGCCATGTGACCGTGCTGTAGTTGCTTTATAGCCCAACATTAGCCGCCTTTAGCTTAGCGGTGGTGACGTGAAGTCATGTGACTATGCTGTAGTTCCTTTATAGCCCAACATTAGCCGCCTTTAGCTTAGCGGTGGTGACGTGAAGTCATGTGACCGTGCTGTAGTTCCTTTATAGCCCAACATTAGGTGCCTTTAGCTTAGCGGTGGTGACGTGAAGTCATGTGACCGTGCTGCAGTGGCGGAGCTGGGGGGTGGCTGGGGGCCGTGGCCACCCCCAGCTGAATCCAGGCCACCCTATTGGCCACCCCAAACACTCTCACCACGGGGGCCCAAACTATTTTAGAACATTAAGAAAAAAAAATGTAAGTAACCTTTCATCATTCATCAAGAATTAACATTAATAGGACGTTATATTGATAATGTAAAGTACTCACTAAACTTACAATTCATTTCACTTATTTTCTTCCAAAAGTTAATTATCCAAAGCCTCTGTACACCCCGTTCTATTTACATGTAATGGTTTGGTCCTGCCTCCAAACGCGGTGCAGCACCGCCGGCACTTTCTAGCAGACACTAGTGTGAGCATGTGAGGAGCAGGGATGCTAGTACTTACGTGTGTAGTACCATGTCTCAACGACTCACAAAGTCAGGCTTTCAAAAGAGAAAAGAAAGGAGAGAAAAACAAGAGAGAGGGACTAAAGGGCGACACCCAGTCTTTCAAAAGAAAAGGTGGGTGTGATCCATGAGTGGTGGAATTATGTCTGTCAGCTAAGCTTAGTCCATTGTAAATGATAATTGTTATGTTTTTTTTTACTAAGCTGACATTAAGTACTGTTAATATCTATACAGGTTTTTAATTGCACTGGTCTTTTAGCTGACATTTAACAAATACAGGCAGATTATTAGCAGCTATTCATACTAAATCAGTTGTCCCTCCCCCTGGTGCCAGGACCAACAGATCCATCTCTAGGCTCAGCAGCCCTGTACCCCCATAAGGCTGAACCTGAACCAGCTTTTCTCCCAACTGAAGGAGGTGAGCAGCATTGTGTTGAATGCCATGCCACTTAACATATCTGAAGGGAGACTGGAATACAAAATATATATATATATATATATATATATATATATATATATATCAAAACAAAAAGCTAGCATCTAATTTCAATTACACATTTCAAACACAGTATTTTCCCACATATGTAAGTTATATTTATTTAGATTTATGCATTCATGTTGAGAATGTTCCATTCAAAAATGTTATTATTAAAAATGCATTTACACTGTCGCGCCACCTAACCATTCGCCAAAATGTTTTTAATACCAGCGGTAACCGTCCAAGCGCCGTGTAAAAAACAATCTTCAAATAAAAGAAAGTCACCGGAGGAGTTAAAGGAGAGTGACGGAGAGCATGAGAAGAAGAGGGAGAGGAAGTTTCAGCCAGCTTGATCGATGGAGTTGGCTTCTAGTGGTGCAGTGACGCGTCCTAAAACCCTTTTATAATCTATCGATTAGATTTATGATTCGAACATTATAAAAGTAGGGTAGACATGTGGAGATTATCCGGCTGAACAAAACGTGCATTTATCAAACAGGTTTGTTTTCCACAGACCTTATTTCCAGCTATTTTCCAAAACCCTGTGGAGAAATCCCGTTGCTTTTTGTCGAGGGAACCAGCAGCTTACTTCCTGGTTTTAGGACGCGTCACTGCACCTCTCAATATGATGCCAATATAAACAAGGTCTTCTTTAGTCGGCTCTGTGCATCAATGCCGACCTATGCTGACAAGTAAGTGAAGAGTAGAGAATATAAAGGTATTGGCTATAGGGAAATGTCCCAGCAGTTTAGGATAATGAAGGATCTAATCTAATCTATAGCCATTACATTTCTAACTCCTAATGACAGGAAGGCAGAAAGAGCATTATACAAATAATAATACTCATAATAATAGCAGACATTTTTTATCAATGACCACAATATCATTATTTTAATAAACCAAATATGAACAATTGAGGAAAATGAGGAAGACCTGATTATTCAAATGTTGTAGTACAAGTAGTAATGTAGTTAGTGCATAAATTACTATTGCAACAAATGTGTTAATTTTCTTCATTATTAGTCGATTTTTTTTTGGACGAATGCTCCGGGCCAGTGATTACAATGGTGGGGCCAGAGGTTACAATGGTGGGGCCAGAGGTTACAATGGTGGGGCCAGTGGTTACAATGGTGGGGCCAGAGGTTACAATGGTGGGGCCAGAGGTTACAATGGTGGGGCCAGAGGTTACAATGGTGGGGCCAGTGGTTACAATGGTGGGGCCAGTGATAATACAATTCCACCGGCCCGGAGAGCCAGTGACATTTTACCCTTAATGTCTACCCCTGAACATTTACTGACTTTTTTAGGATAGCTTAAAGTAATGTTGTAAAATTACAACCGGGGGCCTTACAGGGTTAAGGGCTATTGTTTATTGTTATTTACTTTAAGATGTTTATTCTTAACCTATCATTTAATTTAAAAACTCTTATTTAAATGAGGTGTGTGTGTCTCTGTATTCCTGATGATACACTGAGAGAATGAGCCCATAGTGCTGCTGATCACCATAAGCTAAACAGTCTGTATATTGCATTACATTTGTATAATGTAAGCTTCGTTGATACTTTGCCTGCGGGAATACGAAAGAAATTGTTAGATATACTGAATATTATTTGATCTATTCCACCACTTGATCCCAAATAATGTAGAGGTATGTTGTAGGTGCCTTAAATAACCCCTTATTTTATAGTGAGATGTATTTTTATGTTCATATAATAGTGATTTCAATGCCACCCCAAAATGATCACTGGTTCCATCCTGGCCACCCCACTGAAAATGTCCTGGCTCCGCCACTGCCGTGCTGTAGTTGCTTTATAGCCCAACATTAGCCGCCTTTAGCTTAGCGGTGGTGAAGTTATGTGACCGTGCTGTAGTTCCTTTATAGCCCAACATTAGCCGCCTTTAGCTTAGCGGTGGTGACGTGAAGTCATGTGACCGTGCTGTAGTTCCTTTATAGCCCAACATTAGCCACCTTTAGCTTAGCGGTGGTGACGTGAAGTCATGTGACTGTGCTGTAGTTCCTTTATAGCCCAACATTAGCCGCCTTTAGTTTAGCGGTGGTGACGTGAAGTCATGTGACCGTGCTGTAGTTCCTTTATAGCCCAACATTAGCCGCCTTTAGCTTAGCGGTGGTGACGTGAAGTCATGTGACCGTGCTGTAGTTCCTTCATAGCCCAACATTAGCCACCTTTAGCTTAGCGGTGGTGACGTGAAGTCATGTGACCGTGCTGTAGTTCCTTTATAGCCCAACATTAGCCACCTTTAGCTTAGCGGTGGTGACGTGAAGTCATGTGACTGTGCTGTAGTTCCTTTATAGCCCAACATTAGCCACCTTTAGCTTAGCGGTGGTGACGTGAAGTCATGTGACCGTGCTGTAGTTCCTTTATAGCCCAACATTAGCCACCTTTAGCTTAGCGGTGGTGACGTGAAGTCATGTGACTGTGCTGTAGTTCCTTTATAGCCCAACATTAGCCGCCTTTAGCTTAGCGGTGGTGACGTGAAGTCATGTGACTGTGCTGTAGTTGCTTTATAGCCTAATGTTAGCTTTTTATTTAAAAAGTAATAACGTGGTTTATTTGTGGAGATTATCCTGCTGAATATAAATATGTGTTTGCCACATTATTTTCTGCAATAATCCAAAAGCCAATCAAAAAATCCCATTGAGTTTTTGTGAAAGGAACCCTTGCAATGCTAACTTGTCCGCCTTAAAAAATACATCATCACTGCAACAATTTAATAACATATCCTATCTCCCCTCCTCAGAACCAGGAGTTGAATGCTGGGAGAATTGGTTTGACTCTGGTTGTTGCTGGGATGGTCGGCTCCGTCCTCTGCGGGCTTTGGCTGGACTACACCAAGACATACAAGTAGGAAACACCTGCACACACTTTAATCTTCCCAACTTTTGTTAAACATTGAACGTGTTTTGCAATGCATTCATTTTTCGAAGATTATATTCGCTATACCATTAAAATGATTTCTGATCTGATGATTTTCTGTAAATAAGTTTTGTTGGTATTTTGCCAAACTTCGAATACAATCTCTCTCTACAGTCCATTTATATTTTCTTTTGAACAACTGCACATACTTATAAACAAACATCTTATGGACAAATGCAGTGTTTTTTTCCTCCTGATCCTTTGCCGTTCTCTATTACAACTTTGGGTGTTTGATCTGTTTCATTTCTAATGCAGACCTAGAGGGGAAGGCTCTGTTAAACACAGCAGAGCTTCTAGGGGCAAGGAATGTGTTTGTGATGTCCTAAAGCAGGGGTGTCAAACTCAATTTCATCACGGGCCACATTCGCATTATGGTTGCACTCAAAGGGCCGGTTGTAACTTTAAGACTATATAAAAATACATAAATATTTAATATATATATAAACTAATGTATTATATTACATTATTACCTCTGCATTAAATTATTATCGGATAACTTCATATTTAACTACGTCTGAAAGCAGAAGTCTAGGGCAAATAATTGCAAGTCTCTTCAGTGAGAATGTCACAAAATGATTTTAAAAGACATTTTGAAAAAAAAGTCAATTCTGAAAAAATGCATATTTAGAAGAAAAAAATTCAAATTTGAGATGCATTGTGGGACATGTAGTTTATGGGCAACGTGCTTCTGTAAATCGCCATGTAACCGTATTACAAACATATTATATTCTTTGCAAGCTCTTGTGGGGCCACATGAAATGAAGTCGCGGGCCGGATTTGGCCCCCGGGCCTTGAGTTTGACACCCCTGTCCTAAAGAGAGGAGGGAGCCTTCTTTTACTTTTGACCACAATTTATAATATTAACAACCAAATTAACTACAGATACAGCCAGTTGGATAAAACTCCCTGCATTAATGTATGTTTCTGATGCTACAACAGAGCTTGTTTTAAGGTCTCTCTTGTGACTTTCTCCTGTGAGGATTTATTGAAATGCTTAATGTATATCTTCTATATATCAAACCAGATAATTTTGGGTGGTTTTTCTTCCCTGGAATCAATGAAATCCTGAGACTTCCCTTAAAGCTTCGTCAACGATTTGTCTCACGTGTCTTACGCTCGTTTGAGAACAAAACAAGTCGTACAGCCGGGAGGTTGATGAGGAGTGAAATAAAACGTGAGACACTTAAGTTGAAGGGAGTTTAATCCCGTCCCAACCAAACCTGTCGGGTCAGATCAAGTGTGAGGTAAATAAATCATACCCTGACATGCAGAGGAGGATCAGGAGTGGAGCACTTTGTCCCTGATTGGTGACTGCCAATCAGAGTAATGAAATAACTGAGTGTGTGTGATGTGTTTTACAGGATGACGACTCTGATCGTGTACTTCCTGTCGTTTCTGGGCATGATCGTGTTCACCTTCACTCTGAACCTCGACAACATCCTCCTGGTCTTCTTCACTGCTGGAGCTCTGGGGTACGTCTGTCAAATTTGATTTAAAAAGGACATGTTCTTCTCATGTTTAGATGAATATCAGTATGTAGTGTCTCTACTTTAAAGAGTCCTCTCCTGCTGATGTTCAGGTGTATATCAGTATGTAGTGTCTCTACTTTAAAGAGTCCTCTCCTGCTGATGTTCAGGTGTATATCAGTATGTAGTGTCTCTACTTTAAAGAGTCCTCTCCTGCTGATGTTCAGGTGTATATCAGTATGTAGTGTCTCTACTTTAAAGAGTCCTCTCCTGCTGATGTTCAGGTGTATATCAGTATGTAGTGTCTCTACTTTAAAGAGTCCTCTCCTGCTGATGTTCAGGTGTATATCAGTATGTAGTGTCTCTACTTTAAAGAGTCCTCTCCTGCTGATGCTCAGGTGTATATCAGTATGTAGTGTCTCTACTTTAAAGAGTCCTCTCCTGCTGATGCTCAGGTGTATATCAGTATGTAGTGTCTCTACTTTAAAGAGTCCTCTCCTGCTGATGTTCAGGTGTGTATCAGTATGTAGTGTCTGTACTTTAAAGAGTCCTCTCCTGCTGATGTTCAGGTGTATATCAGTATGTAGTGTCTCTACTTTAAAGAGTCCTCTCCTGCTGATGTTCAGGTGTATATCAGTATGTAGTGTCTCTACTTTAAAGAGTGCTCTCCTGCTGATGTTCAGGTGTATATCAGTATGTAGTGTCTCTACTTTAAAGAGTCCTCTCCTGCTGATGTCCAGGTGTATATCAGTATGTAGTGTCTCTACTTTAAAGAGTCCTCTCCTGCTGATGTTCAGGTGTATATCAGTATGTAGTGTCTCTACTTTAAAGAGTCCTCTCCTGCTGATGTTCAGGTGTATATCAGTATGTAGTGTCTCTACTTTAAAGAGTCCTCTCCTGCTGATGTTCAGGTGTATATCAGTATGTAGTGTCTCTACTTTAAAGAGTCCTCTCCTGCTGATGTTCAGGTGTATATCAGTATGTAGTGTCTCTACTTTAAAGAGTCCTCTCCTGCTGATGCTCAGGTGTATATCAGTATGTAGTGTCTCTACTTTAAAGAGTCCTCTCCTGCTGATGCTCAGGTGTATATCAGTATGTAGTGTCTCTACTTTAAAGAGTCCTCTCCTGCTGATGTTCAGGTGTGTATCAGTATGTAGTGTCTCTACTTTAAAGAGTCCTCTCCTGCTGATGTTCAGGTGTATATCAGTATGTAGTGTCTCTACTTTAAAGAGTCCTCTCCTGCTGATGTTCAGGTGTATATCAGTATGTAGTGTCTCTACTTTAAAGAGTCCTCTCCTGCTGATGTTCAGGTGTATATCAGTATGTAGTGTCTCTACTTTAAAGAGTCCTCTCCTGCTGATGTCCAGGTGTATATCAGTATGTAGTGTCTCTACTTTAAAGAGTCCTCTCCTGCTGATGTTCAGGTGTATATCAGTATGTAGTGTCTCTACTTTAAAGAGTCCTCTCCTGCTGATGTTCAGGTGTATATCAGTATGTAGTGTCTCTACTTTAAAGAGTCCTCTCCTGCTGATGTTCAGGTGTATATCAGTATGTAGTGTCTCTACTTTAAAGAGTCCTCTCCTGCTGATGTTCAGGTGTATATCAGTATGTAGTGTCTCTACTTTAAAGAGTCCTCTCCTGCTGATGTTCAGGTGTATATCAGTATGTAGTGTCTCTACTTTAAAGAGTCCTCTCCTGCTGATGTTCAGGTGTATATCAGTATGTAGTGTCTCTACTTTAAAGAGTCCTCTCCTGCTGATGTTCAGGTGTATATCAGTATGTAGTGTCTCTACTTTAAAGAGTCCTCTCCTGCTGATGTTCAGGTGTATATCAGTATGTAGTGTCTCTACTTTAAAGAGTCCTCTCCTGCTGATGTTCAGGTGTATATCAGTATGTAGTGTCTCTACTTTAAAGAGTCCTCTCCTGCTGATGTTCAGGTGTATATCAGTATGTAGTGTCTCTACTTTAAAGAGTCCTCTCCTGCTGATGTTCAGATGTATATCAGTATGTAGTGTCTCTACTTTAAAGAGTCCTCTCCTGCTGATGTTCAGGTGTATATCAGTATCTAGTGTCTCTACTTTAAAGAGTCCTCTCCTGCTGATGTTCAGGTGTATATCAGTATGTAGTGTCTCTACTTTAAAGAGTCCTCTCCTGCTGATGTTCAGGTGTATATCAGTATGTAGTGTCTCTACTTTAAAGAGTCCTCTCCTGCTGATGTTCAGGTGTATATCAGTATGTAGTGTCTCTACTTTAAAGAGTCCTCTCCTGCTGATGTTCAGGTGTATATCAGTATGTAGTGTCTCTACTTTAAAGAGTCCTCTCCTGCTGATGTTCAGGTGTATATCAGTATGTAGTGTCTCTACTTTAAAGAGTCCTCTCCTGCTGATGTTCAGATGTATATCAGTATGTAGTGTCTCTACTTTAAAGAGTCCTCTCCTGCTGATGTTCAGGTGTATATCAGTATCTAGTGTCTCTACTTTAAAGAGTCCTCTCCTGCTGATGTTCAGGTGTATATCAGTATGTAGTGTCTCTACTTTAAAGAGTCCTCTCCTGCTGATGTTCAGGTGTATATCAGTATGTAGTGTGTCTACTTTAAAGAGTCCTCTCCTGCTGATGTTCAGGTGTATATCAGTATGTAGTGTCTCTACTTTAAAGAGTCCTCTCCTGCTGATGTTCAGGTGTATATCAGTATGTAGTGTCTCTACTTTAAAGAGTCCTCTCCTGCTGATGTTCAGGTGTATATCAGTATGTAGTGTCTCTACTTTAAAGAGTCCTCTCCTGCTGATGTTCAGGTGTAGATCAGTATGTAGTGTCTCTACTTTAAAGAGTCCTCTCCTGCTGATGTTCAGGTGTATATCAGTATGTAGTGTCTCTACTTTAAAGAGTCCTCTCCTGCTGATGTTCAGGTGTATATCAGTATGTAGTGTCTCTACTGGGACATGTCTCCATGCTTTAATGTTCAAAAAGCTCTTTATTTTTCACCTCTTTTCACCCTCTGTCTGAAACCAGAGCCCAGTCTGCTCTGATTGGTTAGCTGGCCGGCTCTGTTGTGATTGGTCAACCGCTTAGACGTACAATGTGTTGGAGCGCTAGCCAATAGGAGCGCAAGTGTTCCACAGTGATTCAAAACTGCATATTTTCCAGCACAGATAAACAGTCACCACATGGCAACACCACCTTCATTTTTGCATCCCTGAGTTACAGTGGTGTAAAACAGGAGGAGCACACATCCTGGAGGCATGTTCACAATGTGGGCACAGAAATAGATTCTTTGAACGTTCAGCATCACATTACCAGAGGTTTGACCTGGGGGGGGGGGGTGTAGAGTGAAAGGGCGGGGGAATAATTTGTAATAATATATTACGTAATGAATGGGATTTGTGTAATATTCCTCCAGTTGTACAACTCCTAAAAAAACTCCTGATTTGAAATATAAACATGTTAAAAATAAAATAAAACATTTGTATTATTTATTTAATAAGGTTATTTTTAATAAAAACAAACATGTAATATAGGTTTAAAAGCACCTAAATAAATATATAGAGAAAAAAAAAATACTATAATAGAAGATTCGAAACAGATGGATATTTTCATGCATTTGTGCGTTGTTGAAAAAACCCTTGGCTCTCAGATTAAATTGCCATGGACTACTTCTTTGGGTTGTTGTTGTTTGTTGATGTTTATCAGTGTGTTGTGTGTGTGTTTCAGGTTCTTTATGACGGGGTACCTGCCGCTGGGCTTTGAGTTCGGAGTGGAGATCACTTACCCCGAGTCTGAGGGGACGTCTTCGGGACTCCTCAACGCTTTCGCTCAGGTATCGCACAGTCAGAATCCTTTGTTTATCCTCCTCTCTGTCAAGCAACACTCACTACAATTGATGTGTGTGTGTGTGTGTGTGTGTGTGTGTGTGTGTGTGTGTGTGTGTGTGTGTGTGTGTGTGTGTGTGTGTGTGTGTGTGTGTGTGTGTGTGTGTGTGTGTGTGTGTGTGTGTGTGTGTGTGTGTGTGTGTGTGTGTGTGTGTGTGTGTGTGTGTGTGTGTGTGTGTGTGTGTGTGTGTGTGTGTGTGTGTGTGTGTGTGTGTGTGTGTGTGTGTGTGTGTGTGTGTGTGTGTGTGTGTGTGTGTGTGTTTGTGTTTGTGTTTGTGTTTGTGTTTGTTTGCAGTTATTTGGGATCGTCTTCACTCTGATTCAGGGCCAACTGACACACCGCAATCCTCTGATCGGAAACCTGTTCCTCTGCGCCTGGATCTCTCTGGGAATACTGCTCACTGGTGTGTGTGTGTGTGTGTGTGTGTGTGTGTGTGTGTGTGTGTGTGTGTGTGTGTGTGTGTGTGTGTGTGTGTGTAATTAATATCCTTGTGGGACCTAAATCTGTTTACACAGTCACGTGTGGGGACTGGCTTCCCTTAAGGGTTAAGGTTAGGATAAGTCTCCAGGAAATGCATGTATGTCAATGTAATGTCCCCTGAAGTGATGTATACATGGTGTGTGTGTGTGTGTGTGTGTGTGTGTGTGTGTGTGTGTGTGTGTGTGTGTGTGTGTGTGTGTGTGTGTGTGTGTGTGTGTGTGTGTGTGTGTGTGTGTGTGTGTGTGTGTGTGTGTGTGTGTGTGTGTGTGTGTGTGTGTGTGTGTGTGTGTGTGTGTGTGTGTGTGTGTGTGTGTGTGTGTGTGTGTGTGTGTGTGTGTGTGTGTGTGTGTGTGTGTGTGTGTGTGTGTGTGTGTGTGTGTGTGTGTGTGTGTGTGTGTAATGTACTGTCTATTTGAAATGTAAATGTAATTTCCTCGTTTTATGTTTCAGCCTTTATTAAGTCAGATCTGAAAAGACACAACGTCAACATGGGAGCAGAAAACAACCGCCTGCAAGCTGTAAGTACATGAAAACACAAAATACACAAAGACTCTTTAGTCAAATTTTTACATTTGTTGACTTTCAAGATTTGCTTTCACAAAATACATCACATTTATTTAAAATTCTTAATCAATTCCTCATACATTCCTCATACATTTTTTAAATCTGTCGCGGAGGGAATTTGGGTTTAGTGTCAGTTTTTCGGTTTTGGATCAAATAAAAATTTAAAAAACGTGTCATTGCACTACAATTATACACATTTTCAAAAGTTATTGTAATATATTAAAGTATATTTACTGATGTTGGGTATTAATTAGGGATGGGAATTTGAAGGCAAATGTATATTCGAATATTCGACCCCCCAAAAAACGGTTAACCGATTAACCGAAATGTACATATCCTATAAAAAAAATAAAAAAATGCGGGAAATATTTTTACAAAAGAAATAAAAAAAAAACATTTATTTTGAAAAATAAATAAATACATGTTCAAATAAGCTTTCATGCTTAAAGGTGGGGTAGGTAAGTTTGAGAAACCGGCTCGAGATACACTTGTTGTTATATTCCATGGAATGCTCTTAAGCCCGGGACGGCTAAACGGATTGGATTGCCGCGCTGTCTGTCAGCCTTCCATCTCGTGCACGCACAAATGTATCTCGTGCCCTCATTGGGCGTGCATTGCAGCAGTACTTCAATGACTCGCCAGCAACAGGCGGCCACTTTCACCAGTCTGCTGACGTCATGTGCGCGTTCATGTGTGTTGGAGGAGGTGCTCTGTAAGGAAGTCTGAAGGAAGGGGCGGATTCTTTTCGGCTGTGTACTTTCAAATTTTAGTGCACTAGAGCCTGTTTCTGAAACCTACCTACCCCACCTTTAAAACATAACTTGGTTTTCTGATGGATTTGGACATAAACGCGAGTGAAGTATAACCTGACGAGAGAGAGAGAGATCAGCAGCTCTGCCCGCTGTGAGGGGCCGGTGAGCGGAGCAAGACACACCTTTAGACCTAACACACTTAGCTATGGCACTGTCGTATACATTGAATTATTCCATTTGATCATATGTAATCAACTTAGGCATCCCACCCAAAAAGAAAAAAAAGAAATTACAATAAAGATATTCATAACTCATATTCTCATATTCGAATTCCTGAATAATTTCGAATATTCGATTAATCGTTCCCATCCCTAGTATTAATACAGATTTGAATGCTGAATACCAGATTTTGGCTCTAAATGTCCAGTGTAAGGATCCAGTTGTAAAGTGTATCCCCCTCTCCTTTCTGTCGCCGTTATAAAGGACAGTGTTCAGAGGGTCTTTGTTCAGAGTTCCTCCTCCCTGTGGAGGGGCTTTATGTCCAGACAGTCTTCAACATTCCTCCTCTTTCCCTGAACTCTCCCCTGTCACTCTGATATAAAGTCTCCTTTGTGTATCTGTCCTCTTCACAAACAAAGCTATACAATCCTCCTCCCCTTGAACCCCCCTTCCCCAACAGCAGAACCCCCCCCCAGGTTCCCTGCACCCTTCAGACGAGAACGTTTTTACAATTTTGAACCATAAAATCTGAGTCGTTTTCCCATCATCCTACTGAGTCATCACTCTAGTGTCCTTCCTCAAAACTGTTACTGCTACCTCAATTTACAACCACTAAAACCTGCATGTGAAGGATTTCAACTTAGCTTTCTTTTGGCGCCACCTGGTGGTGTTTGAATGCACTGATATTCATTTTTCTTAAGAACAATTTGAAAGGTGATATAATCATAATATCACATAAATATATAAAATGAGAGTCATGCAACTTCATGGCCTGTTTTGTGTCAGGTTTATTGAGAGTTTATTGGAGAGTTTAAAGCAATAACTTAGATGTTTTTCTCCTAAACAAATCTTTGAGGTATAGCTTAAGACCCCATTTACACGGGAACGCAAACGAACCAAATTCGATATCAAAAAAGTATTCCGTTCACACGGATACGGCTCAATCAACGTGCCCATTCACACGAGACTGCTCAAAAGCGCTGGAGACGCTGTAGTACATATGCCGGGCCTGTAAGTGGCGCTGTATTTCCACCACAAAATACACCAAAAGCAGCGAAGAAGACCCCCGAGCATGGTTGCCATGGTTGCCCTTCTGTTTATTCTCCGCGGTGGATTTAGCAACATGTAGTTCATGTAGTCCTCCATGTCCACTTGTTGCTGATGGTTGTGGTGGAGGAACTGTAGATGTTGCACTAACATCTGTAGCATGGTCTGTAGCTACTGACCATGCTACAGCAGTGAGCAGCTGAGGTGGGGAGAGGCGGGGCTATGGCTTCATCGTTATCAGGACAATTATCGTATAGGACGTACACACGGAGCCGTTTGGTCCCCCAGAGCGTTCCGTCTGCAGATCTATCCACCTCGGGACACGTTATCGTTTTAGGGGTCCGGTTCCGTTACGGCCTCGTGTGAACGAACGGGCTATACGAAAGATTTCAAGTAGCGGATACAACCCGTTTCGTTCCCGTGTAAACATGACATAAATGATCCCCATTTAACCTTTTCTTTCTCCGTCTCTTTCCTAGCTTCCTACCAATTGTCCCGAGGACTGCTCTCCAGGAGACAAACTTGAAACCTCGTTCAGCTTTTCCCGTGAAACCTCGCTGTGATGCTGCTGAGTCACTGGATCTCAGGAG
The DNA here is from genome assembly GCA_028583405.1 of Pogonophryne albipinna. NCBI lineage: Eukaryota > Metazoa > Chordata > Actinopteri > Perciformes > Artedidraconidae > Pogonophryne > Pogonophryne albipinna. The sequence continues at coordinate 2,883,627 of CM053258.1, forward strand.
GAGGAAGGTCTCCCTGCTGCTCAGGCACATCTGTGGGCATCAAACACATGTGAAGGACCTAAAGATGAACTTTATTGACGCTGATTGATGATTAGAAACCCTGGATGTGGAGACCAATAAGACGCTGAGGGTGAATGCTGACTTCAGAGGATTACTGCTGCTCTTCTTGTGTGAAGCATGGTGCTCCTAGTTGGATTACTGTTTGTGAATCTGCCTTTTAAACAAGGACTGACTTCCAGTTCGTAGATCGCCGTCACACGTTTGCTGTACACAGAAAACACTCCAACTTTTCGTTTGGAGGCAGTGAAGAAGAACTACAGAGTCGCTTGGTTTGGTTTTGCACAGAACCGACATCTCCTGAGTTTACTTGAATCATCCTCTGACTGTAAATGTTGTTCATGTGGCTTCATTTGAACGTTTTCCGTAAGTATGGCAGTGGTAATGTTAGCTGTGGAAGAAGGAGAACAACTCACATTTGGGTCCAAGCTGCTTCGGGTAGATGCCGTCATTATAAAACGCACTTTAGTGCTGCTTGCATATTCAAGACAAGAAGTAGCTGCGAATTCTTGTGCCCGTTTTCTTTTAGTCGGCAGAATAATAAGCAAACTTTGTGCTAAATTTATGACATTTAAGTACAGGGAGGTCCGAAATCCTCCTTTATTTGCAGCTTTTCTTGTTGGCACATCGATCTATACGAGTTAAAGCGGTAATCTTTCGGTTTTCAGTCCTGATTGAAACGTAAATGTGGTCAAAAACTGCACATCCCAGAATATTAGGAGCTACTATAACTAGCAAAACAAACAGTCTTTGCCCTAAGTCAGTCACTGGGGCTGCACCTGACTCTTCCATTACTCCCCTAAATATATTAACAGCTCTTCGGCTGATCAAAAAGGCCTAAAAAGTCCACTATTTGAAGACACATTTGGAATAAAAAGCATCAAGGTCAGAGACAAAAAAAGGCATTTCCTGTGACTACATAATAAGTAAATGTATGTTCGTCACATTATGCTTTTAATGCGACGCTGCAGCCGAAGGAAATGATAATAAATAGCATTATCTCCACGAACATTACCACATTCAGCCCGTTTGAAAACTGCTCAAATATAAATATTGCAATACTTCACCGTTGTGGTACCTCATATGGCGATAGATATTGAATTACCATACATTCATCTAATTGAAAATCTATGATAGCCGCTTTAAATTCTTTCTTTGTGACCAACTGGGCACGTTACAGCAGGAAAAGGCGAATTCAGCGCGCGTTGATTACTGCGAAGAAATAGTACCATTTGAATAGTAATTGAATTTGTCTCTTAGATTTCAGGAGTGCATCTCTGAGCTTCCTATAAGAGTCCATTTTGTTGCTATGAACGATCCCGGACACCAAGAAGCGAAACACTTTGAGGAAGATATCAGAGAAATAACTATCTGCAGATGAAATGTAGTCACTGCAGTGTTTTCATACACAAACCACAACAGACCAAACAGTGTTCTGAGTTCAGTGCACAATCAGGAACACACGCACAACTTTAGGTTTTATACTCAGTGTTATGATTGAGATGTGATTTCAATGTCTCGATCACACTCTGTACAGACAGACAGCTCACAGACGAGAGGACAGCGCCATCTTGTGGTGTGTTACACTAACAAAGCAAGCAGAGGGAGAGGAGAAGCACAACAAACGATACTAATTCATTTTTTAGATGTATGTTAGTTTTTTTTGTTACATAGAATAGAGCCTTTTTTTACTTGATGAGAATGATGCTGAATTCGCAGCATTATATCCAAAAATACTACTTTCTTTTTTAAATATGACTCATCAAAGAAACTGTATTGTTCGATGGCTCGTGGCAATGACATGCTGTTTCAGGAAATGGTTACAACACGTTTCTAAATAGACGGAAAATGTGTATTTACTGGTCTTGCTTCAACTTTTGTGTCCAAAAGCTCACATCCTGTTTACACTGGATGTGATTATAAGACACTTCTTGTTTTCTTAAAGCAAGGTTGTGAAATCTTCCTCAAAGACATTTTGTTGTTGTTGCCACGACAGCAAAGGATAAAGCAAGCAAGTCATTGTTTCTAACTTCCGACGAAAAACTAACCCAAACTTTACTTTAAAGAAAAGTAAGTCATGTTCTGTTAAGAGGTAGTTTGATTTGATTTGATTTAACCAGGGAGGTCAGTAACTATAGTAACGCAGTGTAGGCGGAGCCGTGACGTCATCTTCAATGAGAACCACAGAAAAACAACATCAGCCGTCAGCTGTTAGCACTCAGAGCTCACAGCTCCTCATATCTGTTCAGAAACTAGACACAAGTTAAACAAGTACAAACCACAGACTGCCTGTGTCATGGCCAGTGTTGGGCAAGTTACTTCCAAAATGTAATATATTACATATTACTTATTACTCTCTTTTGAAAGTAATAAGTTACATTACAATATTACTGTCTCTGAAATGTAATGAGTTACACTACTTTAGTTACTTTTGAGTTACTTTCACCAAAATAACCGCAAAAGAATGGCTAGGTATTTTAAATGCTAAAATGTAGTTTAGTGCAGCTCATTATACATCCAGTGAAGGGCGATGTGGTAGCATAACAACTGTGTAGGCCCTTAAGGCTACTAACAACTTGTATAACACGGCTTAGTTGAATACTCGATTCTGATTGTAAATTCTTAACATGTGACACGTTGTTAATACAGCAGTACAGACCACTGTCAAGGACTATAATGAAGGTTGCTAAGGAGGATCCAGAGAGATAAAGCAAAAGAGGTTAAAAGACGGAGCGCTGGACGTCAGATAAATCACCAGAAGAAGGCAGACAGGAAGTAAACAATAACAGGACACGGAATGGGCTCTGTAGTGTGTTTAGTATCCATGTACAGGCCCGGTTCCAGAACAAAATGACTCAGGGTGCCTCTGAGATTACAGGGGGCGCAGCAGTAGTAGGTTTGCATGAGCAATAGTGGCCGGCAACAGCAATGAAAAATAGCATTGATGGTCCCCAATGAACAGATTATGGCATTTGTTATGTTTTGAAACCAAGCAAGTGAGAACATTTCAAATGAGTTAAAAGTGCAATCCTGAAATATCTCATATAGTCCAAAGTGGACTATGGCAAGGAAAAGCACAACAGCTTCAAAGCTGTACTGATAAAACAAATGAGAACATATTGTAAATCAAGGCACATATTATTTGAACCAGCTCATGGTTTGAAATGGCAAACATTGAAAAGCAAAAGTATTATTAAAACCATGTACTAAATCATCACCTTGGTCCCATCATATACTCTGGGAAGAGAATATTTACTGTGCTTGAAAACTGGTATCACATCTTCCTGTGAGGTTGACTTTGTGACCTGGAGAACATTTCAGCTGCAACATCAGCTTGTTGATAAGCTTGGGATATGAGATCTTTCTGTAGCCATTCGTGGTGAAGGCATCTGTGCTATTGTATGCATTATTTTTGACCCAACATTTCTACAGGCATGGCAGAATATGGCACTATTTTCACATGAATATTCTAGCCCTTGTCTATTTGTATACTACGAGCTGCAAAATGACCGCCTAACCCCACTGTACAGGCGGGTACTTGTTTAGATATACCTGGGCAGGCTCTGTTTTGCCGTGGTATCCTGGCTGGCACCTGCGGGCCGCAGAGGGGCGGCGTAGCTGCTCCGGGGTTGAGGGCGGCGAGTCAGGCGGGAGTAAGCTAGTGTCCACAACGGAGGGTAACGTGATGTCCCCATCTGACCTGTTGCTACTGTCTGCAGTAGATGCAGTGTTTCTGGCGTTTAGTGATGGTTGCTTTAACCATTTTCGTATAAATGATTATCCACAGATGTGTCACTGCTGTGGAAGCACTTTGGAAATGATGCACGCGCAGCGGAGCAGGTCACGCGCACCTGACACAATTTGTTGTTAGTATTTTTCGCTCCGTTCTCTTTTTTGAATAGAGGGTGCATAACATTCAACTGCCCCGAAGATCCCGACGCGAAGCCTGAAGGGTAAACACCAGGTTTACTAATCTACCCGCACACTTTGTCTGGTGTCGAAATGTCTCGCTATGTTAGTACATTCTTAAAAAACAAAACAACATTTAATTTCGGGTTAAAATGTGTTGTAACTGCGTTACTGAGCATTGTAACCAGGGTAGGATTTTCACGGCGGCCACGACGGCCATGGCCGTCGTAGCCCCTCGGTCTGGCCGTTATGCCCCACAAATAATTGTACGTCCTACGGCCACCATGGCCTGTGTGCCCCTGATACTGTTAAAATCTCAAAGTTGCTTTAAAAGCGACAGAACAGTGTTTTCTGAACTGCATTATGCTGCGTTCACAACGGACGTGATGCGAATTTTCTCATCGCTCTAACCGCTGGAGTTTCCCCGCGGCTGTCAGCTGTTTACTCCTGTCACTCAAACAGAAAGCGCTGGAGAGGGGGCGGGGCTTATTTCCATGTAAATGCTGTGGTGGAAACCAACTGCGACAAAATGAACATATTTGACCGTGATTTATTGTAATACACGTTTCAAAATGATGCCGAAGTAACTAAATACTGATACCGGTTAGTAAAAAACATGAATTAATGCTTTGACAAGTCTGCAGATAAGACGGCAAGCGAGAAACCTTTTAAAATGCGTGTTTTCTGAATGGATCAATCAGGCTAAACTAACCTGTAGCTGCTCCGTCCACACTCACAACAACGTCCTAAAGACAGAATTAAAGCAGCGATTGTATTCGCCATGACAGTCTGTGGTTTGTACATGTTTAACTTTTGTCCAGTTTCTGACCTGAGCTGTGAGGAGTTGATTAAAGATACTCTCGTACACACACACACGCGCACACACTGCTGAATGATGTATGTGCATAGTTTGACCCTTGAAGGCTGTTTCTTCTGCTCTGAAATGGAATATATTTGTTACATATTAATAGAATTTTAGATTTTTTTATTTGATTTTGGATTTGTGAATTGGAGAAGTTGTAGATGGAAAACATACCAAACACTAATTATTCAAAGTAAATTATTTTATTTTATATACGGTAATACTAAGGAGGCATAGGCCTATATGATGATATCATGTTTGACATTATTGATATTAAAAAAGTGATTTGTTTTCCATGTCATTCGGTGTTTTTCTTATAAAAAAGTGAAGTTATTTATTTGCAAGCTCCAAATCCAAATGTTTCCCTCATTGGCCTTTGTGCCCTGGCATGTGGCCTTTGCGCCCTGAAAAAATGTGTAACACCAAAGGCCAAATGGCCTTGCCCCTAAAATGACGAAATTCCAAGCCTGATTGTAACGGGTAATATATTACCCATATTTCATTAGTAATGCGTTACATTACTTCGTTACAGCAAAAAGTAATATATTACTGTAACTCCGTTACTTTTGTAACGCGTTACACCCAACACTGGTCATGGCGAGTACAGTCGCTGGTTTATTTATGTCTGTAGGCCGTTGTTGTGAGTGTGGTCGGTCGGAGCATATACTGCGTTAGCTTAGCCAAGCTCCATTCAGAAAACACGCATTTCAAAAGGTATTTCGCCTGCCGTCTGTCTGCAGACTTGTCAAAGCATTAATTCATGGTTTTTACTAACCGGTATCAGCATCTTGTTACTTCGGCATCATTTTGAAACGTGTATTACAATTAAATCACGGTCAAATATGTTCATCTTGTTGAAGTTGTAGCCCCCTTGCCAGCGATTCTCTCTCTAGTTTAGTATACTCAGCCCGACTCAGCCTGGTTGTTGGCCCGGAAAGAACCTCAATTTTATGGGGCCAGAAAAACTGTGAAATAGTACCCACTAGCCGGAACTACGCCTAGTGGAAACATAACCAAAAACGGGCCGGGCACGGCACGCTTAAAGCGAGCGCCGCGCTGTAGTGGAAATGCGCCATAAGATTAAAAATCCCCTTTTCAAAAGAGTCCTGGCCAAGATAGGCAGCAGCACAGTCAAATTAAAAACAACAACAGACAACATATGGTCACAATCAAAACATCCACAACAACCAGTTTCTAGGCTTATTTTTTATATTTTATCCTTCAATCAGTAGCAGCGGTTCATGGTCTTTCAAATGAAACAACCTCCTCAACACAACAAGCTGAATGTCCACTCCCCTTTCTTTAAACATCAAACAGCTTCACGTGTTCCCCTCTCCATCATCCTGGTTTCGCAGCATTATGTCCAAAAATACTACTTTCTTTTTTAAATATGACTCATGAAAGAAACTGTATTGTTCGATGGCTCGTGGCAATGACATGCTGTTTCAGGAAATGGTTACAACATGTTTCCAGCTCCCAGAATAACATAACATCTGCAGTGAGACGTTCAACCCTCAGAACAGACCCTGTACCTTCCCTAGTATCTCTTTAACATGGCAACTGTTACATGTGTTCTCTTAGTTTTTGGTTTACAATATTTATTTTGTAAATTTGTTGTAAACGTGTATTAATATATGACTTTGTCTAGTTTTTATAACACAAACTGTTTTAGTGCACTTTAGTCTTGCATACGGTTATTTAATGTATTTGTTTAATCAAGTCCGGCTAATAACTATTCTATTCTAATTCTCTTAGGTTTTTTAAATATTTTTGTAATTTGTTACAATGCGTCTTCAGTCATGTTTGGTCCGTCAACTTTTACGTTGTTTACAAGATGCTTTTTTAACATTTGACCATTGTTACCAAAAAATATTTCACAAGGTCGAATTGGAAAAAAAATATCATGTGTTGTCCTTTGTTTACTTCCATAACTTAGTGACATCACTCTGTAACACTCACGCTTGTATTGGCTAGCACTCCAACACATTGTACGTGATAGACTAAGGGGCGGGACATCTCTAAGCGGTTGACCAATCACAACAGAGCTGGCCAGCTAACCAATCAGCAGACTGGGCTCTGGTTTCAGACAGAGGGTGAAAAGAGGTGCTGCAGCACAGGCAGTATGAGAGGAATAAAGAGCTTTCTGAACATTAGAGCATGGAGACATGTCCCAGTAGAGACACTAACATTTAAAAAAAGATTTTCAGCGGCGGATCCATGTTTGATTTTAATTGATAGTTGTTGGACAACAGTGGGGCTCAGAAGAGAGAAGATATATCAGACTTTGAAACACACGATTAGTTATGGGTATATACAGTGTCTTCATCTCGATAAATTGACAATGATCAAATACAGTATATTGCCAACCTTATCCCTTTGACCCTAAACTGCATTGGAGACATTTCTATTGGTGCAGATTGTTGAACAAAATATGTTTCAAGATGTTTCATTTCATTTATCTGTTAAGCTGCTGTTGGATTTCAAGTCATGTTTTTTCCGATCACGTTATATGCAGATGACATTATTCTATACATTTCAAATCAAAATACACTGAGTCTGATCACAACAATAAAAGCATTTTACTGTCTTTGAATGTCTTCATGGTGTCTTGTCATTTACCTGATGGTTGCTCACTATTTCCAGTCACTTGAATATCACGGAAAAGCCTTGTATCTTCGATTTAGAAGACAATTGAACGGCTCCCCCATAAGTAGAGACATAAAACCATCTTGAAAATATTTCTGATATTGTTTATTAATACACTGTTTAGTGCACCTCAACCAAATGTTCTTCAAACCTTGTCTTCCTACCAATTTGTACCTGCGATTGTTAAAAAAAACGAGGTGGATTTAGTGTAGTTTGAAGTTAGTGTCTAACTGAATCACATCAGATACAGAAAGTTAATGTGTTGTTGTCTTTGTTGCTAAGGTTAATCAATATCCCACCCAGCATTTCGTCGGAAAATCTGTGACCTCAGTTCCCCATTCAAACTGTTTTTCCAAGTGAAAGGTTAAACAGTGAAAGGCGGACGGATGCTGTTTCACAAAAAGTATTATAATTAACTCACAAACTCAACCACAAAAAAGGAAGTTTCACCATCGACAGAAAGCTCTGTACCGGACACAAAAAGCCCTCAAACATCGTCGTTTGATTCCAGAGAAGAACTCTCAGAGGATGGCTCCATTGGCAATAATACTCATTTTGGTGCTTCATTTTGAAGGTAAGTTCTCTGTTTGTCTTTTGCTATTTAAGTGTTTCTGTTTATGCAACAGTTACTAATTATTATAGCAGGGGAACATTAAACCAGCACAGGAAGCAAAAACATCTGGATTATTTTTGTCCAACCTTTTGATTGCGGGATTCTGACAATTATAAGAACATTTTGTTTTGTAATGATATACGTTTTTATCCATGTCCATGATTTCTTTCTATTTGATAAGTGAAGTTTGATTTCAAGGATTCACCAATTAGTGTTCTTCGCTTAGGTAGAAGACATTTTAAAAATGAAGAGTAAGCTTACCAAGATAATATATTTAGTTTTCAGTCCTCAAATTGTCTTTCCAACACAAGGAAACATAGCTTTTCTATTTGGGGAACAAATTCATGAATGGTAAATGGACTGTACTTATACAGCGCTTTATCCAGTCTTTAAGACCCCTCAAAGCGCTTTACATACTACATGTTGTTCACCCATTCATACAGAGCAGTGTATCTTACTCTTGGACCTAACATGCATACACATGCACACACCGATTGGGAGCAACTCAGGATTAAGTATCTTGCCCAAGGATACATCGACATGTTGACTGCATGGGCTGGGATTGAACCCACAACCTTCTGGTTGAAAGACGACCACACTCCCTCGCAGCCACAGTCGCATGAACATCACATAATCGCATTAAGATTACTATGTGTGGATTATTCAAGAAATGCTATTGGTTAAACTTTGGAGGATGATACTGTGTGCTTCTGAATAGGGTTGCAACATTCCGGGAATTTTCAAAGATGGAAACTTTCCATGGGAATAAACGGGAATTTAAGGGAATAAATGAGAATAAACTGGGAATTTTCTAAATTGAAGGTTGGCTCTTTGTAGGGAACTTAAATAGTTGGGAAAGTATATTTTACCATAATCTTGACTAAAACAAACAGATGCCATTCAAGGACACTTGAATATCCATGCCATTCCTCCATCACATCTACATAGCACACTGCTTACTGCATGGCTATTGAGACCACACCCCCTACAGGCACTGTGCATCCCTCCATCACATGCACGGATGATTTCTAGTAGTAATATTTAATTCAACATTCATGTTTTTGTTCTTCAATGAAACAAATGATTGTTCAATACAATTATTAAAACTTGTTCTGTTCTACTTACAAATAAATCTGTTGAAATGTCATGTTTTTTAATTCTATCAGTTTGCATGGATGTCTTCTTATGACAAAACAAAATGTTTATATTTATGCTTGGATATGTTACAATTCGATTACATTACCCTCAATTCCCATAAATTCCCAAGTTTCCAATATGAAATATTTCCAAAATTCCCCAGCTTTTAGCTGACGCTTTTATCCAAAGCGACTTACAATTACCGGGACATTCTCCCTGGAGTAACTGAGGGCTAAGCGCCTCACTCAAGGGCACACTAGTGGTGGTGTTCCAGACGGGATTTGAACTCACAACCTTCCGATCTTCAGCCTCACTATCCATTAGACCACCGCAAACCTACATCTCAATGGCTTAAAAATGCTAAATAATCACATGTTTCCAATGTTTACGTTATTTTAACATTTTAATGTTGAAATGTTCTTATTGTTGTGGTTATCTCTATCTTTATCGTATCATCTTGTTCTATAGATAAGCATCTAGAGCAGGGGGGGTTACTTCCTCTCGACGATGGCACTTCACTTGACGGTGCAGCTGAAAATATATATGACAACATGCACATTTCCTCCTACATATTTTTGATTGTGTCTTGAAAGTGACAGTAATCTTGGAATACAGAATTAGACCAGACAAGGTTAAACGTCTAAGAAAGGCCAGCCTTGGTATGAAACTGGGTGTTGTCTCACATTTATCTTAATCTATATTTTTATTTATCTCTATTTACTATTCCTCTCTATCTATATCATTCAAAACACATTTTAAATCACATGTATCCTCTTTTCTGGTGGGCCTCGACACTGTGATGCTGTACCCCTAGATGTACCAGACTGTTATGCTGGGGCATTGAAACAGTGGCATCTAGTGGCCTTTAGGGAGAATTACAACATGTTCTGCTTCATGCAACATGCCAATGACAACTGTGTAAGAGAAGATAGAAAGGAAATATAAAAACTTGTCATAAATACCATCAAGTATCATATCAGCACAATGAAGATTATTAATGATTATTTCAATTATAGGCAATTAACGTCTACTTTGCAGGTAAAATGTGTTGACATAAAAAAAAAGCATAAAAGAAATTGGCCGAAATTCATCAATACATTTTTTGTAATTTGAAGATACAGTATTTATATAGCTTGATATAAACTGAGGTAAAGAGCAGGATCATTATCTTGTTTATTGTATGTGTTTATAATGTAATACACTGTGGTGTTTCTTGGAATCTTTATTATCAGATATTTACTGTATTCAGATAATTGTATGTGTAAAAAGGTGTCATTTTTATTTTCAGCAATCACCCACGGAGAAATCGTCTACACAAGACCTGGAGAAAATGTATTTTTGCCTTGTGCTGGTCGATCATTTTCTGACCCAACATGCTCAAACGTTGCTTGGGTTTTCAACAGATATTCAACTCTTCCTGATGTTTGGATAGACTTTGTTAGCAGGAGTTTGGACTCTGACTGCTCTTTGGTCGTGAAGAACGTCTCTGCTGAGGATGTTGGACTTTACAAGTGTGGGGGGAGCGAGGAAGTATATCTGAATCTTCTGACAAGTGAGTCGTCTCTATCGGCCGTTTTTCACCATATTCACTTATGATTCTGATTCTGACTCAGTGAGTGGATTCATTTTAACTTGTCAGGTTCTTGTAGCAGGGCTATAGTTCCACTTTCTGGATGTCTTGCACTGGTATTGAACTCATGCCTTCCCAGACTCATAAATGTCTACTTTTAACGTACATATACATTCTTTCTAAATGTACTGTTATCATCTGTTTGGATGCATTAACAAGAAGGACCTTTTATCCAAGCTATTTTGACCATAGTCGGCGTGAAAGCAGCATTGGAAATGCCCATTTTGAACAGGACTGGATTTGATTTGGTTTGCTTTTGAATTGGACTTGACTGCCTTTTTAATTGGTCTTTACCTGGGCTTGACTAGACGTGGTCTTTAACTTGACTTGGAATAGATTAAATGGTAACTTTTTGGAAGATAGACCAACTTATTGTCCCTTGCCTTAAGGGAGGGACATTTGGTTAGCGTTAGGTGTTTTATACGTTGTAAATGTGTATTTTTAGTGTCCCATTTTACATCTTCATTATGTGCTACCACTATTCTTGATTATTTTAACTGTTTTCTTTTAACTTGAAGATGTAAATCATTTTCTATCCTGAGTTCACAGAGTTCACTTGTCTTCTCTCAGTCTCTCCATCTCCACTAGATGCTGATCCAATGAGGGACGGTGAGGTCAAGTTAAAGTGCTCTCTCTTTCGTCACAGTACACTCGGTTTTTGCCAAAAGGGCACCATCCCCTGGGTGGATGAGACGGGAACCGTGCTGCTGGATGAAGCTGTCGGATACCATTTTCACGGACAGGAGAAATGTGTCTCCTCTCTGACTGTGAAGCAGCAGAGCGGCCACAACAGGAAATACACCTGTCGGTTTGAACAGCACAGCGGCACAAAGATACAGTCTGACTACACACCTGACTTCCTAGACGGGAACCAGACGGAAATATCCAATCCAGGTAAGAGAAAATGCAGCCCACCAGATACTAAAGCTTTGCATATTGGTTTTTCAAATATCTGATTTTAATATTGTACTTCCATTCAGGTAATATCACAGATGTGTCTCATAGCTACGCCATGTGGGCTGTGCGTATTGCAGGAGTGGTCGTGATTGTTGTTAGCGCCGTCCTAATCATCAAAAGGATATGTAAGGAAATTCAGATCTTAATTTCGGTTGAACTGGTATATCATAGAATTGTAATACTTATCTTCTTTCTTCTTTCCCCCCTAGGTAACACAAAATGCATTCTTAAGGACAAAAACAAAGTGAGTAATGAAACTAAAACTAATATTATTCAATTTTATTTTCTATTTTAGTCCGTCGTTACTATTCTCTTTGTTTCGTTCCTTTGAAATTATTTTTAAGAATCCCTTTTCTTGTGTTGTGCTTCAAAGTTTAGGAATGATGAAGACATCGAGTATGAGAATGGGGGAGTCCGTCTTGCTAATGCTAGGTGGCCCTGATCAACATCTTCAGCTCGTCAGAAACTCAAAAACCATCAGGGATTTCACACTTGGAGTTCAAACCATTGACTCTTTTTACATCTTAGGTTACAATATCTGTCTGACTGCTTTCTGTGGACACAACGACAGACAGTTTCACTGACAAACAAAGAAACATCTCAAACTTCGGCATTAGCTATTAGCTTTGATTTTATGCCAGCATCAGCCAGCTCCATGTAAATGACAGGACGTTTCTCAGGAGGTGGTGGAGACCAAAAATGGAGCTAAAAGACAGTGAACGTACCATACATCAGATGAACTCAACTTATAGGATGTTGTATTGCTGAATGTGTAAATAAAGAAGGTCTTTTATGCTTGGTTTTAATATGCAGAGGTGTTTTCACGCTGTTTGGGGAGTTTTCTTTTGTAATGAAGGCACATACATTGATTAATTGAGCTTCAAATGATTTTGAATGACTGAATTTTGTTTAGCTAAAAATGTCTTGTACTGTTTTTTCTCTTATGCATTTGTAGTCTGTAGTCTGATACCCCATGTCCAAAAACGTACACTGCTATAATGAGTTTAGATCCTTCAGTGCTTTCCATTTATGTATACTAATATGTGGGAAATACTGTCAAAGAGTGAATGTCATCGTGAGTTTAAAGACAGCAGTGTCCATATATACCAAGGTCTTCTCTGTTGTCAGATTTAGTGTTTTAATAAACATTTATTCAACAAGGACAATTAAGGCTCATAGTTTGGTCTTCTTTCATCAAAGTAAAGATTGAGAAGTACGAGTTTTACACATCATGCAGGTGGGGTAGGTAATTTTGGAGAAACCAGCTCGAGTGCGCTAGAATTTGAAAATACACATGACCAATGAAGGCACGAGATAAGTTTGTGCACAGATGGAAGGCTGACAGGCAGGTAGGCCATCCAGTTACTTTAGCCGGCTCAGATGATTGGTCGTGCTTTTTACAGCGCCACGGCTTCCACAGATGACATGTTTTATGTATTCTTTGTCAAAGCACTTAAGATATTCATTGCTATCGGGATGTTAAGAGCATTCCATGGAATATAACAACAAGTGTTTCTGAAATAAATTACATACCCCACCTTTAATTCTTCCCTTAAATGATCATAAATCATACTTTTCTTGAAAACATTTTAGACTTTCTGCACAAAAAGCCTGCATTTGACTTTATTAAAGAGGCAAAATATAAAGTTATGCACTTTAAATTCTGCAAGCAGCTCCATGTTCAGATTAATATAGCATAGTTTAAAATGTAAAGGCTCTTTAAATGCTGTTTGAACAATTTAAATGTGGCTTAAAATGCCCTTAAACCATATTTACTCAACAACAACAATAAGAATAATGATATCAAAAATAAATAAACAAACAATACTAATTACAATGATAATAATACAAATATTTATAATATGATTATTATTGTTATTAATATATATTTTTGAATGTTTTTATTATTGGCGATTGGACATTTTGAATGATAACTGTTACGGAGCCTACACACGGCGGCGTGCGTTGCCGCTTCAACGCTTCTGCCCATTCACTTTGAATGGGGTGACGTCACGATTCGCCGAACTGCATTGTGGGAGCAAAGCGTAGCTTCTCTCGCGGTGCTCGCTGCAAAAGTAGAGCAATGTTCTACTTTTGCCGCCTCGACGGAGGCGTCAGCCAATCGAATCATATGCCAGTGCAAGCTCTAGCCAATCAAACCGCGTGCTTGTGTGTCTGGGGCGGGAGATTCATGTGATTGGTTGTTGGTCGAGTTTCAGCCCCCCCCGCCGGCAGGCGACAACGCACGCCGCCGTGTGTAGGAGCCGTTACAGTAAATCGTCATGATAAAAAACGTCAGGTGTAAAAAGGTAATTTTAAACAATATATTTGACACATATTTTATGAATGCATTACTTGTTTTATTTTGCATCAGTTTTTTTCTATATATATATTTGTTACTTTTCATATGACCCATTGGTATGGACAGTTTGTGTGTACATACTGTAAATGTACCTATTTTTTCTTGAGGAAAAAATTAAATAAGACTTTACTTTTTCCCATGATGCCCTGGGGTCAAGTGAAGTGAGGTCAGAGTGAGGTCAAGTGAGGGCGGAATCAGGACGAAGAGTGAGCGCGCGTAAATGTTTTTAGCGGTGAAAATTTGAATTAATGCGCCAAACACGAGAAAAGTCGAGAAACAAAAACAAAGGAAACGGCGTTGACTGGGAGAAAGTGCGCGAAAATAACTTCTTGCAACTTTCCACCACAGTAGCACTGTGCTAACGTTAGCGCGTGAGTGCTTGCACGAGGAAGAGCTACAATATGAAGATGGAGACAAACAAGAGGAACATGCAGAAGATCAGACATGCACATTGAAACGGATCTGTGGCGGAAACAGACGACTAAACAACAAGAAGCCCCAGCTAGTGGAAAACCGGAGGCATTGGAAGCAGCAGGTAAGTGGCTCAGTGTGTGTGCAGTGCGGCCGTGTAGTGCTTATACGCGCGCACATATTCTGATAAAGCTGCTGCAACCAGTGACGAAGCCACAGTAATATCCCAAGTGACTGAGCTATTTTATTAAATGAAGCTACTGTAATGTGCACTTTAGCTGTGCAGTGCTGTTTTCATATTCAGGTAAAGCTACTTTAAACATGCACTGTGGCTGTGCTGTTTTCATATTTAAATGAAGCTATTGTAATATGCACTTTAGATGTGCAGTGGTGTGTACATCTATTCTGTTCAGTGGTCTTTTGTATTGTGTTCAAGCTACTCTAATACATGCCATCCAGTACTGTACCTGCCATACAGTACCTTGCTGGGCTATTTTCACATTTGTGTGAAGCTAGTGTATTATGCACAAGTGTTTTCTGTGTGTGTTTGTATATAGTAGTTGGCAACAAGACAGGAGTGTTTCAGGACTTATTTCATTTCCTGGAAGTCTTCTTACCTAAGATGGTAGAGACACTGCCTCAGAAAGAAGCACGAGTGTACAACAAGATATATTTAGGATATGTCTCCATTAAATAGACATAGTTAAAAACTGCTGTAATGTGCGCTGAGGCTGTTTTATGGTCTTTATATATTCTGGTGTAATATGCGCTTATTCAGATGAAGCTACTGCATATGCACTGTGGCTGTGCTGTTTTCATCTTCCTATAAAGCTTCCATAATATGCATTGCAGTGTTGAATACATTTATTCTGATGAAGCTACAGTAACATGGACTCAAAATGTGCAGTGATCTTTCATGCCATGTCTCCTCTGTATTTTACATTGGAATCCAATAGAGACTGGATTTGAAGCTACAAAGATACAGAGTGTATTCAGGTGTGAGCATTTTCGACTGACATGTCTCACCTTTGCTTTTACACACCTTTGTCTTTCTCTTAGAATTAATTGTGTTAACTTTGATCTGCCACCATACTTGGTTAAAAAGGTAGTCCAATATTAAAATATTGACTAAATACCTGCATAACTAATTACATTCCCTTCAGCTGTAGTTCATGTTTCTTACAATGTTATGTTGGTGTTTTTATTTTTATTTTATGCAAAGGTTGGAGAGGCCTAATGGTGTTTAGGCCTGTCCAACATCTTTTTTGGCTGTTGTGTGCTGTCTGTTTAACGGGCAAGGTAAGTGTTACTCTCTTGGACTTACTGTACGTCAAGCAGTGTGGTGGACAAGACATTTTTCTCAATAAGCTAACCACTGAGAGGAAACGGCATCATCGCATATTTGTAGCAGAGAATAAACGTCTGACAGAATGGACGCAACATTTTACTTGAATGTACTCTCATTTTGGAACTTCAGTTTCAAGGTAAGTCTCTTTTTTTTTCCTTAATTAAACTTTAGTTAACAGGAACCAGCCATAATTTCCTGTTTTAGTGGCACCTTTTAATAAGCTTTGAAAATAAGCCAAATGGTGTGTGAGACAAGACACAAAAGTATTTTTTTTACAATCAGTAATGTGATAGAATATTCAAATATATTTTAAATGCATGAAGTCAGTTTATACATAGAGTACAACATATATTACACTCAGAGAATTACATAATATGTACAGATCTGTGTCAAACTTGTTATTATGATCAACTGTGTGATTCTTTAGTATAGATTCAACAGTGGAGGTAAGACATGAATAGTTCCCAAAGTTCCATAACAAAAAAAATAGACATCTTGCAGATTATTTCACACGTGATGTCTTATTTATTTTCAGGCATTAGTGGAAAATGCACTTCTGTCTATAAAAGAGTTGGACAAGATGCCATTCTACACTGTGACACCGCATCATTCCCTGAAACCTGAGGGTTAAACTCATAACTTTATAACTTAGGGTTTAATGTAATTGTAAAACCATTAGGCCACTGAAAAGATACAATAACAACTCAGGAGGGAGCCAGTCTCGATTGAGGCCCATCAGCTCTGATCTGCTGCCACTTCCCCCCCAGAAACTGTATTTAAGTCTCATCCTGATCACTGACCTGCCAGTGTGCAACTCGATTTTGACAGGATAACAACTGGTGACTTCTAGAATTGTGTGAGTAACATTCTGTTTTTAGACTTCTCTGTTTCAGTGTGGGTACTCTGTATCAATGCTCTGTAGTTGATCTGACTGAAATTGTGATTTTAAAATCTCAAAACCGCTACGGTATCTGTCAGGCAGAAACTTGGGACAAGTAATTTGACTGAAACCTTAAAACTGAACTAACTGACTGCTAGGGTTAACTTTGATTTAAACATTTGTAGAATACTAAGAGCTTTATTGAGTAGGTGTAACTGTATTAAGGGTTAAACTCATAACTTTATAACTTAGGGTTTAATGTAATTGTAAAACCATTGGGCCACTGAAAAGATACAATAACAACTCAGGAGGGAGCCAGTCTAGATTTCCTTTTGAGGGCCACCAGCTGCAGAGAGTTAACTAATTAAAGGGACGTGGCCCCACAGCTGTGAGAACTCAACAATCGGGTGTCCATTTTAGGTAGCACGTTCCTGGAGCGTCAGCTTCAGCATCAGACAGACGAAGACTGACAAAGACATTAGAGTCCTGCGGGAGTAAGACTGACAAAGACAGTAGAGTCCTGCGGGAGTCACGAGGGAGGCAAAGAGGAGGCAAATCCTACTTTGATTGAACTAAGTATCGCTGGTGTTTTATTTTCTTTAGTTTTTTTTAGGCTATAATCATGTGTATTTTCTCCATTCCTGTTCATGTGTCTTCTCGCAATTATCACTGGACCCGTGTATCTCGTAATCAATATAACCGGCCTGCTCTCGTCTATCCCACATGCTCCACTGAGATCCAACATCTAGTTTCAGGGGGCCTGTGGAACTGCCAGTCAGCTGTTCCTAAGGCTGACTTCATCTCTGGCTACGCTTCCCTGCAGTCTCTGGATTTCCTTGCTCTCACTGAGACGTGGATTACTCCATCCAACACATCCACCCCAGCAGCTTTCTCCACAGCATATTCCTTCTCCCATACACCCAGACCCACTGGCAGAGGAGGTGGCACTGGTCTCCTGCTCTCTCCCAAATGGAGCTTTTCCCTCTTCAAGCTACCTAACTTCACTCCTTCCACCTTTGAATTCCATGCCGTCACAGTAACCCATCCTATACAATTAACCATTGTTGTTCTCTACCGTCCACCAGGCGCCTTGGGGGACTTCTTGGAGGAATTAGATAATCTCCTCTCACACATCCCTGAAACTGGCCCTCCCGCTGTACTTCTCGGAGACTTCAACCTCCAGACAGGGAAGATAGACGAACTAACATCTCTGTTAACCGCCTTTGCTTTCTCACTGTCTCCATCCCCACCAACTCATACAGCTGGCAATGTCCTTGATCTCATATTCTCAAGGAACTGCACTACTTCTAACCTCTCCGTAAACCCGCTCCACACATCCGATCACTTCTTCATTTCATTCTCTCTACCCCTTTCCAAACATAACAAACTAATCTCTTCTCATCCTGCACCTGTCCGCCGTAACCTTCGTTCCCTCTCCCCCTCTACCTTTGCCTCATCGGTGCTCTCAGCCCTCCCTTCCTCTGACTCGTTCCAACTCCTGCCTCCAAACTCTGCTGCAGAAACTCTCCTCTCTACTCTCTCATCCTCTCTGGACTCTCTCTGTCCTCTCACATCTCGGCAGGCTCGTCAGTCCCCTCCTGCTCCCTGGCTAAATGACGCACTGCGTGCTAATAGAACCGTCCTTCGGGCAGCAGAGCGGAAACGGTGGAAATCCAAACACCATGACGACCTCCTAACCTATCAGGCTCTCCTCTCCTCTTTCTCTGCTTCCATCTCTCAGGCAAAAAGCACTTTCTTTCAAGATAAGATCCAATCTTCCTATTCCAATCCCAAAAAACTATTTTCCATCTTCTCCACCCTCTTGGACCCTCCCAAAGCCCCTTCCCCCTGCTCCCTTCTGTCAAGCGACTTTGTTAACCACTTTGAAAAAAAGGTTGATGATATTCGCTCTTCTTTTTCTGACTCACCTTTACTCACCGCTGGGTCACCAGACCCTCCATCCACCCACACACTAACCTCCTTTTCCCCTCTCTCTCCAAGTGAGGTTCTTACCCTCATTACCTCTGCCCGCCCTACCACCTGTCCTCTGGACCCTATCCCTTCAAACCTCCTTCAGACTATCGCTCCTGATATTCTACCGTTCCTCACCCATTTCATCAACACTTCTCTAACTTCTGGTCACTTTCCAAACAGTCTCAAGGAGGCAAGAGTAAACCCTCTCCTAAAGAAACCCACTCTCAACCCGTCTGATGTTATAAACTACAGGCCTGTCTCTCTCCTCCCGTTCCTGTCTAAAACACTTGAACGCGCTGTCTTTAAACAACTCTCCAGTTATCTCCATCAGAACAACCTTCTGGATCTGCACCAGTCTGGTTTCAAGGCAGGTCACTCCACAGAAACTTCCCTCCTTGCTGTCACTGAGGAACTGCACACGGCTAAATCAGCCTCCCTCTCATCTGTCATCATCCTTTTGGACCTGTCTGCTGCATTCGACACGGTGAATCATCAGATCCTCCTTCGCACTCTCCAAGAACTTGGAGTTTCAGGCTCTGCACTTTCCCTCCTCACCTCATACCTCAAAGACCGTACCTACAGGGTTACTTGGAGAGGGTCGGAGTCCGACCCTTGTCAATTAACTACAAGAGTCCCTCAGGGCTCTGTTCTTGGTCCCCTCCTCTTCTCCTTGTACACAAACTCGCTCGGATCAGTCATTAGCCCGCTTGGTTTTTCATACCACTGCTACGCTGACGACACCCAATTAATTCTGTCCTTTCCCCGCTCAGAGACCCAGGTCGTCGCACGCATCTCTGCTTGTCTAGCTGACATCTCTCAGTGGATGTCTGCTCACCACCTCAAGCTCAACCTTGACAAGACTGAACTGCTTTTCCTTCCGGGAAAAGATTGTCCCACTCTTGACCTGACAATCAACATCGGCACCTCTGTTGTTTCCCCGACTCAGACTGCAAGGAATCTGGGTGTGACCCTAGATAACAACCTGTCCTTCACTGCAAACATAGCTGCTACAACCCGCTGCTGCAGATACACGCTTTACCACATCAGGAGGATACGTCCCCAGCTTACCCAGAAAGCGATGCAGGTTCTGGTCCTGGCTCTCGTCATCTCACGCCTAGACTACTGCAACTCCCTCCTGGCTGGTCTACCTGCATGTGCCATCCGACCTCTGCAGCTCATCCAGAATGCAGCAGCTCGTCTGGTCTTCAACCTTCCTAAATTCTCCCACACCACTCCGCTCCTCCGCTCCCTTCACTGGCTTCCGGTAACTGCTATAATCCACTTCAAGACAATGGTACTTGCGTGCCATGCTGCGAATGGATCTGGCCCTTCCTACATCCAGGACATGGTTAAACCGTACACCCCAGCACGTGCACTCCGCTCTGCATCAGCCAAACAGCTCGCTGCACCCTCGCTGCGAGGGGGACCCAAGTTCCCATCAGCAAAAACACGTGGGTTTGCTATCCTGGCTCCAAAATGGTGGAATGAGCTCCCCATTGACATCAGGATAGCAGATAGCTTACACACCTTCCGGCGCAGACTGAAAACTCATCTCTTTCGACTCCACTTCGAGCAATATAATTACTAACAAAGCACTTATATACTAATAAAGGACTTGCTTATCTAAAGCCAGTTGAGTAGCAGTTTTTGCTCTATGAAACCTGATGTACTTATATGATTCTGTTTTCTTCAAGTTTGTATTTTGTTGGTCGAACGCACGTATTGTAAGTCGCTTTGGATAAAAGCGTCAGCTAAATGCAATGTAATGTAATTTGCACAGACAACAGGCCACGGCTATGGAAGCAGCCTACCTCAATCGCCAGGGAGGAGTACGATCCGCGCAGCTTCTGAACGCAGCCAGGCGGCTGCTGTTCTGGGCGAGCACACACGTTGCTCTCCATCAGAGCAATGTATATTCCCGGCGAAATTAACAGAGGGGCTCGCAGAACGCAGCAGCCGTTGTATGCGAGGAGTATGGAGACTCAGACCTGTATCACGCACACTGGCGCCTCAGTGGGAATTGGCTTTGCTGTTACGCGCACTAAGCAAAGACCCATTTGAACCTGATCAGGTTCCCCTTAAACTGTTATCAGCCAAAGTAGTACTGCTTTTGGCTCTATCAGAGAAAAGGGTGAGTGATTTGTCTGCTCTCTCTGTGGCTCCGTCATGTCTCCGGATCCAAGGAGATGGCAGTTCAGCTGTTTTACACCCTAACCCGGCTTCATGCCTAAGGTCATCACAACTCTTTTAGGTCAAGAGTGATCACCCTGGCTGGCTTATTCCCCCCTCCTTACAGGTCGGAGGAAGAAGCCACGTCTCATCTCCTCTGTCCTGTGCGCGCGCTGTCTTGCTATGTGGCGCGCACGGCGGCCTGGCCCCGTTCTCAGCGCCTGTTTGTGCACTATAGAGAGCGCTCGATCGGGCAACCTCTGTCTGCACAACGGCTGTCACACTGGCTGTGTGAGGCTGTGTCACAGGCATATGTCTCCTCTGGGGTGGAGCCCCCGGAGAACATCAATGCGCACTCCACCAGAGGAATTTCCTCCTCCACGGCTTTGCACGGAGGAATGTCAGTGGAAGATATTTGCACTGCTGCATCTTGGTCTTCCCCCTGTTAATTTATTCATTTTTATTTGAGGGATGTCTCCCTTTCCTCTCTGACACACCCTGTACTGGGTGTCCTGTCGGAGTGAGTGACGTCAGGGAGCCAGCTGTGCGCCTCTCTCCTGCCTCTCGGCACGCGGAGAGCAGCCCCGTTATCCCTCTTATAGGAGGGATGTTCCTTTTTCCTCTGACACACTTTGTACGGAGTGTCTGGTCAGAGTGAGTGACGTCAGGGATCCAGCTGGGCGCTCTCCTACCTGTCTGACACGCAGAGAGCTGCTGTTCCCCCTCTATGATCGCTGGGCAAGGTGGGACCTTCGTCTCTACTTTCTCACAGCGGCCGGTATGTATTGTTCCCAGCCTTTACCCCGTCGGGAAGATAGGCATGTTTTGCTATGTTCCAGGGACGGTGATGCGACATTACGCATAGCACAACAGGCTGGGGGTGTTATTGAGCAGGTGTGTCTGTGCTTCTAGTGCCGGGCGGACCCAGTGGGGCGCAGACTACATCATGCTTCGCCCTTAACCCAATAGCGATAGCCTTAGAGGGCGAAGCCATATACGAAATAGAACTGAGGTTACCTACTGTAACCCCAGCTTCTATGAGTAAATGGCGCAGCCCTCTAAGGCTATCGCTATTGGGGTAATCCCCCTGCGCCCCCGCGCAGCACTGAAAACTTGTAGTCCACGCCCACCCGCAAGGTGGGCCCCACCCTCGGGCCTCCTTCCGGTATAAATAGGATGGAGGCCCGGCAATCTGCTCTCATACAAAATAACTTTTCTTCAGCTATTCGTAGAGCCAGTGGGGCCCAGCACTTAGAGGGCTGCGCCATTTACTCATAGAAGCTGGGGTTACAGTAGGTAACCTCAGTTCACCTTCAAACAAAGAAAAACATTGATGACAGAAGAAGGAAAGAAACTTGCCAGGATCATCCTGGAAGATGACTAACATGTTGTTAAACCACGTTTTAAGCGATTACATATCTTGTTTCAGTCTCTCCATCTCCACATGATGCAGGAGAGACAGTGAAGTTGCATTAAAGTGCTCCATGTTGAGACACACAGGTCTTGGTCCTTGTCAACGGAGCAGCATCCGCTGGGTGGATGAACCAGGAACTAAAGCGTTAGAGTCGCACCAACAGGAGATACACCTGCCAGTTTGTTGATGAGCACAATGTGCCGATAGAGGCTGACTACACACCTGACTTCAACCACAGATCCCCCTCTTGATGAGACCTACATCATCATTAGGGGGTTGGTAGTGCTGTTCGTCATTGCTGCTGTTCTCATCAAATACATCCAATACAGAAGGTGAGTAAACGGCTACGTAGTACAATGATTAGCTCTAATGGCGCGATTCCACTGCTGCGGGTAGCTCGCTTTAAGCGTGCCGTGCGGGGCCCGTTTTTGGTTGCGTTTCCACTAGTTTTGGCCCGGGGCTACTTTTTCACCTTTTTTCTGGCCCGACTAAATCGTGGTTCTAGGGCCAGGAACAACCAGGCTGAGTCGGGCTGAGTATGCTAAACTAGAGAGAGAATCGCTGGCAAGGGGGCTACAACTACAACAAGATGAACATATTTGACCGTAATTCACGTTTCAAAATGATGCCGAAGTAACAACATACTGATACCGGTTAGTAAAAACCATGAATTAATGCTTTGACAAGTCTGCAGACAGACGGCAGGCGAAAAACCCTTTTTAAAATGCGTGCTTTCTAAATGGAGCTTGGCTAAGCTAACGTTATATATGCTCCGACCGTCCACACTCACAACGGCCTATACAGACATAAATAAACCAGCGACTGTATTCGCCATGACACAGGCAATATGTGGTTCGTACTTGTTTAACTTTTGTCTAGTTTCTGAACAGATATGAGGAGCTGTGAGCTCTGAGTGCTAAGAGCTAACGACTGTGTTGTTTTTTGGGGCGCTCATTGAAGATGACGTCACGGCTCCGCCTACACTGCGTTACTATAGTAACTACCCCAGTTCCTAAACTGTAATGGAAGCGCAGCATTAAAGTGAGCCGGGCCTAATAAGGCCTAACCAAACCGAGCGAGGCCGAGCGAGGCCTGCAGTGGAAACGCGCCATAAGACTGTCAGGTGCATGATTTAATTTCTTCAGCCCACCAGGTGGCAGAATTTAGCAACAAACCTCCAATATGATAAACTTTCAAAGTTGTTATGCTACTGTGTAAGCAAGCAGTTACTTATCCACACATCCAGCGAACAAAGATCAACATATAAATGATAAAGCCCTGCTGAGCTCTGCCAGGTCAGGGTTTATTTTTAACCAAGGCTTCAAGATGGACCAACACAAAAATATCCAGATAGCCAAAGTTAATGTTAAACTGGGACAGAGAAGCCTCTAGCATCAAGACAAAATCAACTTTATTGTCAATCATCTATGAGATACAGCATTCACAAATGCACAGATTCAGCATGATGTTCTGCATTCTACAGTAATAGCAATTTTAATTGAAGCTGCCTGCTCTGCTAAAAATAATGTTCCATATAAACAAAACCGCTTTTTTGAAACTCATTTTAAAGGACGCTTGTTTTGTCCCGGATAACATCTGTTTTTGATTTTCACAAACAGGGTTTTAATCAAAGTAAGTGCTGTCTCCGTAGGGAGGTCGTTTGCATAGGTTGGTTAAACAAACATTGGACTTTCACAGAGGAGACCGTATGAAACTGTGATCATAATCCAGGAGAGTTCCTTTTGAAATGTAGTAAATCCAGTTATAGGGCAGTTTGCAAATCATTACATTGGACCTGAAACATATCAAGGTTAAGTTGTACATTCGGCATACTGTTAAGCTTTAACTTCACTATTATACATTGTTGTTGGCATTGAAGTCTATTTGTCATAATGGGATAGTAAAAGGAGCATATCAGTGAGTTTTATTAGTAATAAAGAAAATGATAATCTGGGTGAAACTGATAAAAGTAGTGACATTAGCAACTAAATAGAAATACGTCTCTATTAATTAAAATTACATCATTGATATTGAAAATCTAATCTTGGCCTACTTTATCACTACATTTAATATAATGATCTACAATTCAAAATCTTCAATCTTGAACCAACTCGCACCATTGACTGTTAGAAAAGCAGCATTGTAAAGCTCATACAACAGGAACAGCACACAGTTTATGAGGCGACGGGCTAATGACAAAGCTCACTATTGGAGTCAGATCCAATTCATCCTCTGAAACTCCTGGAGGAGGAGTGAAACGAAAGTGCTGCAAGAGGCTGGTAAAGAAGAGGAAAATCTCCATTCTGGCCAGACTCTCCCCAGGACACTGCCTGCGACCTGTGAGGGAAAACAAAAGGAATATTTTCAACTCATCTGCAAAATAAGTGAATATTGAGGAGTGATGGCTAAATTCACAAACCTGCTGAAAAAGGCATGAAGGCATCTCGCTTGACAAACTTCCCATCTTTGTCCAGGAAGTGAGCAGGATAAAAGCTGCTGGGGTGTTCCCACTCAGTCTCATCACACAGGACGGATGTCAAGAGAGGATACACTGTGGTCCCCTGTGGACAATATACAGTATTTTCATTTAGTGACAAGCCACTCAACTCAGCACCCCCATTTTGAATTATGTAGGATTCATTCTTCCAAGTCATCTTGGGTTCTTTAGGTGTTTTATTTTATCCAACCTTCTTAATGAAGTGACCCTGGAAAGTGATGTCTTGGCTCATTTTGTGAGGAAGTGCCATGGGGATGATATTAGCCAGTCGCTGGATTTCGTGGATGACGGCATTTGTGAAGTGCAGGTGTTGCCTGTCCTCAACCTGCACTTGACGACCTCCTTTAACCTTGCTTAGCTCCTCCTGGACCTGTTCTGGAAGACCATATTTTTGTGTCCATTAAGATTATTTTCTTTAGTTGGTGAGCACATATTGTTTCCTGGACTGTTTTTGAAAATGTTGAGGATTCTAAGCTCCTTACCTTGTATTTTTGGATTCTTGGCCATATATAGTAGTGCCCATCTCAGTGTAGTTGCTGTTGTGTCAGTGCCAGCAGTAAAGAGGTTCAGAACCGTCTGTATCAGGTTTTTATCATGGAAGTGACTGTCTGTGATTCCGGATTCCTGCAAGTAAAGATACGTCAGGTATTCAAACAAATCTGAACCAAACGTTTGAAGTGTTACATAGGAGGGCATTTTTTGTTTTGTTGAGGTATAGTTTGGCAAGCCTTTTTATTATTTAATCAAAGGGCTGACTAGTACTAATGTAGTCATCTCTATTGTAAATTACATCTCAAAATGTCAGAATGTTAATCAATTTGAATCACTGCTTGTCCAGATTATCTTATGGACATGTTGGCTTGGATCTCTATAGTCAGAAAGCAATTGCTGATTTCTAAAATTGATATTACTGCTGGTGATTAACTGTTAGTGACAAAGGAGGAAATGCAATTCGTTCTAAAAACTCAACTGGTCACGGAAAAGGTGTAGACTGGGTAAGTAATGAAATGCTTCCCAACCTCAAGATTTTGCTTTCGGCGCAGAAAGGCGTCCACAAATCCTCTGCACATCTGTGGATTGAGGGTCTCTTTCAAACGACTTAACAACTGCTGATTACATTTCTTGCTCTCAGCAATTATCGTGTGAAGTTCCTTTCGATCAGCAATCCATTTACCGATCCATGGGAACATGTTAAACACCTTTTAAAAAAAAAAAAACAACAACAACCTTCGAATCAGTTGCCACACATTCCTCTATGTATATTAAAATCAAATCTCAAAGTCTAAGCTTGATCAAAAATAATAAATGAAATAAGATAGGACTTTTTTTATCCCACAGAAAATTGTTGTGCCAGAGTTACAAAGATACAATAAACACAGAGGCATAAATGGCACCTGTATTGACGGGGAGCCCAGGAGTTCAATATTTCTGTGTGCTCGATGTACCAGTGATGTAAACTCTGCATCATCATATTCAAATCTGCTGCCATAAACAATTGAGCAGATCATATTAGCCACCGCCTGGTATATGGGTTGAGTTGTATCAAAAGCTTCTCCTGTAAAAAATAAAACAAATAAAAACCACAAACTTTGTTAACCTGTTGCTTACCATGCAGTTGGTTTTAATAAGACACTTACCTTTACATTTCTTTAACACTTCAATGAGGTGCTCACATTCCTCAATGATTTTGTCCTCACTAGCCCTCTTGCCCATTCCAAAGTCTCTGAGGTTAGTCAAGGCAAAGCGCCTCATCTCTCTCCATGATTCACCGTTGGACCATATAAGTCCTACAATAAAACCAATGTTATGGCCAGACCATGTTTGCTCAGTGTTTTCAATTGTAGATTGCGTCCTGATTTGCTGTTATCCAGCACCAAAAACAATAAAACTTTGCTAAAAATATAACACAATAGGGAGGTTATTTTAAAAAAAAAACGTTCCTTACCATGGCCTCCACTAGTTTCTTTTGTTATTTGCATTGAATATCTGTCACCAAACTCATCTGCATAGTTGACAAGTGCCTCCTTCACAGTTTTGTATCCAGCCAGGATCACCACTTTTTGGGGTCCCAAATGCACTGTGAAAACTGATCCATATTTCTTGGAAAGCTAAAAAAAACAAGTGCATCATCATATAATTTTTTATTTTTTTAAGAAAATTGAACCAGAAGATCAACAATGTAATATCTGCACAGCACATATAACATCACACCCCTAAAGAAATGAACATTAGTTCAATAATTTCCTCACCTCCATAAATGTGTGGTAGGGTCTCTTGAGGTCGAGCTGCAGCAGGTTCCCAAGTAGGGGAAGGGGTTTTGGACCTGGAGGTCCCTTCCCTTCATCCTGGGAGCTGAAGCTGGAGGAGGAGAGAATGTAGACGAGCAGCAGGACAACCAGAGCTCCAAACAGGGAGATGGAACTGAAAGACTGGAGAAACAGATCCAATAGCCCCATGATTTCAAAAGAAAAAGCGTCCTTGTTTCAGTTCTGACAACATGCTTCTGCCTTTGGCCCTTGGTGTCAGGGACAGATGTCTTTTGGAGCTTGTGTTAAGGGTAACAGTGCAGGGAGGTATTGTGCTAATCTACTAATCTGATTGTTAAAGGAAAAACGATCCGAACCCCTGCAGCCAACAGGCAGGACACAAACACCACATTTCTCATGTAGTAGGCAGGTCTATGATACTGAAGTGCATGCAAGTTGCTTTGAATAAAAGCCACAGCTAACTAACTTGTTATGTACCTTTCAGAACAGTGTTCTTTTGCTGCTTGATATTGGGTAGCAGATTTCTCATCTTAAATGTCATGTGATTCGAAGGAGAGAGTTTAATGGAACAAGAAAGATAATTATTCTCTAGGAAAGAACAGAGTGGTCTTCCAGTGCAAACAGTTCAGTATTGGCACAGTATACAGAAACATGGCAAAAGAAAATGGACACAAATATTTGCTATCTTAAATGTCATGTGATCCGAATGGGAGAGTTTAACGGAATAATAAAGTTAAGTATATCATATTGACAGATACCTCTGTCCCAGTCTGTTGGGTTTTGATTGTCGCTCTTCAACACTTTCTAATAATTGTAGAAGATGGATGGAAAATAAAGTAATGAATCCGGCCTAAACATGACACTTTGTTGGGTTTGGTACACCGGTTCTTTCTCAAATGATGCAGGATTGTAGAAGAGTTATACACGACAGAAATTCACAGAGCACATTAACATTAATGCAACGATGAATCAATTGAGTTAATATCAGCCATCAATAATCATGAAGAGTTTTTATTTGTTGTTCTATGCTATAGAATTGTGAGAACAAGTATGCTAGACCAAGTGAAGCACCTCAGTTAACTGAATCTTGTATATGAGTGGGAGTAACATGAACTCATTTCTTTCTTTATTGTGGATGTTTATTGTGGTTCTGGTTTTCTAGGATAAATACTTTGTATTAACTGATTGCTTCCTCCTCTACCAGTTATGTAAATTCTAGATCATTATATTAACATTTTTGGCCATTAACATGAATACCTTAAAACATTGGCAAAATGTGGCGAATCATGCATTTTTTTTACAAGGCACTCAACCCCTTCATTTCTTAAACACTTCAATGAGCTTTTTGACTTTGGTGGAATCAATTTCTCAATGATTTACAAAGAAATGCAGACAAAGATTAACATGAATACAATTGACATTTTAATGACATGATAGCCAGAAACACTAGTTGATGTAGAGAATACCATGCACTTTGCCAGATCTGCATTTACATGTCTATAGTGAGGAAGTGAAATTGTTGTGATTACATTTATGAAGTTGTAAATATTATCTGCTGTTTTACTACATTAACTATCAAGTTGTACAATTAGAAAATACTCTGGAATTAAATGGATTTAAAGTCATGACAGTGGGACTAAGAAGCATTTTCAAGCCCTACTGCTCACAGGAAACAGCACACAGTTTATGAGGTGAAGGGTTGAGGGTGAAGCCTACACGTGGAGTCAGATCCAATTCATCCTCCGAAACTCCTGGAGCTGGAGTAAAACGAAAGTGTTGCAAGAGGCTGGTGAAGAAGATGAAGAGCTCCATCCTGGCCAGACTCTCTCCAAGACAAACCCTGCGACCTTGAAGAGAAATAAATCAAAAGGAATATGATCATGTCGCCTGCGAGTCAGTGCACATCAAGAAGTGATGGCTAAATTCACCAACCTGCAGAAAAAGGCATGAAGGCATCTCGCTTGATGAACTTCCCGTCTTTGTCCAAGAAGTGAGCAGGATAAAAGCTGCGGGGGTGTTCCCACTCAGTCTCATCACACAGGACGGATGTCAGGAGAGGATACACTGTGGTCCCCTGTGGAAAAAACACGGTATGATTTCCAATACTGTCATATATAGAGGGCGGATTCTATTGATTGAACCGGTTGAACAATGGATGTCTTACTAATATGAGCTAATGATTTAAATAAGGGCAATTGATTAAGTCAAGAAGAGCATATCTTTTTCTTTTTTTTAACCCTGTTCCTTGCTGATTAAGGTTAGCATTTTCTTCAGCTTAGGCAGATCTAAGGTGGTATGTCTAGTTTAATTTAAGTCGCAGGACAGTCCTCCAGTTTTTTTAGTCATTTGTGATTCATCCTTTCAAGTCATTTTGGATTCTCTAAATTAAGTTGTTCATTCATTCTGACCTTCTTAATGAAGTGACCCTGGAAAGTTACGTCTTGGCTTGTTTTGTGAGGAATGGCCATCGGGACGATGTTAGCCAGTCTCTGTGTCTCATGGATGACAGCGTCAGTGAAAGGCAGGCTCTTCCTGTCCTCTACCTGGGCTTGACGACTTCCTATCACCCTGCTCAGCTCTTCCTGGACCTGGTCTAAAAGATGAAAAGTTTTTATAATTGAGATGATCTTTGTGTTGGTAAAGCACATATTGTTGCTTGGACTGTTGTATGATTTTTTTGGGGGCGATTTTAGGCTCCTTACCTTGTATTTTTGGATACTTGGCCATAAACAGAAGTCCCCATCTCAGGGTTGTTGCTGTTGTGTCAGTCCCGGCAGAAAAGAGATTAAGAACTGTCTGCAACAGGTTATTATCGTGGAAGTGACTGTTGGTAATCCCAGATTCCTGCAGGTAAAGATTGATTATTGTAGTTATTTAAACCAATCGAATGTATGAATGTTACATATGAGGGATTTTGATCTTGTTCTTTCTGGTAGTTTTCATGACCGAGTGGGTTTATGGATAGCCCTTTTATAATTTACTCAAAAGGGCTGACTATTGGCAATCTAGTTCTCACTAGTGGAAATCACATTTCTACGTGGCAAAATCTAAATATATAACAGTAAAAACATTTGTTAAAAAATCAATAATTCCTTTTTGAACTTATATGAATAACAATTTGAGATACTTACAATAAATGTTGAAAAGGATAGTGACTAGTGTAAGTGTAATTTCCCATATCAGTTGTCTGCATTTTGAGTATATCACAACATATCTCAAAAACATTTTGGCCCAAATTACCATAATCCTTACTAAATTCAAATTTGACTAGATCTACAATTAATTGTATACATCTCAAGTATAAAAGTTACTTGTAAAAATATGAGTTTTACTAGATGGATATTAGAACTCGGTAATAGTTTTCTGAAATTCAATCCTAGATATCTTACATTCAAATTCATACATATTCAATTATAACATTTCATTATAAACCAACATATCAACAGTTTACTCTTTTCTTGTCTAAATGTATTTTTTACTAGGGATGCACCGATACATCGGCCAGAGGGACGATGTTCGCCCTATTTAGGCGCCGATGATTTTGTTATTTTTTCTCGCGTTCCGTCATAACATCTGCGGCACCCGTAGTTCATTTACATATAAAAAAAACATTAACTAAAGAAAACAAAAAATGTCGGCAGTGTGGGATTATTTCATTGTTTCACCCAGAGATCCGCAATTTGCAGTTTGCAAAAAGTGTTCCGTTAACACTGAGCGCTCTCTTTTCCTCTCTCTCTCTCTCTCTCTTTTCCTCTCTCCCCTGACAGCCGATCCGACAGTGAGGAATAAATATATTTCTAAATAGTTTAGGTAGATTCAGAGGTAGATGAAATAGCTAAGTGTGATTTCTAAATCTAAACGTGTGTTTTGTTCCGCTCACCGGCCCCCTCACTGCGAGCAGACCTGCAGGTGATCCGGTAGAGCTCCATACTTTCTAAACAGCGTACTATGATGTTATAATAACGAACTTGCTCAGCCTTTGAAACTGAAACCATTTTGCGAGAAATAAATGTGTTTTTCCTCGCACAAAGTGGAATAACAACAGTGGAAAAAAATTACATTAAAACATCGGCATCGGCCAAATTGTTATTCTTAACATCGGCATCAGCCAAGAAATGTTGCATCGGTGCATCCCTAATTTTTACACATCTAGGATTCTATTTATGATATCTATGATGAAGAACAATTGTTCATAAATAAGAATTTTCTTGATTCCAACAATGTACATTTTCACTACTGATTAAAGGCTTGCACCTCAATCTTTCTCACTAATACATCTACTATGGAGAGTGTAGACAAACAAAGCAGTAACGGGTTGATCAACCAGTGTTTTTTGTTAGGGTTGGTGATGAAATTCTTGCCAACCTCCAGATTTTGCTTTCGGAGCAGGAATGAGTCCACAAAGCCTCTGCACATCTGTGGATTTAAGGTCTCTTTCAAACGTGTAAACAGCCGTCGATTCTGTTCCTTGTTTGCAGCAATCATTGTGTGGATTTCCTTTCTGTTAGCAACCCATTTACCAATCCATGGGAACATGTTATATACCTGTTAAAAACGAACAGGCAATGAAATAGTGTTCAAAAGACAAGTGACACATTTGTCATGTTCATATTGTATATGAACATTAAAACAACATCTGAAAGTGTAAGCTTAATAAACATATGAAACAGCACCTGTATCGACGGGGAGCCCAGGAGTTGAATATTCTTGTTTGTTCTTTCGACCAATGAAGTAAACTCAGGATCATCATATTCAAATCTGCTGCCATAAACAATGGAGCAGATAATATTAGAGACTGCACAGTTCATTGGTTGGGCTGTATCAAAAGCTTTTCCTGTAGAAAGGATTACAGGAACATAAAAAAGGAATCACAAACATTGGCAAAATGCTGTTTCTCATGCTGTTGGTTTTAATAAGACACTTACCTTTGTATTTATTAAACACTTCAATGAGGTTTGTGCATTCCTCAATGATCTTGTCCTCAGAAGCCCTCTTACCCATCCCAAAGTCTCTGAGGTTAGTCAAGGCAAAGCGCCTCATCTCTTTCCATGATTCACCATTGGAAAATACAACGCCTATGATTAAAAAATGTTTTAAGTTAAACAAAATTAGACTAGGTTGCAACCAAGTTTATGGCTGCGTCGTATTTGGTCAAATTTTTGCCTACTGCCCAATCGGCTGTTTTAACAAACAAGAAAAATATTTTGTGTAAACAAATCTTGCTTTCCTTACCATGGCTTTTTCCAGTTTCCTCTGTGATTTGCATTGTAGCTCTGTCTCCAAACTCTTCAGCGTAGTTGACAAGGGCCTCCTTCACTGTTTTATATCCAGCCAGGACCACCACTTTTTTGGATCCCAAATATACTGTGAACACTGATCCATATGTTTTGGAAAACTAAGAAAACCGGGGCATAATGTCAAGTTTTTTTTAAGTAACCAAAAACACAAATTAATTTGATTGAACCTTTGTGACATTGCTACCTGAAGTGCACATCCAACAAATCACCCTTAAAGACATGCTTGTTATTCCAATCATTTTCTCACCTCCAGAAATGTGTGGTAGGGTCTTTTAAGGTCAATCTGCAGCAGGTTTCCGATGATGGGAAGTGGTTTTGGACCAGGAGGTTCCTTTCCTTCATCCTGGGAACTCAAACTGGAGGATGAGACGATAAATACGAGCAGCAGGACCACCAAAGCCCCAAACAAGGAGATAGAGCTGCAAGACTGAAGGAGAAAATCTATTATCCCCATGATTTAAAAAAAGAAAAAGCGTCCTTGACAGCTTACTGAAAAAACGCTTCTGGATTTTGTGCTTTGTGTGTTGAAGAGTCATTTCTTTTATATTTGCTGCTGAGGGAAATATCCCTGCCAAGGGTAGGGCTGGTTTCAACCTTTGTTCTTATCAGCACACTTCAGAAGAGTGTTTGTTTTTGATATTGGTTTACGGTTTTCTTATCTCAAATGTCATATGATCAGACGCAGAGAGCCAGCTTGGTCTGTACAGAGGTTAGAGACTAGTGAGGTTAAGGAGAGGTTTAACTGGGACAAATCCTGGGGCCTCATTTATAACGCCGTGTGTAGGATTCACGTGGGAAGTTTGCTTACGTAGTAGAAATCCAAAAAATAGGTACAGACATGTTCCGACATTTTCCGATTCACCAAACATTGCGTACCGGCGAGGAAAGTGCGTACGGCACTTCCTACGCCGGTTTCCTTTTATAAATCACAATCGAATCGAAATGCGGTGCAGCTTTTGCGGGCTTCACGTAACGCCCATATTTGCCTATAAATAGTCAAAGAAACACCCATTCATTCATTCTGACTGACTTTATGAAGAAGATCGCAGGAAATGACGACAGAACAGCTAAAAAAGACATCTCACACCGTGTCAGATTTTGGTTATTTTGGGGAGGTGGAGATAAATCATATTGTTTGGTGGATGCCGTTTGAACCAGAGTAGCAGCATGGAGGTCGGATCGTCACCAAAATAAATAAATAACTGGTCCGAAAAAGGTTCATGACAAAAACAATACACATAGCCTTCCTCAGGCAGTGTGTTTGTACCGGGGACAGGAGACACCTCCTTGATGAGAAACTTTAAGAGATGATCGGGGAATCCCTCCGGAGTGGAGTCATGACGACTGGATCTGACATATGGTGTTCTTAGTTTCCATACCTCCTGTGTTTTACGAACGACTTATCAAGTCTTGGCAAACGGCATAAAACACGATTAAAACCATGCTCGTATCTACAACCTATAGAAATGCAACACGGCG
Organism: Pogonophryne albipinna; assembly: GCA_028583405.1. Taxonomy (NCBI): domain Eukaryota; kingdom Metazoa; phylum Chordata; class Actinopteri; order Perciformes; family Artedidraconidae; genus Pogonophryne; species Pogonophryne albipinna. The sequence goes on from CM053258.1 coordinate 2,917,536, forward strand.
TCAGTTTAGACGTAATTTTGTCCTCCTGCTTACCGCATCATTTATGAGAAAACATTTCATAACATTAACACAACATATTCGAGGTGGTTTTAAATAACATATCCGTATTTATTTATTCCTCCAAGTTATGTGTTTGTGTGCACTGAGGAGTCTCAAACAGGCGTTTGTTAAATCATTTTAAGATTGGCTTTAATCAATTTGTGAAAATGAATTCTTCATATATGATAAATGAGAGGTAACATTTTATTTATGATATTATTTCCACATATTTCTCTCCATTCTTCCTTCTGCCAACGGTGTCACAGTTTCTCGTCTCTCCCGTTGTTGTGCTTAGTGCGTACCAACCCTGTCTCCTAAAAATTACGTTCCCACAGAACTAAACTGCATTCTCAATTACGTTTAGTCAGAAACGTATTTTCTCCCACGTTACGTTCGTTATGAACGTATCTTAAATACGTTTATTTTCTACATATCTTCTAGAAACATATTTTCTCCCACGTTACGTTTATTATGAACGTATCTTAAATACGTTTATTTTCTACATATCTTTGCCATTTATTGTCTTGCTTATAATAATGATAATAGTCATTTATAAATATCATTTTAGAGCACACATTTGAAATCAGTAGGCGAGGCTGTAATTTCTCCAGCTGTTCCTCTCATGAGGCAGAAAATAATAGTTTTAACAGCCAAAAAGCTGCTGTGTCGTTTATTGCACCTCAAACATTAAAACAAATCCAGAGTTACGTGTTTCTGTACTTCCTCTAAGAAGAAAGGACAGTAACAGAAGAGCTCTGTGGCTTCAGGCTTGATCGCCGTTCAAATGACAGCGTTGGTTTCCCCAAAAGTGGGCGGGGCTGTAAAGTGACGTAGATTTTACTCTCATCTATTATTCAAAACCATTCTATTTATTCTAACGTAAATTACATGCCAGTGTTTTATCTTTTTATTTATTTTTTGTTATTTTAAATCGTATAATGTCGGACTTGTTTTCCCGTCTGTGAGGAAAAGAAATGGCTCAGAACCTCAAAATACTGAAATCTGTATTTTTGAAAATCTATTTTTCCTTCTAATTTGTTATTCTTTTCTAAATAACACACTGTTATTTACTCAACAATAACACACAATTATCCTTGTTTTTATTTATTCATTTAATTCTATAATCTTGGGCTTTTTAGCCGTAAATAAAGTCACCGGAAACAGACGTAGGCCTATAAGGGACATTTCGAGCGATACACACCACAAACCCACTGAACAGATTACCCAAGATCCTCAGCTTGAAGCTCGTTGATTGAATGTTTTAGCCGCAATGCATGTTGGGATATGATGTTAATGCGATATGTTATCCGAAAACATTTAAAAAATATATAATAATACTTTATTCCCAGTGTTCTTGCTTTTCTCTTTGGAAGTCATCACATAACGACATTGTAATACACGGTTCGGCTGCATTAAATATTACACATCTGCCGTAGTTCTTTATTTAGAGAGCCCTGATGAGAAGACTTCTGGACAAACAGGAAGAACTGCATCTTGCATTTCTTTTCACAAAATACGTCTCCTTGCAGTATAATAGTAATTCGGCTGACTTTTATATTTGATCCAATTGGTAGATGGGTTATATTTACACCATAACGGTGCACAGCTGATAGAAAAGGACTTGTAGTTTTTAAAGATATTACTGATTTTCTTTGAATATAAGAATGTAAATACTGAGTTGAGAGAATAGTCAGGGGATTTGGGTGATGGGAGACACATCTATGGAATCACAATTTCAATAGCTTACCATTAAATGACGGATATGCCTTTCTGTCTGTGATGTTTTACAAATCAGATATTAATGTGTAGAAGTAAAACAAGAGAAATAGTATAGCAATATCCTGTAAAATTATGTAAAAACATGAATAAAACTACACATCTTCAGATGTTATACCCAAGTGTCCTACACTAATAATACAAAGTTATTATTAGTATGCTGTGTGTACCTTGTGTGCACCGCCTAGTGGTTAAAGCACGTCATTGAATTATTTTTGTTGAATAATGTTATTTTTGTTGAATAATGTTATTTGATGAAAAAAATATGAAGAGTACATACTTTCATAGGGGGAAAGTAGAAGGTCAATGATAGAAATATAGAATATAACAAATCAAGAAGATACTGTAAGTGATCTCTACAATAAAACAGTTTAGTGCAGGATGTACAAAGATATTAATTGGAGGATGTGCAAAACAGACAAACTAATTAACCTTTATTAACACATTAAAGAGTACTTTAGGTTAAGGTCTTCTTTCAAATAAGAAAAAAGCTTTGGGGGTATCTACAGATAAATATTAAGCCTGACAAAGTACTTAACGTCTAATATATTACTTTCCTGCAATGTTAACTATGTTGAAGCACTTATTTTAACTGATATTATACGCATTAATTATACTCTTATGTATGTAGATAGTATAATAAATGTGCAGAATATGACAGTTTAATGGTGGAGGTATACACACATATTGATAGATGTTTTGTAATGCACTGTTGAGGAACCTGCGACCCAAGTTGTGTTTTTGATGTGTCAATAAACCTTAGAAAATCTTGAAATCTTGAAAGGGATGTGCAAACATAGCAATTATATACCGTTTTTTTAATTAACTATTAGTAGAGAATAACGAGTAATGAATATACTTTATAGAGATCTGCAGATAAATGTTTAGTCTTCTCAAACACCAACTATCAAATATCTCTCCTGATTGTTGGCACTTGACAATCACCTTTCCCTGAATTTAACTCAGATGTAACTAAAGTCTGCTTTAAGGGTTGTTTATATTTCACATCATTAATCAGAATCTGCAAAATAACTCAAATAAATGTAGTGGAGTAAAAATAGCATAACCTCTGAATTGTAGTGGAGTATAATTACAAAGTAACAATGAGCTGTCATGTCGGTATATATTAATGCTGCCCATTATGGATACAAGCGATTTTCACCCATTTAGTAATTACATGTTTTAAATGTGTACACACCAATGTGTTTCCTATCGCCTAAACCTCCAGGGCTGTACACAGTTTAATACTGTCAACTTCTCATTTTGGGAAAAACGAAAACGTCTTTTAAAACTACAATTCCTAGTAGAGACGTGCCATAGAGAACATGTTGCGAATCACAATAGCCAGCATGTGTAGTTCTGGGGGGGCGTTCGAGTCCAGTTTTGAATAGTCTGCCGTGGTTTCGTTCCATTTCAAAGAGCTTGACGCTCGGCGTAACCTTGGCGCACTGCCACTCCAACATCCAATCCCAAAGTTTGAAGATTAATCACGGGGTTTGTCAACTGGACTGCAGTCCCAAACGATAGCTGGGGATTATGGGTAGTGTAGTGTCTTCGGCCATCCTAAACTGAAATGTTTTTCGGATATCATATCGCATTACGAACACCACATCTGGCGTCACAGAGATCTTCTGTTACTGTCCTTTCTTCTTGGAGGAAGTACATGAGAGTAACAGCTGGAGAAATTACAGCCTCGCCTACTGATTTCAAATGTGTGCTCTAAAATGATATTTATAAATGACTATTATCATTATTATAAGCAAGACAATAAATGGTAAAGATATGTAGAAAATAAACGTATTTAAGATACGTTCATAAGAAACGTAACGTGGGAGAAAAGTTTCTAGAAGATATGTAGAAAATAAACGTATTTGAGATACGTTCATAAGAAACGTAACGTGGGAGAAAATATGTTTCTAGAAGATATGTAGAAAATAAACGTATTTGAGATACGTTCATAACGAACGTAACGTGGGAGAAAATACGTTTCTGGCTAAACGTAATTGAGAATGCAGTTTAGTTCTGTGGGAACGTAATTTTTAGGAGACAGGGTTGTGCGTACGCATGGGTTAGAGTTTGCGTGGAGGACCGCACATTTTCCCGTCAAGTTAGTATTTTATAAATCGCAAACATTGCGTAGAAACTGGCATACGCCATTTTTTGAGTGTATATCCCTTTATAAATGAGATGATGTTTTTGTTGGTAAAGAAAATATTGCTGATTGGACTGTTAATTGTAAGACATTTGTTTAGAATTTAGGCCCCTAACCTTGTATTTTTGGATACTTGGCCATAAACAGAAGTCCCCATCTCAGCGTTGTTGCTGTTGTGTCAGTCCCGGCAGCAAAGAGATTATGAACTGTCTGCATCAGGTTTTTATCGTGGAAATTACTGTCCGTAACCCCAGATTCCTGCAAGTAAATATGAATCGGTGCTTTCAGTCAACAAACCTGTTGCCACACTTTGACATGTGACATAAAAGGGAATTTGATCTTGTTTTTTGAGGTAGTAGTGATGGTTGAGTGAGTTTATTGCAATACTTTTTTCTTTTAATCAAAAGGGCTGACTATTATCAATTTAGTTACAACTTGTGGAAATAACATTTCAAAACTTCCATTTGTTCATTTACAATTTTAGCAAAAATAATTTGATTATTAAATATCAGTATTTCTTTTAATCAATTAAAGAATTTATGATGTTGAACAACATTGTGACCAGGTAAATGTAATTTCCCTTTTCAGATATCAACAGCAGAGATGTGGTTATGTTGCTTCCCAACCTCCAGATATCCCTTTATAAATGAGCCCCCTGGTCTGTACACTCTGTAGGATTTGGGAACTTTTTCTGACAACTGAGTGTAAGGTTTTTAAAAAAAATATATGATTTTATAACTAGCTGTTTTGAAGTCTTATTTTTGACTTTATTTCTTGATGGAACTCAGCATGAATATATAATCAACATTGAGGATGAAATTAATTACCACCAAAAAAAAATCCAAACACAAAGGCTGACCTTTCTGGCTGTCACTTGGCAATTGTTTTACATTTAGGAAAGGGCCTTTGCCATCCAAATGTAGGATTACTAACTTTTTCTAAGTTATGATGATTCTTCAATAACTTGAGCTAACTTCCTATCCTAAGATGAGATAAAACTGCATTCTTCAATATAGTAAAGAAAAAATCTATCCTACTAAAATTATTTAATGTCATCCTAAAATGAGACAAGATAGGATGTCAGCCTTCAAAATATTCCTCTCGTTCCCATTATGTTAACTGCTAGTATATATTTGACAGGATCCAGGATAAGGACTTATGGCCAAGTTTCCACACACAAGCTCAGATGTAACATTAACCCTGATTTAGAAAACTCTTGAAATGATTAATGTTACCGGTTCATATATGCGTCAAATGACTTAACATAAAATGGTGTTAAAGATCATCTTGATAAAACGTTTCATATGAATTTGTTATGTTGTTCTCTTTTATCTTTCACTCATTCTTATCTCTGTTAATCATTTCTTTACAAAACCAAGTACGTACGTTGTTAAAATTAAAAGTTTAATTTTGCCCCTACACAACAATAAATACGTGTGCCTTTTCCTGCTGGTAACCTTTTGCTTGATTTTCATAAAAACAATAGCAATTTAGACAAAATATCAGCCATCCATTGAACACAAAAGTTTGTGCCTGTGTCTGTTGTATTTTATAGGGTTATGTCAACAAGTTTGTTAGAACAAGCGAAGCACCTCAGTTATCTATGAGTCTTGTATATGAGTGATAGTGACTTGCTGCACAATTTTATATTTGATTATGGATGTTTATTGTGGATATGTGTTATCGTGACAAAATGTATTTCTACACTACCTCAGGTAACATCGTGAGTCGAGACCCATATTTACTGGGCATGAATATGACGTGTCCGGGATAAACAGACATATATTTTTTCAATAATACTTTATTATGAAAAAAAGACAGTCAGAGTGCCTTTAAACATTTGGATGTTAGTTTCCTACAAGATGTCAATAGTGTGTTCAGTACTATTCAGTCAAAAGGTCAAGATTCTTGTGTTGTGTCACGTTTTTAGTTTTGTGTGTCTGGTAGTGGGTGTTTTGCTTTTCTCCTTGTCATGTTTTCCTCCCTGTGTATTGTCTGGGGGGTATACTACGAAGCAGGATGTTCGCTTAACCGGCTAAATTCAGGGAAAACTCCGGCTTTCCGGTCCTACGAAGCTGGTTCTCTTTTTAGCAGGCTAGATCTCCATGGTAGCTTATGCTTAGCGGCTAATCTGGTCGGGACCAGGTTAGGTTGCAGGCTAAGTGCTCAACTCAGTGAAAGCACTGCCTGCTGACCAATCAGAGCTCAGTGTGCGGAGTTTAAAGCGATCAAGTCATATTACAGGAGAAAGGAAATACAGAAAAACTGCCATTGCAGGAAAGACGGCCGGCAAAAATCATTAATAGAATATCACCTCCCATCTTCAGAGCAATCTGACTATTATAACATTAGCGTTAAGAAAGCTTACTTAAATATCTGCCACAACATAAGTAACCGGATCAGAGTAACATTAAGTACAGTCCACGGCACATCATAATGTATCATATATCTCCTATCTGAGTCAGCTGAGCCGTATCTGGCCGTGCAACAATTACAGTGTCACATACTGTATGCAGAAGTATTATTTTAAGCAACACATTAAGTTGACGAAACACTCGAGACAAATGTAATTAAAGTCAGATCGTGTTTTAGACGGGGCAGTGATATCATAAACCTGTTAATGTACGCATTCAAACACTTTTTCTTTTGCCAGCTGTATTCACCTTGCAGGTGCAGCTCTGTGGCTTTGATCCTGGATCAAGTGTTTAAGTCATGGATGTTTAAAGTTTAACTTCTTCATATTTGACTAGTATTAAAGTTCACTTTTCATTCAGGAAGTATGACGCTGCGCTGTCAGTGCGCTTCTCCATGTTTGTGATTGGTCGAATGCTCCAAATACCACCCCTTTCATGTGAACGCGCACCTAACTAGATAGGACACGGCTGGCTTGAGCGATCCACTTGATAACCAGCGTCGTAGTACAGTTTAGCGACTGCGCGTATGTTTTGGATTAGGCCAACCGGCTAACTCAGACATATCCAGGTTAGGTTGAACCAGCTTCGTAGTATAGGCCCCTGGTCTTTCTCCCCGTGTTTTTTCCTGTCTGTCGTTAGTTTCCCTGGTGTGTCTAATTTCCTGATTGTTTTCACCTGTCACCCCTTCTGTGTCTCCTGTGCTCATCAGTGTCAGCCCCGCCCCTGATTGTTCCCACCTGTGTCTTGTTACCCTGTGTTTAAATTCCCCTGTCTCCCAGTGTCCAGTGTCAGTTCGTTTTTGTCTCTTGTCATGGTCAGGTCTATGCGTTTGGTCTATTGCCATGGAAGGTCTTGTCTCTTGCCACAGTCAGGTCTATGCTCTTTTTGTGCTATTGAAAAGTTTTGTTCCTCACCACGTGAGCGATTTTCATTTTGTTCTTATTTTTTTTTGGATCTCAACCTGAGATTCAATAGTGACTTTTTTGTTCATCTTGCCTGCTTTTGGAAAAATAAAGTATCTTTCCAATACTTTACCTCTGTCTCCCGGGTCGTGCAATTGGGTCCTACCTCCTAAGTGTCTAACACAAAACTAGTATCTGACTTGGCTTACAGTAGTTTAAACATGATTTCACATTTCTAAGAATTATTTTTGGCAAGAAACGTAGACAAATACTAGGTATTACACTGCTCGATCGACCGGTGATTCAACAAGTCATTCAAATATGCTGCCATTCAAACTGAAAAAAATATTCTTAAAAATTGCATAGTTTGTTGGCTAAGTTTCTCCTGTAAAAAGAGAGAAATCAATATCATATCACAAGCATTGGCAAATTGTCGCCTATCATGCACATATTGGTTTATTAAGACACTTACCTCAATGAGTTAGTTGACTTCGGTGAAGTAAATTCCAGAGTATTTACAAAAAAAGGCAGCTAGAGATCGATATGAATACAATTTAAATGTTTAATGACGGGATCAGCAGAAACAATAATTGATATAGAGAACATCATATATTTGAAACGATTTGCATTTACAACAAGTTTTTTGTGATAAGGACATTAATGAAGTTGTATATATTTAGTCCTATTGCACTACATGAAATATCATGCTAAACTCATTAGAATGACTCAGAATCAGAACTTCTGAATGTAATGAATATGAAGTGATGACAGTGGGACTAAGCAGCATTTCCAAGCCCTACTGGTCACAGGAAACAGCACACAGTTTATGAGGTGAAGGGTTGAGGGTGAAGCCTACACGTGGAGTCAGATCCAATTCATCCTCCGAAACTCCTGGAGCTGGAGTAAAACGAAAGTGTTGCAAGAGGCTGGTGAAGAAGATGAAGAGCTCCATCCTGGCCAGACTCTCTCCAAGACAAACCCTGCGACCTTGAAGAGAAATAAATGAAAGAGAATATGATCATCTCGCCTGCAAGTCAGTGCACATCAAGAAGTGATTGCTAAATTCACCAACCTGCAGAAAAAGGCATGAAGGCATCTCGCTTGATGAACTTCCCGTCTTTGTCCGGGAAGTGAGCAGGATAAAAGCTGCGGGGGTGTTCCCACTCAGTCTCATCACACAGGATGGATGTCAGGAGAGGATACACTGTGGTCCCCTGTGGACAAAATACAATTGGATTTTCATTACTCTGGTTTGTTTTTATTTATCATTGATGAAAGGAAATGTATTGCACCGTTTTTCATTCATTCTGACCTTCTTAATGAAGTGACCCTGGAAAGTTACGTCTTGGCTCGTTTTGTGAGGAAGTGCCATGGGGACGATGCTAGCCAGTCTCTGTGTCTCATGGATGACAGCGTCAGTGAAAGGCAGGCTCTTCCTGTCCTCTACCTGGGCTTGACGACTTCCTATCACCCTGCTCAGCTCTTCTTTGACTTTGTCTGGCAGAAGAAAACGTTTTTGACCACATGATGATGATATTTTTGTTGGTAAAGAAAATATTGCTGATTGGACTGTTAATTATAAGACATTTGTTTAGAATTTAGGCCCCTAACCTTGTATTTTTGGATACTTTTATTACATTACATGTTAGATGCTTTTATCCAAAGCGACTTACATACTCAATACTGTGGGCAACCCCCACAGGAGCAATTTGGGGTGAAGTGTCTTGCCCAGGGACACAACGACATGCTGGCTGCAGTGGGGTTTGAACCTGTGACCATCTGATCCCCAGACCAAGGATCTATCCACCGCGTCACACACCTCCCGGTTTGGCCATAAACAGAAGTCCCCATCTCAGGTTGTTGCTGTTGTGTCAGTCCCGGCAGCAAAGAGATTATGAACTGTCTGCATCAGGTTTTTATCGTGGAAATTATTGTCCGTAACCCCAGATTCCTGCAAGTAAATATGAATCGGTGCTTTCAGTCAACAAACCTGTTCCCACACTTTGACATGTGACATAAAAGGGAATTTGATCTTGTTTTTTGAGGTAGTAGTGATGGTTGAGTGAGTTTATTGCAATACTTTTTTCTTTTAATCAAAAGGGCTGACTATTATCAATTTAGTTACAACTTGTGGAAATAACATTTCAAAACTTCCATTTGTTCATTTACAATTTTTGCAAAAATAATTTGATTATTAAATATCAGTATTTCTTTTAATCAATGAAAGAATGTATGATGTTGAACAACATTGTGACCAGGTAAATGTAATTTCCCTTTTCAGATATCAACAGCAGAGATGTGGTTATGTTGCTTCCCAACCTCCAGATTTTTTTTCCGGAGAAGAAAGGCATAGCCTCTGCACATCTGTGGATTGAGGGTCTCTTTCAAACGACTAAAGAGGTGTTGATTCTGTTTTGTGTTGGCGGAAATCAACATATTGATCTCCTTTCTGTGAGCGACAAATTTTCCGATCCATGGAAACAAGTTATATACCTGTTAAAGAAATTGTTGAAAAAAAGAAAGTTAAAAATGCAATATTTGTTCAATAAGTTGCCGCAATCGATGTATTGTGTAAATCACATTCGAAAGTCTAAGCGTTAAAACATTTGATGACCTGTATCGATGGTGCGCCCACAAGCTGAATAGTTCTGTTTGTTCGATCTACCAGTGATGTAAACTCTGCATCATCATATTCAAATCTGCTGCCATAAACAATTGAGCAGATAATATTAGAGACCGCATAGTTCATGGGTTGAGTTGTATCAAAAGCTTCTCCTGTAAAAAGGGAAATGGTGAAATGATCTAATATTCCCATGACTTTAATCAAGTGTTCTGAATTGCTCCAACTCTAACTTGTTTGCTGTGTGAATGCAGCTGGCTCTGGTTGAGTGAGGAGGAGAGATTTATTTTAGTAGCTGCTCCTTTGATCTTATTAGAACCTTTGACAACAGTCTATTTGTTCTGTTTGATATGAACAAGATTGATTTGCACTTATGCTACCTCAGATGTCATGTGATCATGGAGGGATTGGCTTGGCCTGTACAGAGGTTGATAGGACAAGTGAGATTACATGTTGGCCAAATACCAATAACCCATGGACACAGTGTTGGGTTGGGTGGAGGGGTGAGTGGGGGCCTGCAGTAATGATTGTCTGTGCTGACATTATTCTACTTGTCAAAACAGTATTCATGCACTCTCATTGTGATCGACTCAGACTCACAGTCCACAAGCATTTCGAATGGAGAAAGAAGGAAATATTATAGTTATACGATATATCCTTTAATGATTACATGATCAGCAGCAAACTGATTACATTGCAAACGTTTGAGTATTTGCTCATAGAAGTTATCTCACTGCACTTTTCATAAAGGGCAGGCATACGCCCCTCAACGACGCCCACCAAAATCACCGAAGCAGAGATGCGCACCATCTCCCCCGGCTTACAGTGTAGCCCTCACCCTGGCCTCCTATGAGAGGAGCAGGGTGGTGGGTCCTCCCTCCCCTTCAAAGCCTGATAGGGATGTGTGTTTACAAAACGCTGCAAACTGATATCTGCTGGGTCCAGGCTCAAGGGCGTATGGCACTCTCAACTCTTTCAAGGACATGCCGGGGCCCTCACTGCCTGTAGCTTTGCCGATATCTGTGTTGATAGGTAATAGATTAAGAGCGGTGAATCATCTTAGATACAGGAAGCGCTCAAACGTTTGTGTGAGTTTATCTAATTTAGCAGTGATTCCATGTCAGCCACAGCTTGTTACAAAAAACCTGACTGGTGGTGTGTTTAACAAACTTAAACTAGCTTTATTAAATGTCAGGTCTTTGGCAGGAAAAACATTTTTAATCAATGATTTTATCACTGAGCACAATCTCGATTTTATGTTTTTAACAGAAACTTGGATTGAACAAAATAACAGTGCAGCTGTTCTTATCGAATCAACCCCTCCCAACTTTAGTTTTATGAGTCAGGAAAGAATGCATAAGAAAGGAGGTGGAGTTGCTATTCTGTTCAATGATTCCTTTCAATGCAGGAAGACATCTTATGGGAACTTTGCTTCTTTTGAATATGTGGCCCTTCAGCTGAAATGCTCCTCTCGAGCTCTGTTCCTAAATATCTATAGACCACCCAAATACTGTGCAAGCTTTTTTGATGACTTTACCGAACTGCTGTCTATAGTGTGTATTGACTTTGACCGTCTAGTCATTGTTGATGATTTTAACATCCATGTTGACAACCCCCAGGACAGAGGGGCAAAAGAACTGTTTTGTGTTCTTGATAGCTATGGACTGACTCAGCATGTGACGGAGCCCACGCACAATAAGGGGCACACTCTGGACTTAATTATCTCAAAGGGTCTGAATATCTCTACGGTTGTGGTGACTGATGTTGCACTCTCTGACCATTCCTGTGTTTTCTTTGAGAGCTCTATTTCTGTTCACAAAAATGTTCAGAAAGAGGTAACCACAAAGCAATATTTAACTGAAAACGCTAGGGAAATGTTTACTCAGAATTTTTCTTCCACACTTGCCCCTGCTAACATCTCAGTAAATGAGCTAGTAAATCATTTTAATTCAAAAATTAAAAATGTTATAGATGCCATTGCTCCAACTAAGGTAAAGGAAGTGTCTGTTAAGAAAATATCTCCATGGAGAAAGGCCATGACCGTGAGAACAGAAAAAAGAGAATGTCGAAAAGCTGAACGCAGGTGGCGAAAAACAAATCTCCAGGTTCACTTTGAAATCTATAAAGAGAGACTTGGCCTTTATAATTTGGAATTGAAAAACGCACGACAATCGTTCTTCTCTGACATCATTACCAAAAACAAAAACAACGCACGTGCCTTGTTTGCTACCGTCGACAGACTAACTAACCCCCCAGTGTCAGTAGCCTCTGAATTTCTATCCACCAGGGCGTGCAATGATTTTGCCTCCTTCTTCACTGACAAAATTCAGAAAATCAGACAAGCAGTCAGTGCCTCTGCATCAGGAAGAGCAAATGTGTTGTCTCTGTGTCCACTTAACATCAATTCAAACACCATGACACAATTCCATCAGATTAATGATAAAAACCTAGAGGACATTATACAACTTCTGAAATCCTCCTCCTGCTGCCTTGATATTATTCCAACAGGATTTTTCAAAGATGTTTTGCCTTGCATGGCCTCAGATCTACTTCATATAGTAAACAAATCTCTTCACACAGGTATTTTTCCACAGGCCCTGAAAACTGCAGTCATTAAACCGCTCTTAAAAAAGAATAATCTAGATGCTTCAGTAATGAACAATTACAGGCCCATATCAAACCTCCCATTTCTAGGTAAAATCATTGAAAAAGTTGTTTTTCAACAGTTGAGTAATTTCTTGCATTTAAATAACTGTTTGGATGTGTTCCAGTCAGGCTTTCGTCCAAACCGCAGCACTGAGACTGCTCTTGTAAAGGTCTTTAATGACATCCACTTAAACACAGACAGTGGCAGAACTTCAGTGTTAGTATTATTAGATCTCAGTGCTGCGTTTGACACTGTTGACCACAACATATTACTAGACCGACTGGAAAACTGGGTGGGACTTTCGGAAACAGTTCTAAATTGGTTTGAATCCTACTTAAAGGACAGAAACAACTTTGTTTCTATAGGTAAATACACATCTGAGTTGACAAATATGACATGTGGGGTACCTCAAGGCTCCATCTTGGGGCCTCTTCTCTTTAACGTCTACATGCTACCACTGGCTCAGATAATGAAGAACAACAAAATAAGTTACCATAGCTATGCGGATGACACACAAATTTATGTAACAATTTCACCAGGAGACTATGCTCCAATTCAAACACTGAGTAAGTGCATTGAACAAATCAATGACTGGATGTGTCAGAACTTTCTCCAATTAAACAAAGATAAAACTGAGGTAATGGTTTTTGGAGCCAAGGCAGAACGTTTAAAAGTTAGCGCTGAGCTTCAGTCTGCAATGTTCAAAACAACAGATAAAGCCAGAAATCTAGGTGTAGTCATGGACTCTGACCTGAGTTTCAACAGTCATATTAAAACAGTTACTAAATCAGCCTACTATCACCTAAAGAATATATCTAGGGTTAAAAGACTAATGTCACAGCAGGATTTGGAAAAACTTGTCCATGCTTTTATCTTCAGTAGACTGGACTACTGTAATGGTGTCTTCACAGGTCTCACTAAAAAATCTATTAGAAAGCTGCAGCTGATTCAGAACGCCGCTGCTCGAGTCCTCACTAACACTAAGAAAGTGGATCACATCACTCCTGTTCTGAAGTCTTTACACTGGCTTCCTGTGTGTCAAAGAATAGATTTCAAAATACTGCTGCTGGTTTATAAAGCACTGAATGGTTTAGGCCCAAAATACATTTCTGACCTCCTGCTAAATTATGAACCATCCAGATCTCTCAGGTCTTCAGGGACTGGTCAGCTTTCTGTCCCCAGAGTCAGAACTAAACATGGAGAAGCAGCATTCAGTTATTATGCTCCAAATATCTGGAACAAACTCCCAGAAACCTGCAGGTCCGCTGCAACTCTGACTACTTTTAAATCCAGGCTGAAGACTTTTCTTTTTGTCGCTGCTTTTAATTGAACTATTCACATCTTAGACTGCACTGTAACTTTTATTCATGTATTTTTTTTCTTTTAATGTTTATTTTATTTGCTTTTCTTTTTAATGACTGATTTTAAATGCCATTTTCTTAAATGTCTTTCATTTTTTGTAAAGCACTTTGAATTGCCTTGTGTTGAAAAGTGCTATATAAATAAACTTGCCTTGCCTTGCCTTGCCTTACTTGCGGCTGACATTTCTGGCAGGTGTTTTGCAAATGTTTTGAATTAGAGATCGGGTCAATGCCACAAGGGTTTCCCTGAAACTAGGACACAGACACATGGACAAACTCAGATTAATGATTTACCTAGATTTCAAAAACTGTATTGTAAATAAAACATTAACTTTATTGGATTCAATAAACGTCACTGGACTCTATCCAATTTATAGATTGGTGGCAAAGATCATCATACATTTTTTCTACAAAGTTGTACCTTTGTTCTCTGTCACCCTTCACCCAGCCTCATCCTTAAAGCTCCTTTTTTTTACAAGCCATGTTAAAATGTTTAATGTATTTGATTTTTGTTCAGATTGCTTTTAAAGCTCTGGTTTCATGACATCCCTAATGTTACAAGCACATGCAAACCACATAGAATATTATCTGCAGCAAAAAGTTACAACCATTGTTTTTCTCTCATAGCTTACGCTCTGCAATCAGAAGATCTGTTGCTGGAGCATTGCCTATGATTATGATAACACTGTACTCTACTAAAAACTGCATGAAACTTTCAATTAATTAAACTTTTAAGAATTAAAGCAGTTATTAACTAATATTTTTGATAACCACAGTGACTATTGACTATGTTACTTCAAGGGTCAAGATAAAGGGAGGTGTGTGGTGCAGTGGGTTGTGTGTTGGTGTTCGGATCAGGGGGTCACAGGTCAAACCCCACTGCAGTCAGCATGTCATTGTGTCGGACACTTCACCCCAAATTGCTCCTGTGGAGATTGTCCACAGTATTGAGTATGTAAGTCGCTTTGGATAAAAGCGTCTAACAAGTAACATGTAATGTAATAAAGGAAAATTAAATTAAAAGTGAGAATTGATCTAAACTGCTATATTTGAAAAGCAGACTTTAAAAGAGAGGGGTAGATGAGACAGCTAATTTCTCACCAGCTGGCCAAACATGACCTTGCAACCAAGATATGTTGAACCCTGGTAAATGATCAACTTAACTGGGTCAAATGTATAACTTATCTCAAATTACTTGTAATAGATTAGTGGCAAAGATCACCATATCAAGTTTTATTTAAGGTTTTATTATAACTTGCGCCCTCTCAACTTTCACCCAGCCTCATCTGATGGTTGTTTTGTCAGAAACAGAAGTAATGCATTTTATGTACTTAAAAAATAAGAATTGGTGATGACTACAAGCTAAGTCAAACAGACAGCGATATGTTTGCTGCTTAAAACAAAGGTTACAGGGAAGGATGTTAGTGGCAACACCTGCAGAACATGGACATGGCAATGTTAATATGTTATTATGTTTATTCATATAGTTTCTCAAAAGGGTTCATTTATAATCGTTGAAAATATTGTCTTTATCAGTGTCACTTCAACAACACCTCAAGGTATGTTTTGTTTGGTTGCTAAATATTACAAATAAATAATATTGCAACTAGTGGAAACCTCTGTAGCCAATAGGGATTTTATAGACCAGGAAAGCTACAGCTAAAATGTTATATATATATATTTACAAGATTAAGTTTTGTTCCAGGTTTGTGGAGGTTAATTATTGTTTATTTGTGTCTCTAGCAATGGTTGTCTTGTCAACATTTGGATAAGAACTAGTCAGAATCATTCCAGTTACTTAAAGTTAAAGTTTTTATTTTAGGGAACAAAAGCGAGATGGATTACAATGCTTTTATTTGTGATATTTTAATGTTTAAAATAAAAAAATACATTGACATTTTTTGTTTTGAAGATAGGTAGACAAATTTGTTTTATTTTGTTTCACATGTACGTAATGTTGGAGACGACGATAAATGTACAGTGACATATGAAGACATTGGGGAACCCTCTACTTTGGTCAGACTGGTTTTAATTGTAATATCCCACACATTATCTTTGGTGGATAGGGTTGCAGCAGGAAGATTTGCCGTATTGATTTTGAAGCATTTTTGATGAGGAGAGTTCCTTAAAGTTTATAAATGTATTGCTGTGTTACTCAACTTGGAAAATGTGAAACTCCAAGATAAAAGAGTTACTAGAACAAAGGCCGGAAATCTTCATATTTTTTTATTGTGCACAACAAATAATTGCATTTGTATTTTACATTTCAAGTTACAAGAAAGACATTATGTAATATATTTAGAATGATTGTGCTCTGCATAAATAACCAGTAATAGCTATATAATCATTTTTGATTGCTTGCACATAAGCACTTCTGGCATCCAATCAATATTCATCATCCCAATTACTTCAGTGGTGTTGAACTTTGTCCCTCCTGGTAAACTCCTAGGTGCAGCACACAGTTTATGCGGTACTGGGTCGAGGGTTAGGCGCATGCATGGAGTCAGATCGAGTATGTCCTCTGAAACTTCTGGAGCAGGGGTGAATCGAAAGTACTGCAGGAGGCTGGTGAAAAAGAGGAAGAGCTCCATCTTGGCCAAACTTTCTCCGGGACAAGCTCTGAGACCTGTTAGAGAGTGTGAAGGTTAATCTGCCAGCTAATACAAAGTGAACAAGAAGTGTTGCCTAAGCTCAGAAAACCTGCAGAGAAAGGCATGAAGGCATCTCGCTTCACAAACCGTCCATCTTTGTCAAGGAAGTGAGCAGGATAAAAGCTGTGTGGGTTCTCCCATTCACTCTCATCATACAGGACAGACGTCAACAAAGGAGTCACTGTGGCCCCTGTATGCAGAGTTGAAAATATGTTTTTATATGACGTGATTTATTTAAAATGTCTTAAAGCAAAAACAACATTTCCTGCATATAACATTCATTTTAAGACATGAAGATTAGTATAAAGGAAAATTAGGTGTTTAATTCAGTTGTACCTTCTTAATGAAGTGACCTTGGCTAGTTTTGTGAGGAAGCGATATTGGGGCAATGTTAGCCAATCTCTGTATCTCATGGAGGACAGCATTGACGAAGTGCAGGTTCTTTCTGTCCTGAATTTGTACTTGACGAGGTCCTATCACTCTGCTCAGCTCCTCTTGGACCTGGTCTAAATAATGAAGAGCTTCTATTTTTATGATGACAATTCGGCTTGAACTTCATGTTTTTTTGCTTGGTCTGAAGGATGTGGATATATTAAGCTTCTTACCTTGTATTTCTGGATACTTGGTCACAAGCAGAAGTGCCCATCTCAGTGTATTTGATGTTGTGTCAGTGCCGGCAGCAAAGAGATTTAAGACTGTTGCCATAAGGTTGTCATCGTGAAAGTGACTGTAGGTAATCCCAGATGTCTTCAAGTAAACACATATCACTGCTTTTATTCAAACAATTCTGATCACAAATATGTATTTCTTTGCAGTTAATCAATTTTGCAATTACTGTCATAAATGTACAGTACAGTATGTTAACTGTCAGTTTTGAACCAATTTGCAACTTTGGATATCCATTGCCCATTATGAAAAGTAAAGTGATTCTTCTATTTTTTTTACTAGATGAATATAAGCTGTTGAAAAGGAAGGTATAATGGTCAATGCAATGTCAACAAATCTGGCTTTTTCAATGTTGGGCTCCGTCGGTGGCCACAGAAATAGCACTGCCTAACCCTAATCCTGATGTTTTTACTCTTTAGTTGACCAATGTGTCACAATCTGTCTGTGTTGTGTTTTGTCTGTCTTTGGTTTCCTGTTTTATTTTTGAAAAGTGTTCACCTTCTGTTTTGCCTGTTGCTTTCTGTCTGTTCCCTCCCTGATTACCCGATTGTGTTCACCTGGTGCCCCTGTGTTTTCTCCTCCCTCCTCACCTGTCTCTTGTTTGTTTGATTAGTCCTGTGTGCATTTAGGTTCTGTGTTTTCTGTTAGTCTTTGTTAGTTCCTTGTTGTAGTTTGACGTTGTTCACGGGGAAGAGTTCTGTTTGGTTTCATTTTGCCTTGGACTAAAGGTGTTTTTTCTGAGAAATCTGCATTTGGGTCCTGCCTGCTTCGCTCATCCCTGACACAATGTCACTCATCTTGTTCTTAACCACTCCAACAAACAAAAGCAAGTACATGACCAATACTGGCATTCTGCTGTAATACTTTTCTTTCCAGCTAGTGTACATTCAGCAAAATATGTTTACAAGTTCCTAATATCCCATCTACTTTGACCAACATATCTATTTTGATATATGTTTCCCAACCTCAAGATTTGGCTTCTTGACCAGAAAGGTGTCCACAAATCCTCTGCACATCTGTGGTATGTGGGTCTCTTTCAAATGACTGATAATCTTTAGGTTCTGTTTTCTACTGGCAGCACCCAATCTGAAGAAAAGCTTCCTGTTCCCAATCCATTTGAAGAACCTTGAGAACATGTCGTACACCTGCCAAAGAATAAAAATATCAATTGTAACAATCTCCTTTCCAAAAGCAATCTCTTACAGCTGGAAGTTGTCTCTGATTGTACCTCTGCCAAAAACAGTGGGCTGTATTAGATTAATTACCTTACGTGAGGGGCCCTAACCTCAGACAGCACATAAGAAAGATTTAAGATTGACAAATACTCAGCGGATAGAGATTGAAGACCAGCTTAAGTTCAATGGTATTTCATTTACATTGAAAAATGTAATTATCAAAAAGCAGGGTTTTCCTTCTTGATTTCAGCGACTACAGAGGGGGCTTGCTCCCCCAGTGAAGATGAAATGCATCTGAAATGAAGTTGTTACATCAATGAAGAACCTTTTGCTCTTGCAAACAATTTCTGATTTACACTTTTGTGCCTCTGTGAACAATAAAAACACAAACACATTGGTTATATGTTAAAGATATACAGGTCTATTAAACTGTTCCTGCCCCACCCCCGATAGCAGACAATAAACGGTAAATGTTCTTTTTACTAAACTTGTCAAGTTTAATTATGTAATTATAATTTGTTTGCTATTCA
The DNA here is from genome assembly GCA_028583405.1 of Pogonophryne albipinna. Classification (NCBI taxonomy): domain Eukaryota; kingdom Metazoa; phylum Chordata; class Actinopteri; order Perciformes; family Artedidraconidae; genus Pogonophryne; species Pogonophryne albipinna. The sequence continues at coordinate 2,936,469 of CM053258.1, forward strand.
TATACTCACACTATACTCACATTCAAGGTCTTCGGAAAATATAATCATACCTGGATTGAAATGGTGCCCAAAAGTCGACCACGTCTGCTCATATCCTCCAGCAGAGACCTGAACTCTGGATCATCATATTCAAATCTGATGCCATAGACCAGGGGTACTCAAATACAAATCATAAAGGTCCAAAATAAATGTTTCAATAAGACAAAGGTCCGTTTATTACGGTCATTCAAACTTTTAAAAAATTGCAACAAGATTCTTAACACGAGGTTGCAAAAACAAAAATAATCTGTATGCAGCAGTTTGTTATTGTGTCTGTGCTTGATCCCTCAGAGTCGCAGTGTAAGAGCTGCACAGTTATGAATAAAGGCAGCTGCACCCTCTTTCATTCAGCATTCCCATTATTGCTTTATAAATGTCTTGCTCCCTTGTGTGTCCACTGAGGTTCGTCAGGCCCAACACATCTTCAACAAACTCCCCCTTTGCCTCATCATAAAAACTCACAAACACCAGCAACTGAGCATTGTCAGTGGTGTCAGTGGACTCATCCACAGCTAAGGAAATGCACTGTGCATTTTCTATTCCATCACAAAGCTGATTAATCAAATCACCAGCCAGTATTTATGTTCTTCTGTGGAATCTGAGAGGGGGATTTGCTTGATTTGACCTGTTATTTCCTCTTTTTGTTTGCCTTCAAACATGGTCTCCATCACTTCAGTCATGCATTACTTTATACTTCAGTTATTATCCAGTGGAAAGCCCTTACCTACTGGCTTAGTTAAATCAAAGTGGTTACTTTTTTTTGGCTGGGCAGAGTAGTTTTACACACCGTCTTATTTGACTTTCTCAGGACTTAAAACTGTTTTTTGGGGGCAGAACCCCACAAAGAAAAAAATAATATTTACACACGTAAGGTCATCATCTTAACAGTTTTGTATGCTCATCCGTGAGCAGAGCATCAAGTTGACATGTCTATTACAGCTGAATGCGGTGATTACCATCTTGTTCAGCAAAACGCCTCTCAAACGTATTAAGATCAACAGCTTTAGTGCGTTTTGATTCAATGCTGAGTACAGCCAAACTGACAGTCTCTTCTCTGTCATTGTAGACCGCAAATACCTCATTCCTTCAGTGCTTGGGTCCGAATGCTTCTCGTTTTGCGCCGTCCGGTTCAAATGAAATTGCCGCCAATCATATGTCCACGCTCGCGCCAGGACCGGGGGACGGGTTACATGACGTGCATCTTGTGCTGCATTCACTTGCACTCGGCCATTAGAGACTTTCTCTCATAAATGTCCGATGAGCCACAACTTTTCTTTCAAAACAAAGCTGCCAACTGGGGTGGCAGCTGGGGTGGCAAGGCCTATTTTTAGGGTGTCAGTTGCCACCCCGGTAGGTGAAACTAGGCTACTAGCTACAGTACAGATGGAACTAGATGAGCTGTTAACTCTCGCTCTGATTTTTTTTTTTTTAAACTCTCGCTCTGACTCAGACAGGTTGAAAGAGACGAGACACACATTTTTCCCACCCGCATTCCACGAAGACCCGCACTACTGTGCCTCTGATTCGCAGATTGTTCGGGGGGAAAAAACGCTGACTGGATGCTGAATGTGATTGGACCAATGCGTTGACAGACACACACAGACAGTGGAACAGTCATACATGCAGAGCGCTGTTTGCAGTCTATGGACATAGCGGATCATTTTGACTCGTTGCGTTGTGGCGATGTCTCGCAGATAACACAGATAATACAGATAATACATATGAAAAGAATAATTTGCTCAGAGTCCAGAGACAGTTGTGGTTCGGTCCGGATCCGGACCGGAGTCTGGACTTTGAGGATGCCTGCCATAGACCATCGAGCAAATAATGTTACAGACTGCACAACATATTGGTGTCGTCGTATCAAAAGCTTCTCCTGTGACAGGGAAACAGGAACAAATATTAAAGTCATATCTATTTTCCCAGAAAAAGTTTATCAGATATTACATTTTAATAATAAGACCTTTACCTTTGAATTGCTTTAGCACTCCAATAAGCTGGTTACATTCCTCAATGATTTTGTCCTCGCAGGCCTTCTTTCCCATTCCAAAGTCTCTGAGGTTTGTCAAGGTAAAGCGTCTCATCTCTTTCCATGATTCACCTTTGGCTCATGTAATGCCTGTGTTTCAGCAAAATATGTTGAATAAAAAACTGAAGGATGTAGGTTTAATTAAATTATAAATGTTTTCCTCACCATGCCCTTGATTATATTCCTGAAAAATTTGAAATGGGTCTCTGTCTCCAAACTCTTGAGCATGGTTAACAAGTGCCTCCTTCACCGTCTTGTAACCTGCCAGGACCACCACTTTTTTTGTTCTCATATAGATGGTAAACACTGATCCATATTTTCTGGAAAGCTAAGAACAGAATAAGGTCATGATATGTATTTTATATAAAACGTGCACAATAAAAAGCACACAAGAGAAGATAGCTGTAAAACAGACTACCCTACAATAACTTGTCTTTCGGCACTGCTTCACCTCCATTAATGTGTGATAGGGTCTCCTCAGGTCAAGCTGCAGCAGGTTCCCAAGGAAGGGAAGTGGTTTTGGACCTGGTGGTTCCTTTCCTTCATCCTGGGAGCTGAAGCTGGAAGAAAATAAGATGTAGAAGCACATCAGGACAACTAGAGCCATCAACAGGGAGCTAGTGCTCCAGGCCTGGAGAAAAATATCTAATATTCCCATGACGTTAATCAAGTCTTCTGAAGTCCAACTCTAACTTGTTTGCTATGTGGGTGTTTGGACAACACACTCTCACTCCATAATCGTCCAGGATTTATGAAGCTCCTTCAGCTTCATAAAGGGACGCAAATAGCTTTCAACTGATTGCAATGTATTCCCATCTGCGGCGGGATTTGACGCTCATGGAAGCACGGCATTCGTTTGTGTCGGCTGCTGTTAAAGGCGATGTGAGCGTCCATTCTCATTGGATAACGGAGAATTGTACACCCGGAAGTAAGTATTCCCCTTACTGTCGATTGATTTTACAGTGATATCTGCACTACTCATCGACTAAAAAACACCAGATTATCCTTGTTAATTACACAACATTGATTGGTTTAAATTGTGTGCAATGCTTTTGTATTTTTCCCCTTCGATTCGGAGAAACAAATATTTTTTCGGAGTAAAGGATGGCAGAAGACACGACACTACCCAGAATCCCCAGCTATCGTTTAGGACTGCATCATGTGCTCTGTTTGACAAACCCCGTTTTTTTCCACCATTCATTCCAATGGCTGGCGTCTATATCACGTGATCTTCAAATTTCTCCCTGCAGAAAAAAAAAACATGGCCGAACTTCGTTTTATTCTCGGTGGAAAATGCCTATTTTAAAGTTAGTTTGGCCATTAAAATGCGTTTTGATGTCATTTGATGCGAGAAATATGAGTGGTTATTTCAGATTATGTGTGCAGTGGATGTACATGATCTTTAGTTTGCTAGTTATTACGAAGATTACTTCAGGAAATTGTGTCCATAGAACGTTTTCATTGTTACCAAGGTGGTTGCTAGGGACGCTGCTATCGATATTATTTCTGTTATGTTGTGTAACTGTTTAATGGTTTTATCTTTATTGCTACCCCCTTCCCCCTCAATGTATAGTGTTGGTCCACAGCGCAAACATATTAGTTTAACAAAATCCGCATCTAAAGATAGCCTACGTTATTTTCCCCTGTGCAATTCCAGTCTCACATCTCACAGCACATCGTCATTAACAAATACCGGAAACAGACCGAAAACATTTTTCAAAAATAAAATAATACTTTATTCCGTGTGTGCTTGCTTTTCTCTTTGGAAGTCATCACATAACGGCATTGTAATACACGGTTCGGCTGCATTAAATATTACATATCTGCCGTAGTTCTGTATTTATAGAGCCCTGATGAGAAGACTTCTAGACAAACATGAGGAACAGAAAACGTGACGTGGATCATAAATATATCAGCCATTAAACAACATCTTACATTTATTTTCACACAATACGTCTCCTTGCAGTATCAACACTAATTCGGCTGACTTTTATATTTGATCCAATTGGTAGATAGGCTGTATTTACACCATAAAGGTGCACAGCTGATATAAAGGGACACCTAGTGGTTAAAGCATGTTATTGAATTTCATTATTTTTATTATTAGATATTAATAGGATCCCTATAAAGTATATTCATTACTCGTTATTCTCTGCTAATAGTTAATTAAAGACTGTATATAATGACTATTTTGCACATCCCTTTCAAGATTTCAAGATTTTCTAAGGTTTATTGACATATCATATAGGCCTACACAACTATGGTGTAGTTATGCATTGAATGAAAAACTTGGGTCGAAGGTTCCTCAATAGCGCATTACAAGACATCTATCAATATGTGTGCATACCTCCAGCAATGTTAACTATGTTGAAGCACTTATTTTAACTGATATTATACATAATGTATTATACTCTTATAAGATGTATGTAGATATTTCATCTCCGGCCTTGTCAGGTATTGAACAATCAATAAATAAAGAACACAGAATTGTTAAATATAAAACACAGAATTTGTGTGATTATACTAAATGATTAACAAATAAACACCACTGCATATTTACAACTGTTACACATGCTGATGTAACGCAAATGTTCCAACTTGGGATCAATAAAGTATATCTTATCTTAAGCTGATCGATGGCTACTGCCATATTTGCAAAATGTGCCTCTGAACCTTGACAAGTGCATGTTTCAGGCTTATCAATTAATGTAATGTAATGTTATCAATTAACAACAGGGGTCACAAACATAAGACCAGCTGTTAAATAAAGCTCTTCTGACCTTAGCTGGCATGTGGGTATATATTAATGCTGCCCATTATGGGCACAAGCAATTTTCACCCATTTATTAATTATATGTTTTAAATGTGAGTGTTTCCTATCCCCTAAACCTCCAGGGATGTACACAGTTTAATACTGGCAACTTCTTATTATGGGAAATACGAAAACGTCTTTTAAAACTACAACTCCCAGTAGAGACGTGCCATAGATAGAGAACATGTTGCGAAACACAATAGCCAGCATGTGTAGTTCTGGGGACGGGGTGGGGGAGGGGGGGACGCGGTGGACCCGTTCAAATCCAGTTTTGGACAGTCTGCCGTGGTTCCATGATCCCATTTCAAGTGCTGTTCGAGGCTCGGTGTAACCCTCGGAGCACACTCTCCAATCACAGAGCTTGAGGACTATCACGGGGTTTGTCAAACAGAGCTCATGGTGTAGTCCTAAACGATAGCTGGGGATTCTGGGTAGTGTAGTGTCTTCTGCTATCCTTTACTCCGAAAAAACATTTGTTTCTCCGAATCGAAGGGGAAAAATACAAAAGCATTGCACACAATTTAAACCAATCAATGTTGTGTAATTAACAAGGATAATCTGGTGTTTTTTAGTCGATGAGTAGTGCAGACAGGGGCGGACTGGGACTAAAATTCAGCCCTGGAAACTGACCCAGTCCGGCCACATGAAATGTCAAATGTTAGAAATCCGCTGTTTATTATTTAAAGTTTTACGTCCGATTCGCTCCTTTTTTCCTCTCTGTACACAGCTCCAGTTTGATCATTGGCCTGTCATCAGATTTCATTTGTAGTTGCTGCTGTAGCGGAAGTTTAGTAAAATTATTTTTGATGAAATACTCCAAATCTCCACCCTCCATAATTGCACTTGCTTCAGTTGCTTGCTACTTTTTAAGGGCAGTGATGACAGTTACAGTACGAACTGAAGTTGATGCGATTTGATTGGATTGTGAGGCATGACGTGAGGCTCATCTGATTGGTCAATCCCTCAATTTTTTTTCACCAAGGGAAGCCATTTTCGGCTGGCCTCCTCTCGCAACAGAGTGCAATCTACTGTTTCACCATAACATCTAGAGGGGTGCTGTTTCACTCTTTGTAAAATACTCAATGAGAATGGGGGAGAGACGGGCCGGCAGAATAATTACCGAAACTAAACAAAGTGTTTTTATTTATTTATTAAAATTATAACTACAATCCAAAAAAACAGGGGAATTCTGGCTTCCCTTGGCCTCCAGGAGAAAGCGCCACTGAGTTCAGGGGATAATTCTCACCCACCTCTTGCTCTTGCCCTGCACTTGTATACGTGCCAGTTGAGCTGGTTCTTCCAGCAGCTCAACTCTGCCCCTCATCATGAACGCTGGAGGCTGGCTGTATATCTGAACTCGCGCCCTCATCATTCGCTTCATCATTTTGCACTTGTTTTAAGCTGCAGATAGTGCTTAGAGCAGCGCTGCTGCCAAAAAGGTCAGTCAATTTGCGACATTTATATGCTTCACCTGCGAGTGACTTCACCTTTTTTTGTCTTGCCTTCTCGGCCCACCTTTTTCTTTTCGTTTTCTTTGATTTTTATCCATGTTTTTTCATTCTCCCTGTCTGCCGCGGCGTCTAATCCCTTCTCTTCGTGTGGCCGGTCTTTATTCTTCTTCGTGTGTGATTATTTGACAGATAAGAACCACACAACTGCATTAGCGGCCGCTGTCGCCCTCTGTCGGCCGTCAGCGCAATTTAAATTATGACGTTAAACCTTTTTTTTTTTTAAAGTGCCGGCCGTCAACGGCCCTTGACGACCGGCCGTTCTGTGGTTCTCCAGATTCTACAGATGGCCAGTCCGCCCCTGAGTGCAGATATCACTGTAAAATCAATCGACAATAAGTAAGGGGAATACTTACTTCCGGGTGTACAATTCTCCATTATCCAATGAGAATGGACGCTCACATTGCCTTTAAGGGCAGCCGACACAAACGAATGCCGTGCTTCATGAGCGTCAAATCCCGCCGCAGATGGGAATACATTGCAATCAGTTGAAAGCTATTTGCGTCCCTTTATGAAGCTGAAGGAGCCTAGGAGCGTCACAACTGCACGCCACGGACACTGACCAAACGTCGCTCCTGGACGATTATGGAGTGAGAGTGTGTTGGTTTGGATGAAGAGGTAAGTCTTTGGAGGCTTTAAGTGGAGAATGGACAAGGGAGGGACAAACTACTTAACTCTTTGTAAGATCTGCAGAATAATTAGTTGTTACATAATGTTTGTGTGTTGTTTGTAAGTTTGTGTGTGTGGTTATGTTTGAACTAATGCTGTCAAAATTATCGCGGTAAAGGCGGTAATTGATTTTTTTAATTAATTGCGTTAAAATATTTAACGCATGTGCTGCAGAATGGCCCGCCCCATACATCCCACCAGTGGCAGCGCCAGGGTATGGCTGGGGTAGGCTACACCCATACCAAGAAATGGCTTAGCCCCACCATGAAAAATTATGTTAAAGTAAGCAAAATAAAGTCCGCCAACTCGCGCCGAGAATTGCACAGACAGCAGTTAGTAAGATTGATTTCAGTAGCCACTTGTCTGGAAATACCGAAGACCAGAAACGGTTTTTGAAAACTTTTGTCACGTAGTGATCGTCTTCTCAATGGAACATCTTTGATAATGTTTTCTGGCCAATCAGAATCAAGATAACGGCGTGGTGTTGTTGCAGGATGTCCCGACGGAGAATACTTTTGCTGTAGTACAGGTAACACATTACTGGTACGCAGGTTATGTGCGTAATCTGAAACTTGTGTCACAAAGCGCATTTGCGTACCAACGTACTTGTGAAGCTTTTCCAGAAGGCGATTAGATCACCGGACGACAGAGTCGGTCTCCGTGTGCACAGACAGGGCTGCTGTTAACGTCGGTCTGTACAACGGGATTGTGCCAAAACCAACCGGCTGCGGAGGGAGACTCTCCCCCCTTCACTGGAGAACTGCGCTAAAACAGCTGATCACAACGTTCACACTCTGTGGTCACGAAGTACTCCACTAGGCCCCCCCCCCCCTGTCGACTTTCCTGAAGTACTCCCCCGTTGATAGAAATCAATACGTAATGAAATAAGACCCCACGGTTTGATGATTGATAGGTGTGTGGGTTGTCTTTCATTTTGACACACAGTCAAATAATATATAATATAATAAACATAGATACTGTATGTTAAATGGATATATCCGCCTTCTTTCATTTATCTTTCCATTCCCACAACAATATAGGCTACATAAAGAAATGGCATATTTTGGACATAGTTCGAATGGTGATTAATCTGATTAATTCATTTTTAAGCTGTGATTAATCTGATTAAAATGTTTAATCGTTTGACAGCCCTAGTTTGAACATTAACGATGATAATCTCCTTGTGGTCAAAAGGATGCCATTTCATGTTTAACATCATATTATTCTTTTAACAACCGGGTTCACATAAAATGAACATGATAAAATGTGCTCAATGCCCTCTCAGTCCTGGCCAACTTGACTCCAAGCCTTTTTAGGTTTTTTAACTTGTAAAAAATATGGACCTAAAAAATGTTGAGGAAACATATCCCTCCTGTGCGATCATCAATAGAAGAGAGGCAAATATTTATAGCTTGCAATAAAGCCTTCAAATTGTTTCTCTTGGAGCTTTTCGGGCTCTGTTCAAACTTTGCCTTAAATGGAATTTAGGAATACAAAAAAGTAGAAAACCATTAACAGCTAATCAGCTTCTTTCAGATCATGGTGTCCAATATATATGTTGTCTAATTTTACCTTTATCCATTTTCCCTATTGCCTAAGTTAATATGTAGTTTAAAGTACTTTGAAAGGAACAACTTGAACCAACTTTCTTACTTTTTAGCTTAAACATAAGCAAATGTTGTTCTGGGCAGGTGCTGAAAGAACCGATGCAATCAACTTTCACTCTCAAAGTCAGAAACATTAGCAAGGTCATGAACTGTGAACGAGATTTAAAAGCCACATATTCAGGGTTACACAATTAGCTTTCTGCCATTTGTATATAGTGACAGGGCAATTGTAAAAAAAATGGTCTATGCCATTGTAGGTTAGATTACTGTAATAACAAACTGAGATACTGCAAGTTTTAGGTCACCCTGTCGCTTGAAACCAAATCTGCACTGCTCACAATGCAGATATGATTTAAATACAATTCTGATCCATTGGGGCGATAGTTATTGTATTGCAATATATAGAGCCACACCATTCCACCAAAATCACAATTTAATGAATGTAATTATGTATTGTGTAAACAAACATGCTGAACTCCCATGTTTATCTGCTCATCATCAGAGGGTAGCACCTCCAGAGCTCTGCTGCTGCTGTTTCCCACATTCTCACAGAAACACTTCCCCATCAGTCTCAGAAAATACACTGAGCTGCATTGAGTAACCAACTCATTCTCAAACCACCATTTCCCCCATCTATGACGCATTGGCTTCAAATTCTGGTGGGCAGGGGGTTTGATTAATGTTTCCATTTATAATCTGTGTCAACATCGCCATTTGCCTTATATAATCTGTAAATAAAAGTGCCTAATACTCACTCATGCAGTGTGGAAGGTTATTTCTTTATTGCATTAGATATGATTTCTTAAATTCTGCAAAAATGAATTATTCAGGATGCAGAATTTAACACAGCTCTTTGTTGATGTTACTGTTGTTACTGTCCAACACCAAACCGGACTTTAGTTATTTCTGTGTAACAGAATCCAGAGAAGTTTCTTGTTTACATTTCCACACATTCCCAGTTTGCTTCAAATCAGGTTAAAGATAGAGAATATTTCAATGGTACTACTTCAACTTCCATCTACGTAACATTGCAAAAATCAGGCATATCTTGCCTCAAAACGATGCAGAGAAACTAGTCCATGCATTTGTTACTTCAAGGCTGGATTATTGTAACTCTTTATTATCAGGGTGTACCAAGAAGTCAGTCAAGTCGCTTCAGCTGATTCAAAATGCTGCAGCTCGTGTACTAACCAGAGTTAGGAAAAGGGACCACATTACTCCTGTTCTGGCTGCCTTACACTGGCTCCCTATAGAACACAGGATAGAATTTAAAATTCTTCTTCTCGCCTACAAAGCCCTTAATGGGCATGCGCCATCTTACCTTAAAGAACTCATTATACCCTACTGTCCTACTAGGGCATTGCGTTCCAAGAATGCAGGGTTGTTGGTTGTTCCTAGAGTCTCTAAAAGTACAATGGGAGCCAGAGCCTTTTCTTATCAAGCTCCACATTTGTGGAATCAGCTTCCAGTTTGTGTTCGGGCGGCAGACTCCCTATCCGTTTTTAAGAGTGCGCTTAAGACCTTCCTTTTTGATAAAGCTTATAGTTAGGGCTGATTAGATTCAGCCCCTAGTTTTGCTGATATAGGCTTAGTTTGTCGGGGGACATCTTACTTCTTCCTTCTCTCTGTCTATACCTGTGTACTCTCATGTTCCGATTAACCCAGCTTCCCCACATTTCTTTCTTTTTGGTGTCTATATACGCTGGGATCCGGAGTCATGGATGATCCTGCGGTCCTGTGTCCTGCATCGCGAGCCCTGGATCTTGAGTCATGGCTGTGGTCCTGGATCATAGGTCCTGGATGGATATCCTCGTGGATTCATCTTCCTATTATACACACATGCATTTCCAAACATTTGGACTACCTATGTTGTAAATGTATTATCTTTTCAATTTACACGGCATCTATTGCACGTCTGTCCGTCCTGGGAGAGGGATCCCTCCTCTGTTGCTCTCCCTGAGGTTTCTCCCATGTTCCCTTTAAACTGTGGGTTTTCTCTGGAAGTTTTTCCTTGTATGATGTGAGGGTCTAAGGACAGAGGGTCTAAGGACAGAGGGTCTGAGGACAGAGGGTCTGAGGACAGAGGGTCTGAGGACAGAGGGTCTAAGGACAGAGGGTCTAAGGACAGAGGGTCTAAGGACAGAGGGTCTAAGGACAGAGGGTCTGAGGACAGAGGGTCTAAGGACAGAGGGTCTACGGACAGAGGGTCTAAGGACAGAGGGTCTAAGGACAGAGGGTCTAAGGACAGAGGGTGTTGTATTGTCATACTGATATTCTGTACAAACTGTGAAGTCCACTGAGACAAATGTAACATTTGTGATATTGGGCTATATAAATAAACATTGATTGATTGATTCAATGGTACCAAAAGGATGCATGGACAAAGGATGTGGAGTTCCCCAAAGGTCGTTTCGTGAAACTCTTGTTTTCAAACTGTACATGTACTTTGTATATAGACTCTTATTGCACTATTTTTCTTTTTGTATTTACTTGCACTATTTTTTCATTTTTTCAGTTTTATTGTGTTGCACTGTTGGAAGAGGCTGTGACCTAATATTTTCGTCGTCATGACTACACTGTAGCTATGTACGTATGACTAATAAAAGCCTTGAACCTTGAACATGCTCCCAAGAGCTCAGTTTTGTAATGTCTCACTTTCATTATTCAGTTGTCCTAAATTCTTCCTTTTTTTAAGTAAACAAGTTATAAACATGGTAAGGTCATGAACTTTGACCTTCATTTAAAAACAGCAGTATGTGCTTAGTAACAAAATAAGCTTAAAGCCTTTGTAATGTTTCTGTTCCTTATTTAATGTAAAGTGTCTTTGAGCATTCAGGAACATTCTCAAGTACATTTGAAAAGGTTGCTAAAAAAATATTTAAGTATTATAAAGTAAATTTGAGCTGTGCCTGTGGCTATGTATGCATATGTTATTATGTACACTTATTTGTATTTACTTTTGTTTGGCCTTAGGATGGCGATAATTGGATGACCATTTTAGTTTTCACTTCATTTTACTGTAAATTGCATGCAATTATGAGCTGTTTTGTTTTAATTTTGTTGTATGTATGTTTATGTATGTTTTGAGTGTGTGAGGACCCCAGGAAGAATAGCCAATGCTCATGCTAGTGCTAATGGGGATCCTAATAAAGACAAAGACAAAGGAAAAGCGCTATAAAAATCCAATTTATTATTATTAAAGCCAAATTACTTGTCTACAACATACCACTACACCCAAGCTCATACAGTACAAGCTTTGCAAAATCTCCCACTATTATTATTCAAATGTCCCAAATCGTCATTGGGCCCAAAATCCTTTTTCTACGTGACTTACATTGGGAAAGAGACGTCTGTATATCTGCATACCTTTAATAAAAAAAACTAAAGCAATTAACCAGTACGAACTCATTTATAGCCTTTCTTTAAATCGGGGTCTAAAAGTTGTAAAATGTGCTAAAAGCTGAATCCAGAGTTATTAAATCTCTTCATTCATTTGACTGAGACGAGATTGGCTTTGAAGCTGCAGATTGGAGGCGGGGCTTAAATGAAACGCATGTGCGCACTCTCTATTGGCCCAGATATGGGTACTTTTGCTCTCGAGAGGCAGGCCAATTTGGCTTCATGTGTCCCTGACTAACTCTCATAACATGAACAAGGTCCCGCCTCCAACTCTGTATCCAGTTGTCTTTATACACCCATGGAGCCTAGTTACAAAAATAGCATACTGACATGTAAGCATTTCTGTTAGAGAGACAATATTAAAACTGTCCATACCGTTATCTTGAGATCTGACAATAATAGAAAACAGACGTTCAGAGTTTAAAGGAGTGAACTTCTGTTTAGTTTTTTCGCTCCCCCTCTGCACTGCCCACAAAGCCATCTAAGGATATTGTTATTATTCTGACCAATTGTGTTCTTACAGGGTGTGAACAAACATGGTGACTGTGATGCTTGTCTGCTCATCATCAGAGGGTAACACCTCCAGAGCTCTGCTGCTGCTGTTACCCACATTCTCACAGAAACACTTCCCCATCAGTTCTCAGAAAATAACACTGAGCCACTTTGAGGAAGCGACTGATTCTCAAGCCACTCAAATATTAGTAATTCTCCGCACTATGACCATATTGCACCATGGGCATCAAGAGCTGGTGGGCGGGGAGTTTGAGTCACGTGAGCATCAATGTGCTCCATCACCGTCACTTCTTTTTAATGCAATGCTGTATTTTAGCACCATATTTGCGCACATTTTTTTGCAACTAAACTTCCTCAAAAGAAAAGTCCTCTTGTATTTTTAGGACATCATGAATTACGAATGACATGCAGAAAAACATTGATTTAATGATACTAAAACCTATTTTCTTCTTATCAGGATATATCAGTGTGTCTGAAGGTTTCATACAGCAAAGTTAGTCAGAAGGCAAGTTGTACAAATGTTAATATTTTCTGTGCATTTTGTATTCACTTTGCTCCTTGTGGAATTTCCCATTGCATTGAGAATTACTTCTTAATTTGCAAATACTATCCTCAGAAAGTGAGGATATGTGGAATAGCATTTCAAAAGCACTGTGTGAATACAGGTTGTGATTATAGACGGAAAGTACGAGACTCTGAAACCCCACGGTACACAGGAAATGTCATGTGGTTTTGGTGGGTGAGTAAAGACGCTCACAAACACTCAGGTCTCAGATGATACTATAAATATTCCTTCTGTGGGATTATTAACATTTTGACCCTAGAGCTAATGTTGTTAAATGTGTCTTTTATATCCACTCTGAACCACATCTGTTGTTTGAGCGGTTCAGATATCTACTTTCAGAGAGATACAAAGCTGATCTGTCTTTTACCAATTCAACCACTAAAAGAGTGATTTAAAAAAAGGATTCAAGTCACAAAAAGGAAGTGACACTTTACTTAAAACAGGAAGTACATCTTTCTCTCTTCTACAGAGTCATTAGTTCAGAGACGTCAGTTGAGGGCGTGAGAGCGAGAGACAGAGACGCAGAGACACGATGGTTGAATTCAGACGGATTAATACGACTTTAGTGGTGATACTGCTGCTTCAGTTTACAGGTAAGGATGAAAAACACATACATGACCTAAAGACACTTTACTTAAAGTATTTCAATAACTAAAACTGATTTGAGTGAAGGGCCAAGTTTGCGGTTTGTTTTGAACAAAGTGTTATGGGTGGATTCTTGGATTCTTCATTTGATATTGTTAGTTGTATGTATTATCATCCTATCACATGACTATAAAGAAAAGGTTTTCAATGTTTTCTTATCTCTTATCTTCAACAGCAGTGACTGGACAGAATCCCCCCTCCCTCACCGTCAGAGCTGGACAAAGTGTCACTTTGCCTTGTGGAAATGTGATAAAACCTCAGGACAAATGTAACAGTACTACCTGGCTCTACAGTCGTCCAGGTGAAGCCGCAAAAGAGCTGATTATTCATGGGAAGATAAACACAAATGGGATTTCCAAAGCTAAAGCAGACAGACTGAGCGTTACAGAAGACTGTTCTCTGGTCGTAACAAATATCACACGTGAGGATGCTGGTCTTTACTCCTGCAGACAGTACTTCAGATCAGGAGGAAAACAACAAGGTCCAGACTTTCAGGTTTTTCTGTATGTTATTAACAGTGAGTATTTACTTCTTAATGTTTCCTCTCATACTGTCAATACTCAGAAACATTACAATAATCATGATTACAGTGATAAAGTTAATTTAACTCTTTCTCTCACATTATCTCTATTTTCAGTGACTCAAGATAAACACAATGATATGATCATCTTGTTCTGCACTGTGTTGACATATGGAGAGTGTAAACACACAGTGAAGTGGGCGTACGAGGGTAATCAGAATGACGTGGAGATAACACCAGCTGCCTGTTCATCCAGGGTGACATTTGCTTCTCATCTTGATCAAAAGTTGCTGAAGTGTAACATGACAGTTACTAAGACTGGAGAAACGCTGCTGTGTGATGCTGGACCCTTTTCCTCGTGTCAGAAAACAGGTACATTTGACTTTATTACTTTATTACGTCTCATTTGTTGTCTTCTGATATTAAGTTTGTTTGTATCCTGTTGTGTTTTGTTATTTCATTGAATCCTCACCAAAAGGAGGCAGATCAAGAGGGAGACAAGATCAAGAGGGAGAAAAGAAAGGTAAAACTCTACCGCTCTCTTTCTCTCTTTCTCTCTCACACACACACACACACACACACACACACACACACACACACACACACACACACTCTAATATGAATATATAAAATACAGTATCTCCAAGTAGTTTACCACAACAGAGCCGGCCAGCTAACCAATCAGAGCAGACTGGGCTCTGGTTTCAGACAGAGGGTGAAAAGAGGAGCTGCAGCACAGACAGTATGAGAAAAATAAAGAGCTTTTTGAACATTAAAGCATGGAGACATTAGAGAAAGTAAATACAAATATGAACCTGAACATTTGCAGAAAGTGTCCTCTTTAACAACTTAATGCTTCTTTGAAAGACATTCAAATTAAGACTCAGGGCTGATTCACTTTGCAAAGTAGGTTTTAAAACTGCAGCTGAAATATACCTAACGTTTTATTCTCCTTCCAGTTGAGTGGTGGTGGTACATCGTTGCGGCTGTGGGTTTCGCAGCGCTCTTAATAGTCATTGTGGCGGTCATCAGATGGAAGAAAGCTAAAGGTGAGAACATTCACTGATGAAATGTTACAATAAGACTTTTTGATAAACCAACATTTTTACTCTGGAAACTGAAGTTGACTCTTTTGACTTTTCAGGGGACCGACCACGTATGGATGACAGGATCGTGAGTTTTAACCCTTTTTTGTTTTTGTTCTTCAAATTACTAAAGTGACTGTGGTTCTAAAATAAACAGTACTCACGGTGTTGCATTGACACTACCTGACCCTGCAAACATCTACAATCAAACTTAGAAATTAGCTCTCAAAGTGCAGAGCAAGTGGATATGCATTAACAACAAGGCACACATAATAAGTATCCATTGATATGAATGTCAAACTTTAAGTGTTTTTGTGCAGGAACAAGGCCTTAACCCCGCAGTGACTCAGCCAGGTCCAGAAAACACGGTGAGATTTTCCACTACACCCATGTCAAAGTTACACCCACTACTATCTATATTTGTTCTCCTAAATGTAGCAGTAAGAGAAGCGCTGTTTGATCGTGTTTCTCTAAACGGGTTCAACTTCCCTTTGCCACAGAGAAAAACAGAAGTGCAATGATGCAGCTACACTGAAATGTGACTTTGCAACCATTATGTTGTCCTCCCTGTGTAGGCGGATCGTGAAGAGGATGTTTCCTACGCCTCCGTCAGCTACAGCAAGAACACCAGCAGCAAGAACACCAGCAGCAAAGCCCAGGTGAGATGTCTGATGGGTAACACAGGTGTTAGAAGTGAAGGAACAAACAAGCACACGTGGTGTTGTTTTTGCTTAATGCATGCAGCATGCTAATCTCATCCATAATGCTAGCAGACTGACAACAGGTGCTGTGCAGAGTGATGCATTTTGACTTGGAATACTGCCATATTGACTGCACTTCTATACGAGTGACGTAAATTCATCCATCCCCTAACTGACTGCACTAAGGTCACATGATTTAACGTCACCAACGCTTAGTTTAAGGAAGCTAATGTTTGACACACACACACACATACATACACACATACACATACACACACACATACAACACACATACACACCCACACACACACACACACACACACACACACACATAAAAAAGGACCAAGCAAACCTAGGAAGTGCTAAAATGCTGACTCAGTCCATAACCCTTTATGACTATGTTAACTAGCTAATGCTAAGCGGGGGTAATCTTTGCCATGATCCCTATCTTAGATCAGCATCTCAACATGCTCACAATAGCTAACTACAGTAGCATTAACTGAACCAAAAGTCCGTACTGAACTGGGGAAGAGGGCGTTCAGTGACGCTGCTCCTGAAGCATGGAACCAGCTTCAAACTGAGCTGAAACTCAGAGAGCTGGTCTCATTAAACAGACTACAGGCTACTCTAACTGACCTTGAAGCAGGCCGCTGTGTCTGTAGATGCTTTGGCTAAACTTGGTGTCTGACTGTGTTATGATTGTGTGTTTTAAAATGGTCTGTAACTGTGCTGTAACCATTCTTGGGCCAGGACTCTCTTGAACAATAGATTTTTAATCTCAATGAGACCTATCCTGGTTAAATAAAGGTACAATCAAATAAACACAAAGCACAGACTTGCTGATGGATATTGGCAGTATTGAAATCTATATTTTGACCAGCAGATGGCTCTGGATTAAAAAAGCTAAAGGGCCCATTTCATCCTGAGAGCCGCATGTCATGGATTTCGGAAATAAATGTAATAACTGTTCTGAAAAAACACAAATGGCAACCTCCTGAAGGCGCTACTGGGAAAATCAGGGGATCACCCTTTTTCATTATGTTGTGTTTTTGTAGGTTTTGTTGTATTGTGATTTATCTTGTTTTGTCAGTACCACTGTCTTCTTTCACCTTGAATTATGCCGTGTCGCATCATGTTGTGCCATTGATGAGTGTTGCTGTTCCCTTTTGTTTCCCAGGGTCAGAGTAAGGAAGATGATGAAGAAGATGATTTAGTAACCTACAGCACGGTGAAAGCCCCTTCTTCTTCTTCTGCTGGAGTCTCCGCTGATCCCAGTAGCCTCTATGCTACCGTCAACAAACCAAAAAAAGAAGCGGCGACAGTTACAGCTCATGTCGAAACATTGATTTCACATTGAAAACCAAGTATTTTTTATTCTGTGAGGCCCTTTAACTAGAAATCCACTCACTGTGTTACCGATATTCATTGATTCCTTTGTGCAAAATGTTCTCCGCAGTCAAAATCCTGCAGAATATTGAATATCTATTTGTATAAATGTACATAATCCCAATGCTCTTGCCAGATTAAATACAATGTTATTGATATATGAAGGAAGCTCATCTGCATACTGTATGGTTGTTATTGTTGGTGTGTAAATATGAAAGTAGCTTTTTTGGGTTATTACATTAACATATAATCACTTGTGTTACATCTATTTTTATGAACATTTTCAGGATGTATTGCTGTAAGAAGCCTTTCTGCCCAGGAGGGGGTGCTGTTTCAGAATGTAGAAAGTAGATGTGGAGTCAGATATTAGAGATGGCAAATCCGGATCATTTTATGGACTCGGAGTCTTCTGAGTCAATCATTGAAGAGATCCGGATCATACGAGTCATTTGAGTCATTTGAGTCATATGAGTCAGCATGACCAAGACCGTAGAAATCCTACCGGTGAAACCGAAAAGTTGTTGCATTTAACCAGCATATTAAACTAACGTTACATTAACCTCCGCTACACAGTGTCTTTTGCTTTAATAAAACATGTGTGTGTGTGTGCATTTTAAAAAAATAAGTGTTTTGCATTATATGTATATAGTTATTTTAATATGTTCCTGTACTTAAGCTAATTTTGCACAATTGTGTTTTCATTTAATAATAATAATAATAATAATAATAATAATTGTATAATTATATTTTATATATTCTAACTGTTTTGCAATTTTCTATCATTTGTTTCTTTTTGTGTGCCATGTTCAAAATAAACGAGTTTCCAAGTAAGATCCTTATTGGAAATGCAGATATTATTACAGGAGACTGTTGCACAACATGAACATTGTGTTAGAAGTCTACACTGAAACTTAATTTAGAGCCGGAAAAATCGCGGGATCCGTGAATCCAGGTCAATGATCGAGAGAGACCAGTAGCCTACGAGGACTCAGAGCCGTAACATATAGCAGGCAGCAGATCCAGAGATCCAGCAGACTCGTCCCTATGCACGAATCTACAGCAGACTCAGCCCCTCCTCCGGCTCGCACGGCTCCCGCGAGTCCCACGGCTCCCGCGAGTCCCACGGCTCCCTCGACGAGTCGCAGCAGACTCAGAGATTTGCGGACTCACGGCTCACTCACGGCTCACGGGACTCTCGCGGGAGCCGGAGGAGGGGCTGAATCTGCTGTTGATTCGTGCATGGCGACGAGTCTGCTGGATCTCTGGATACAACAACGTTGTAATGTGATTTTACACGTTATAAAGAGAGTAAAGAGTGACGCAATTTATAGTTTTAATTTTTACGTCACATCAGGTGTAGGACTCAAAGGACTCGGGTTAATCGAGAGGGAGACTCGTCACGACCGGCTCATTACTAGGATCCGGGTTAATGATCCGGATGAATCATGACTCGCCCATCTCTATCAGATATGTGTTGTTTTCTTATGGCGCGTTTTCACTGCAGCGGGTAGCTCGCTTTAAGCGTGCCGAGCCGTGCGGGGCCCGTTTTTTGTTGCGCTTCCACTTGGCCTAGTTTTGGCCCGGGGCTACTTTTTCACCTTTTTTCTGGCCCGACTAAATCGTGGTTCTAGGGCCAGGAACAACCAGGCTGAGTCGGGCTGAGTATGCTAAACTAGAGAGAGAATCGCTGGCAAGGCAACTACAACAAGATGAACATATTTGACAGTGATTTAATTGTAATACACGTTTCAAAATGATGCCGAAGTAACAACATACTGATACCGGTTAGTAAGAACCATGAATTAATGCTTTGACAAGTCTGCAGACAGACGGCAGGCGAAAAACCCTTTAAAATGCGTGCTTTCTAAATGGAGCTTGGCTAAGCTAACGTTGTATATGCTCCGACCGTCCACACTCACAACAACGGCCTATACAGACATAAATAAACCAGCGACTGTATTCTCCATGACACAGACAGTCTGTGGTTTGTACTTGTTTAACTTGTGTCTAGTTTCTGAACAGATATGAGGAGCTGTGAGCTCTGAGTGCTAACAGCTAACGGCTGTGTTGTTTTTTGGGGCGCTCATTGAAGATGACGTCACGGCTCCGCCTACACTGCGTTACTATAGTAACTACCCCAGTTCCTAAACTGTAATGGAAGCGCAGCATTAAAGTGAGCCGGGCCTAATAAGGCCTAACCAAACCGAGCGAGGCCGAGCGAGGCCTGCAGTGGAAACGCGCCATTATAGAGAGGCGAAGTCCCTCCCTTTCCTCCATGGGACCTTATTTCGGAAAAATTATGTATTGAAGTCAATTTGGAGAGAAAGATTATCTTTTGATCCCGTTGGAATTGTGCCACGAATTACACATATGATGTTTGTCAATTTAAAAGATAAGTAAAAAAAATTCAAATGTGTCGTAAAACTGTGAAGTAACACTTTGTTTGTGTGAAACCGCTCAATGAACTACATCTCCCATCTCGCACCACACACCAAGACGGCCGTCACGTTGGAACATTTCACTCCTTTCTTTCAGAATGAGGCGGAAAGTATTAAACGAGGTGAAAATCACTCCAAGTCTGGGCAAGTTGAGAGCTGTACATGCACACAAGGGGAGTTAGTCGGTTCCGTGAGAGCCAGCATGCGGGACCGGGACTCTGGGATTTGTAGTCTTTCTAGTTGCGTATTTTTTACGACAAACTGACTTTTTTGACATGGAAATGATTTTTAAATTGACAAACATCAGATGTGTAATTCGTGGCACAATTCAAACGGGATCGAAAGATACGTTTTCTCTCCATTGACTTCAATACATAATTTTTCCGAAATAAGGTCCCATGGGTCGGAAGTAGATGGGCGGGACTTCGCCTCTCTATAAGAAAATGTGTATAATATATGATATGTTCCTTTGTTGACTTGATGTCAGGCAATTTACTGAACTCAGTGACCTATTTTTTGTTTGTATTCTTGTCAAGTTTCTTTCTGAATAAAATAAAAATGACTTGAATTATAAAGTTTTGTAATACTCATTGCTATTAACAATACCATACTAATATTTATAATTATTATTACTATCAGAAATATAACATACTGTAACAATAAATATAACATTTAAAAATGAAATCAATGAAAATAACTTATACAGAAAATATCCAGTACTCATAGCTATTAACAATAATAATAATTATGTATTATTTACAGAAATGTAGTTGTATTACACTTTTTAAGCTCGGAGCACAAATTGCTTTAGTTATACGCCATCAGAAATATGAAATACCTCCTCATATGGAGAGAAGAGTGTCCTCATGAGGAAGTTCACACCTAATAGGAAGTAGATGTATTTCTCAAGCCGGCGTTCACAGTTGAGAAAGTGCGAGCAAGAGAGACCGAGAATCATGATGGCTAAAATCAGATGGATTCAAATGATGTTTTTACTGCATCAGATTACAGGTAAGGATGTTTATAATATGTATAGATAGGTGACATCACACACTTTATTTTACAATGCTACTTATGTCATTCATTATCTAACCTCCATTTAACGGACCATAGTGTTTTTATTGGACTCTTGTAAGCACAATCATCTATTTTATTTGCTCAAATTGCACTGTTATTGGGAAAATTGTCTCAGGAGCTATTGTCCATCTATCGGAGAATCAAGGGAAAGATATCGGACCTCCTTGTATACTTGTCTCGTGTGAATGTGTTGTAAAATACTTTAAGTGCTCGCTACAGAAAAGCCCTTTTTAACTGCAGTCCACTTTCCATATTTATTTAAAGTTATTTCTCTGTCTTTGTCTTCTCAGGGGTAACAACCCATCAGCGTTCCATCTCCTTCATTGTCAAAGAAGGAGTTGAAGTCACTTTGCCTTGTAACAATGCAATGGGGAACTTTGAGAATACTACCTGGCTCTTCAGTCATTCAAATAGCACAGTGACGCTGTTTGATTGCAGGGTGATTCACAAAGAAGCCAAAGCTAAATCAGACAGACTGAGAGTTACGGATACATGTTCTCTGGTTATAAAAAAGATCACAGAGGAGGATGCTGGTCAATACAGCTGCAGACAGTTCAGATCAGGAGAACAACCACAATATCAAGACTCTCTTGTTTATCTGTCTGTTGTTAACAGTGAGTATTTACATCATAGTGTTTTCAAACTGTCTCTATTGAACAATACTCTAAAACATTACAATAATTATTATTACAGTGATGAAGTTAATTTGACTCTTGTTGTTTATCTCCATCTTCAGTGACTCAACATCAGGTCAATGATGAGGTAACGTTAAACTGCTCTGTGACGACATTCAGACGGTGTAGACTCAAAGTGAAGTGGCTGCTTCAGGGTCGAGATGTGGATAAAGAAAACAGAGATATGAAGACATCACAGTCTCCCTGCTCTGCCTCTGTGACATTTCAGACTTCTCCTTTTAGTTACAAACCAAGGTCTAAGTTGTTTACTTGTGAAGTAACAGATGAGAACACAGAAATAGTACAGGTGTTTCTCTTCAGCCCTCAGTCTTCAGGTGAGAACATGTTGAGATGTTTAAGTTACTTCCTGCTCTTCCAGCACAACCTTTAAGACTTCAAATTTTATTTACACATCGAAAAAATATGATTTGTTGAAGTGTAACGTGACTGACGGCTACACAGGAAAAGTGTTTCTAAGTGTTTTTACCTTAAAGAGTGAGAAAACGTGCTATAATATGTTTAAAATCACATAGTACTGATGAAAAAAGCAAATACAATTGTTTATTTAATTGATTTGTAGTTTTTAGAATACAATTATTTGCATTTATTTACTGCTGATGGAAGAAATATCACCTGAAAGTGTGTGTTGGGTTATGTCTGTTTTTCTAAATAGCAACAACTGAGACTAATAACCTTTGTGTAAAATGTTAAAAGAAGGAAAATCACTTATTATGTGATATATTACTCTTGTACGAATATACAGTTGATTTAATAGGAAAAAAACGTTTTGTTTATATTTCAGGTGTATGGTTGTACATCGTTGTTGCAGTGGGTTTGGCAGCACTTTTGATAATAGTTGTTGCAGTTGTGGGATGGAGGAAATCGAAAGGTGATTACATTCACAGATTATTTTATCCACAAAAAGTTCTGATAACCCAAAATGCTCACTAAGGAAACTAACATCTTCTCTGTCTTTTCAGCTAACGAAACACAAATGGATGACCACATCGTGAGTTCAAAAACTGATTTCGTGCAACATTTAAACTATATTTAAAAAAAGTGATAAACTACTGAATGTTTTGGGTCTGTACAATTGTTAAAAGAGAACAATGGGTCATGCAATGGATTGACTAAAAGTGGTTACAGCAACAAAAAGTCAATTGATTCATCAAACAGAATAATTGATGTGTGAGTAAAACCATACAATGAATTGCAGTCAAATCCACCAACGATGCATTTTAAGCATTCAAGCATCAGTATTTATTGTTTCATTTGATTACCTTCTGTCATGAAAAGACGGATTGGATTAGAGTTGAACTTGTTTTTTCACCCCAACAAGCGACCTGGGGTGATGTACAAGCAACTTACAAAGTGTTATGCATGCATTAAATTACATTGTACAGGTGTTGATAGGTTTGTGTCCTTTAATGTAACCGTAACATGCTTTTTGACTAAATGTAACTGGACTGTGTGTTCGTGCAGAGGCTGACCTCAAACCCTGCAGTGACTCAGTCTGCTCCGGAAAGCTGTCAGGACACGGTGAGATCACACTCAACAGGAGTTTGTTCTGCAAATTATTAATAGATAACAGTCTTGAGAGTGTGATAATTTGCTATAAAATGTAAAAGGGAAGTTAGTTGATGGACCTTGACTTAACAAGAGAACATGAGTGTCATAGGGCTGTCAGAGGTCGAGACACCGTGAAAAAACTCAACATTTTCTGACATCATTTGAAAATAACTTGAAATACTTGCCAGAATTTATTTAATTTTAAAGAGGCCCTTTTATGCTTTTGGGGTTTTTCCTTTCCTGTACTGTGTTACATTGGTTTTTGTCCCATTACATGTTCTGCAAAGGCTACAATCCCAAAGTAGGACTGATTTGTTAACTTCCGGAACATCGTGACATCACTATGTAACACTAGCGCTTTTATTAGCCAGTGTATTCAAAACATTATACGTGATATGCTGAAGGGCGGGACAACCTCTAAACTGTTGACCAATCACAAAGGAGCCAGACTGGGCTCTGGTTTCAGACAGAGGGTGAAAAGAGGTGCTGCAGCACAGGCAGTATGAGGACAATAAAGAGCTTTTTGAACATTAAAGCATGGAGACATGTAGAGACACTACATACATCAGCAGGAGAGGACTCTTTAAAGTAGAGACACTACATACTGATATACACCTGAACATCAGCAGGAGAGGACTCTTTAAAGTAGAGACACTGCATACTGATATACACCTGAACATCAGCAGGAGAGGACTCTTTAAAGTAGAGACACTACATACTGATATACACCTGAACATCAGCAGGAGAGGACTCTTTAAAGTAGAGACACTACATACTGATATACACCTGAACATCAGCAGGAGAGGACTCTTTAAAGTAGAGACACTACATACTGATATACACCTGAACATCAGCAGGAGAGGACTCTTTAAAGTAGAGACACTACATACTGATATACACCTGAACATCAGCAGGAGAGGACTCTTTAAAGTAGAGACACTACATACTGATATACACCTGAACATCAGCAGGAGAGGACTCTTTAAAGTAGAGACACTACATACTGATATACACCTGAACATCAGCAGGAGAGGACTCTTTAAAGTAGAGACACTACATACTGATATACACCTGAACATCAGCAGGAGAGGACTCTTTAAAGTAGAGACACTACATACTGATATACACCTGAACATCAGCAGGAGAGGACTCTTTAAAGTAGAGACACTACATACTGATATACACCTGAACATCAGCAGGAGAGGACTCTTTAAAGTAGAGACACTACATACTGATATACACCTGAACATCAGCAGGAGAGGACTCTTTAAAGTAGAGACACTACATACTGATATACACCTGAAAATCAGCAGGAGAGGACTCTTTAAAGTAGAGACACTACATACTGATATACACCTGAACATCAGCAGGAGAGGACTCTTTAAAGTAGAGACACTACATACTGATATACACCTGAACATCAGCAGGAGAGGACTCTTTAAAGTAGAGACACTACATACTGATATACACCTGAACATCAGCAGGAGAGGACTCTTTAAAGTAGAGACACTACATACTGATATACACCTGAACATCAAAGCATGGAGAGGACTCTTTAAAGTAGAGACACTACATACTGATATGAACCTAAAGATGGGTATTATATGTCCTCTTTAAATGGTGAGTGTGATAAAATAGACTGGAATATTGTTGTGAGTGTGAGTCCTTCAAATCCACCTGTAAATATCAATCATGATGTTGTCCTCTCTGCGTAGGCTGAACCTGAAGATGGTGTTTTCTACGCCTCCATCAGCCACACCAAGAATACCAACAGTCAAGATCAGGTAAGCTGACTGTAGTCGTGTTTGTAGTGAAAATAGAAAGAAATGTTTCCATGTTTAAAAAGTCTCTAATTTCCCCTAAAACCTACAGAATGATTAGAAATGTCTGATCTGGGAGTTGCCAGCTATTGCTTGTTGTTTTGGGTTTCTTTGTGACTGTATTTCATCATTAGACGTTGGTGTTTTCTTTCATCATGTTGTGTGTAATGTCCTGTTTTGTAATGTGTGTTCTCTTTTTCTTTTACATCCTCTAGCTTCCGGTTGGTGAAGATCAAGTGACCTACAGCACGGTGAAAGCTCCCCCCTCTGATGCTGATACAGTCAACAAACCCACAACATAATACAACTAAAGATCATAACATTTATGAAAAGTCAGCTTTTATTCTTATTATATTTTGGGGAAATTGTCAATGCCTCCAAATCTTATTCAGTATTTTATATCCAATGCTTATACTCTAACTTAGTATGTGTCCTTTTTTCTGTGCTGTAAAAACAGTTTTGTCCAGAAGGGGGGGTTGTCCGCTAAGTTAACCATGGGATATGTACCACAATGTGAGTCAAATGTTTAACCATTAATTGCAGTATTGAAATGATGTCCAATACTTGCTTTCCGCAACAGAATTGTCCTTCAAATTATACACCTGTTGCCTTTTAGTTCAAGAATCAAGAGATATTTTCATTTATTTGTGACTTTTAAAAGCATGTTTCACCTGTAATTGCTTGTATATGCAGATAAGTAAACATTTTCTCCCCATATACTCTCAAGTAGTTAATATTATTTATGAAATTACATTAAAACAAATGTTATGTCTTTATTTTGTGTGGTATGTGGGTTGACTTTTGCTTTAACAATGACTCTATGGTAATATATATAATGTTGATTATATATATATAATTTGTATTATATTTCTAAAAGTAACCTGTGAAATGTGAAAAATGTGAAAAAAATCAACAGATGCAACAAGGGGCAGAAAATCCCATTTGTTGCAGATAAATCACTTGTTGACGCCTTCGTCCATCAAAACGAACCAATCAGAGAGCGTCGTCGGTTCCAATTAGCGTCGAGTGTAACACAAAGCCCGCCCCTCTTTGTCAGCTCCACCAATGAGGAGCCGCCGAACGTTCCTGGTTTTGGGGATACGAGCAACAGAGAGAGATAGAGGAAGAACAGAAGGTACCTAGTAGGTCCGTGTTATCCCCAATTATTTAATCATGTGAGGGATTGAAGAAGCTTTTGTTTAATCAACAACATGCAACCTGATGTTCTTTGGAGGTAGATACCGAGGCTGTTAACGGGAGGAATGCAGAGAGGAGGTCATTTCCCCCGGAATGGGGAGGTGGGAGGCAACGGCCCCCGCAGTGTTGTTAGCTAGCTAGCGAAACAGAAGAACTACTGGATGGTATTTTCAAAATAAGACAAACTCTGACGAGAACAGGGTTTACTTGGATGACATTCTGGGCTTGAAACATGTATTCATACATGTAAACCTCTTATAAACAAATACATGACATGTGTATGAGTATGCTGCAACGCGCCGTAGTATTCTTTCTTGAAATAAGCGTGATCGGAAAACATACCGCTTTTATTTTGAAGTGGACTTTGCCGTATTCCTAGCCCAACGGTTGTTAGCTTCTGCTAGCTTGACACAAACAAGCAGGAGTGAAGTTACAAAGCCTTGGACCAAAACAAGACTTTACATCCTGTCGCTTTGGAATGAATGGGACATACTTTGCTTCACTGATTGTTATTCGGATAAAATGCCTTTTAAACCGGAGGGACTGTGGATTATCTGAAATCGGAGCCCCAGGGGAAAATACGGTACGTTTGAATGAGTAATATTTCGGGGAATAACGGTAAAAGAAAATGTCTGTTTCTGTTACTCACATGTGCCTATGGTAACGCAACTCATTAGAAAACATGTTTCTCTCCTGTTGAAAGTTGTTCTTTCAATTTAATATAGATACATTAAAAAGCATGTGTTTGATACTCAATTTTCTTGTTGATTTTATAATAATATTCGTTGACTTATTCGTGTATTTACACCTTTGTTACTCTATGTAACTTGTGTGAACCACAGTGTTGCTTTATCATGTGTAGTAGGTTGTTTTCATCACAATGTGCAAAGTGTGTACATGGTATTCCTTGGGGTCATTTTGGACATATCTACACTATTTGTTAGATTTAGCTTTCATATTTATGCTTTAATAATAATGTTATATTCCTACGAACATGTTTGTTTTTGTTATTCACTTGTGGCTATGGTAACGTTACTCATTATTTAGTTTTGAAAACATTCTCCTTCTATTATAAGTTTTGTGTTTGCCTTTAGTTTAATGTAATTTAAACTAGCATAAGTATTTGATACTCCTGAATTGATTCCTTCATTCGTTCGCTTTTTATAAAGGTATGTAGTTCCTTTCTTTTACATCTGTAATACTCTCTTGGCAACTTGTGTGAATCACAGTGTTGCTTTATCAAAATGTCGGGTTTTTGTTCATCATAATGTGCTGAGTTGGTACATGGTGTTCCTAGGGGTCATTTTGGACATATGACTTCTCTACTCACTGTTTAGCTTTTGCTTTTAACATGTAGCGAAGGGTTTGGTTTATGATATAAATCCTTATTGGGTCAATGCTTCTACATCGGGGAGTATTTCTCATCTGTAACCGGATAAGAAATCATTTTGACAAGGCTTCATTCTCCACTGTCGCACCATCCATTCTCTTTTTCTAGATAGGAAAGACACATATCTTCTTGGTTGGTAACTACCATGTGTAAAGCACCTTATGAAAAACATCACCACACCTTTATGGACATATCTGGACTGATCTTTTGTGATAAGGTTCTAAAAATGCACCTGGAAAGGAGTATTGACATTTGAACTGCATTTAAATCTGGTTTAAAAATGCTAAATTAGTTACGGTACGGTTTGCATTTCTTTTTTACCCTGCTAGGTTTGCTGTGGAAGATGAACATGAACTGTCCAACTGTGACAGACAAGAAGAAGCTCTTGTAGCTGGAGGAGGACAGCCTGCCTAACCTTCCCTTCTCCTCCTGGGATCAATGACCGGACCCAACTCCCCGAGCCGGGCCGGCACCTCTCCAGCCAAGCTGAGCAGGCATGGCCGCTCAAAAAGCTCCAGCTCTCACTGCCTGCTCCGCTGCAGCACCCAGGTGGACCCCTCCGCCTCCCCCCCCAATAACAGCTCCCGGTCCCCTGGGGAGGAAGAGGAGAAGGATGGAGGGGTTCTTTTCTACGTGAACAGGACTGGTTTCCCCATTGAGAGTGTAACCTGGGAGAGGATGTGGTCCCATGTGGCCGCGGTGCACCCTGAGGGCCACGAGATGGTGGACAGGATACAAAATGCTGCATACCTTCCCAAGGTAAGATCACTTTTGGCAGCCCTTGTTAGAATACAGCAGAGGTGACATTTGAACCTACCTGTGGTCATGTTTGATAGCAAAGTTTGCCTCTGTTTGGAATATGTTGTCATAATAGCAGCAGAAATATGCTTGTGGTGCATTCAGTGTTAATAGAGTCTTCATGAAGGGTTTCCCTGCAGGGTCCCTGTGGCTTCTGCACTATGAAGGACTCCAAAGGTCTCTGCATTTGTTAGAGTTGTAAACAGCCCTGTTGTGCTCTGCTGTGGTAATGGATGCGTGTGAGAGGCACTCTTCCTGTAGGCCTTAGAGATCCTGCTGCGGGCTGCATCATGGAGCTGGCTTTAGTTGTGTCTGAGATGTTTCATCACACATGTCTCTTGCCGCTAGAAGTTCTCCGCACATGTTTCATAGCCACAAGTCACATTTTCTAATGCTTCATATTTTTCTAATCCAAACCCTGTGTATTCATTGTATAAATATACTGTATACAGAGTAGTAGCACGTTGTCATAGTGGCGGAGCTAAGACAAGCATACATGCTTTAATTGGTACATGAGTCAATGAGTTCATTAAGAAGATGAAGACATCGGGGAAAGTCAGTTCACTTTGCTGTCGAAGCCAATCCCCTGATCATTGATCTGTCAAAGTATCTGCTGTTATTCAATGTGCTTTTATTGATTAGCAAACTAACTGCATGGTATTATATTGCTACCTCCAGCTGTTCTCGTCTCTCTTGGTGTTGTTCTGTTCTGGTGTTCGTGAGAATGCAAAGTTTACATTTCACACTTGATGTCCCGCTCTCAGGTGCACACTCACACTCTCTGACATGCATCACATTTCCTTGATGTGCTAAATCGGGCTGCCAGACCTGTCGTGTGATGTTAGTTCTGCCTTTTTAAATATTCACAGACAGTGTGTGACTGACTCAGTGTGACCCCTGCCTCACACACACAGTACACACACACACACACACACACACACACACACACACACACACACACACACACACACACACACACACACACACACACACACACACACACACACACCCTCTAAGGATAGAGGGTGTTGTTTTTCTCATACTGATATTCTGAACAATCTGTGCTGTTGTATTTGCTGTAAAGTGTCTCTACTGTAGGCTATTTTTATTATATGTACAGCACTTTGGCTCGACCAAAAATCGTTTATAAATGTGCTATATGAATAACACTTGATTTGACACACACACACACACACACACACACACACACACACACTGGTACCATTGCAACTTGGCTTACGGATAGATTAACACTGTATTCCTTCTTACACAAACAGGTTGTAAAAAGAACTGAAAATGTATGTTACATATCAACAATACTTTCACAGTAAAAGCTTAGGTCAAAACCCCATCACACACACACACACACACACACACACACACACACACACACACACACACACACACACACACACACACACACACACATCCCTGTAGTGTCCATGAGTAAGACATGTAAGACCAAACCGCTCCAGGGGTGTTTTGCTGAACAGCTGATCCTGACCTCTGACCTCTGGCTGCCTTGTTGAATTGAAATGCACAGAGAATGTTCTGTATATCAGTTACAGTTACTTCAGCGTAATGTGACTCAAACTTAAATCTTCGCCCGACAACCAGCTAAAGAAAAGTTTGCCCAGATATTCAAGGTAACTTAATTAAAACATAAAAAACAGGCCACTCGGTCCAATTCAATCGGTATGTTATCAACGGTAATACACCACGGTATACATTATAATATACATGTTATATCTTTTTACATTTTCAGTCTTTCTAATTTATGTGTTTACAAATAGTTGTACTTTAAAAAAAAATGTTGTTAGTTATCTTTCTTTATCGTATTCATATTGGAGCAACTGTCACAAAACCCAATTTCCCCGGAATAAACCAAACATTCTGATTTACAAGTGAGTCGACTAATCAAATAACATCTGTGATTAACATCAATGTAATGATGGATAATCAGTGCATTCTATATATCAGGCAAAAACACCCAAGTATTTGCTGCATGTTGCTTCCTAATCGTGACACTTTACTTCTTTTCCCTGATTTGATTTACTGAGTGTTGATTGGACAAACCAAGCTCTTAAAAGATCTTTCCAAATGTTCTTATTTAGAGACTAAACTATGAATGGAATAATGTTCTGCTCCTCTGTATTGAGCAGTATCGTTTGAGAAGCAGCAGAAAAGACAGCACTCAGTGAAGGAGAAATATGTGCAGATAGAAAAACTTCCCACATGATACACATCTGCTGCCGCCCCTCAGCCCAGATTCCCCTCATAGCTTTCCTCTCAGTGATTCCGATGAATGCTTGTTGTGTTCCCGGCTGTGGAGGAGGGAATCTGCTCGTTGTCTAGCTTCACTAATTGGCCATGTGGTCATTAGTGACCCGCTTGGCCGGCAGCAACAACATCCCATAATGTTGTTCTTGAGAGAGAGACGATGTGTGCACACAAACAACACACGTGAACCGTTTGTCTGTTACAGTCACTATAGTTTCAGATTTAACATATCAGTTGTGAATTGTTTTCATTTAATTGTTTATTTAGCGGGGACAATGCACAGTAATGAACACTTAAAACATTCAAATGTGTCAAGAGTAACAGCGCCAGATTTAGCTTTGAGATCATTTCCATCCGCAGTCCCTCACATAAAACATTTAAGCAGTTTACAAACATAAAAAAACAAAATACATGATATGCAAAAAGTGCAAGAGAGCAAGAGAGCATACACAAGTATTTATGACATGGTAATACAATATAGCAGCTACGACATATAAAGTGCAAGAGAGGATACAAGAGCTACATAAAGTGCAAGAGGAGATAGCCCTGTGTTAAAGTGCATTAGCGGTGATCGCACGTCTGTTTGTTTCTCATCCATTCTCTGAGTTGACCTTTGAAGCTACTGAGAGGGACGATCCCGTATCTCCGTTGGGAGGCTGTTCCACGATACGGGATTGTCCTACACCATTGTGTGTGTGTGTGTGTGTGTGTGTGTGTGTGTGTGTGTGTGTGTGTGTGTGTGTGTGTGTGTGTGTGTGTGTGTGTGTGTGTGTGTGTGTGTGTGTGTGTGTGTGTGTGTGTGTGTGTGTGTGTGTGTGTGTGTGTGTGTGTGTGTGTGTGTGTGTGTGTGTGTGTGTGTGTGTGTGTGTGTGTGTGTGTGTGTGTGTGTGTGTGTGTGTGTGTGTGTGGGTGTGTGTGTGTGTGTGTGTGTGTGTGTGTGTGTGTGTGTGTGTGTGTGTGTGTGTGTGTGTGTGTGTGTGTGTGTTAAAAGCAGGTGGTTACTACAGACTCAGATACACTCAATGACCCAGAGGGACCGTGAAAGAGAATAGGAACAACTTTGTAATTTGTAAAAATATGCTATTCGATAAGTATTATCTAGCAGAAATTAGTCGATGCAAGTTCGTTTCTGGTGTCGGTTTTTGTGCAAATTATTAAAGGTTCTGTGTGTAACATTTACCGATAATTAAATTACACTTTTTATAGAGTTACCTGAAAAAATTAGGCCAATAGTGATTAGAATTGAAGAAGACATGTATTTCAGTCCGTTTTGGACATGAATAAGAAAGTAAAAGTAGTTTGTGTAGATTGAGAAAAACACGAGACATATGGTCCCCTCAGGTGGACTGAACCCAGTGTGCGTCCCTGTTATCAGCCGGTGACCCGTGTCCATGCTGCCGCTCTCCATGTCCTCATTAACAGAATAGACGTGTTGGCACAGAGCGACCGAATAATCCCTCTAATGCTATCTGGGTAGTGGGTAATCTCTGGATACCAACTGGACTACACAAAGGACTTTTAATGCACAACAGGACTGGCTTGAACTCGTCTGAGCAAAGATCAGCAAGTCAACTAGAATAGCAAACCTTTTGAGTATCTCTAGAATTTGCCATTATTCACTTTTTAATCATTTCTGAGGGTCTACTTTGTTTTTGTTTTTATTTGAATTAAAATGAATGACTGTGCCCCATAGAAAAGTTTAACATGTTTGAAAACAATGAGTCTCGTGTACTAAATGTTAACTAGATTGTGACTGGACAAGAGTAGGATCTAAAACTACCAGTACTGTAGATGTCAAATAAGTGGGATACACATTTTTCCATTATCCCTTGTAGTTCCATTTTTATGGATTAAAGTAGTTTCTGTTCAGACTATGACAAGAGGATTATATTTAGGATCTTTTCTGGCTTTTCTTCTCCATCTGCAGCTGTACACAACATCTGTTAAACATCTGTGTGGTTATGACCAGAAGTTACTAATCTCAAGGTCCGAATAAATCAGGGCATCTGCGATCGAAATGTATCTGCAGAAGCTTACGTCATATTTTTCTAAATCACAATTGTTGTTTTTTTGGACTGGACCCTAAAGCTGGATGCCCGCCAACATGGATTAGTTAACACGGATGTCCTCTGAGGCAAAGAATGACACACCATAGGCGGGAATACTCTTCAATGCGGTGTTCTTGAGTGTGAGGACTGTAGTCCTGCAGCAGATACAAGCCACTTCCTACATGCTGCTGTCATCACTGAAGGAGTGAGTCCTCGTGAAAAGGCTGTGAGGGAGTCTTATGTCCAGACTTTGCTTAATCATTTCTTTCTCAGCTGTCTCTCTTGCCGCACACACACACACACACACACACACACACACACACACACACACACACACACACACACACGCACACAGGCATTCCTCCGGGATGTCCCGCTCTAAAGATATCTTGACAGCAGGAAATACGACCCCTCTCCCTCTTCTCTTGTTACCATTTTTAATACAGAGCTAAAGTGCTTCAGAGGTAATTGAAGGCGCTGCTATCTGTCGTAGTTTGTGTTTCACTGACACGCTTACTTGCTACTCATAATTTGACGATGTCTATTGAGCTGAGTTTATCTAAAAGGCTATGCAAGTGAAATAGAATTTTGTTTGACTGAGTTGTTCCTGCAGATATTTTATGATAAACCACTACCCAGGTCACTTGTTAAATGACTTTGAAGTGCTTACACAATCAATTCCAGACTGAAAACCCATCTGTTTTGACTGCACCTCATCATATTTTAATGTGCTTGGAGCATTCTTACTTTGAGTATTTTCATGGTCACATGTACTTATTGTAAGTGGCTTTGGTTACATGTAAACAATGTAATGTAACGTTGCAAATGGATTGACTCCGTGAAAGTCAATGACTTGTTGAATCTTGGTGACTTTAGCCCTGTATTCATGTTCTAATACTCTCCTAGTCTTTTGGGTTTTCTTTCTCCAGTGACCTTCTACTCCACACTCCCCATTTCCTTAAAACGATTCAAAACTCAAACACAAGTAAGGTCATAACAGGATAAGACATCCCTCTTTCTTCTGTCTCTCTGCACCTCCTCTGTGGGGGGGGGGGGGGGGGGGGGGGTTGGCAGCTTGCCTCCTGGCTCTGGATTGGGAGGCTGGTCAGAGGAAAAAATAGATCTGGGCAGAAAAGAGGAAGCATGGTGGAAGTAATGAGAGGTTGATTAGGAAGGGGTGAGAGAGAGGAGAGCAAGAGGGGAAAAGGAAGGAGAAAACAAAAATGGAGGGAGAAAACAGGAAGGGTGTAGAGACAGATTAATTTTCCGATCTAAACTGGGACTATGATGTGATGCTGGAGTCCTGAAAGAGAGGAGGTCTATCACTCTGGCTCTTATAGGGATACACCAATGGCCATGCTACATTTTAACACATTTAAACACATGAATGTCAATGTAATGCTATTAAACATGTTTTATTATCCTACTAATTAGATTCCATATTAATACAGACGATCGAAAGCAAAATGAGTAGAATGATGGGTAATAAATAATACATTTGAAAACACAGGCAGAAAGTCAAACACCACCACTGATTGTTGATAGACGACAAAAAAATCGTATTATTAAAGGCGTTTGTAACAATTATCTTTCAAAATATTCTTTGTTATGGAAAGAAATGAAAATCATCGGCATCTGTATGCAGAGAAATTAGCATTCAGTGCATCCCCTTCAATATATACTATTAGATTACTGACGGGTGAATGACTTTGTTTATGTCTGTCTGTTTCCCAGGGTAGCGTGCACACGGCACTAAAATATTTCACTCCTCATAATAACGACAACTCTGTAAGTACTCACAGTTTGGAAATGAAACACTGAGACAGCTGTTACAGATTCTCAGACAACATCAAATGACATAACGCATAGTGACGAGTGACAGCTGAGATACCGCAATGTGTCACGCTATATTTCATTTTTATAAAGACACTGCAAAATGTGAATGCAGCAAGCTAGCACAAAGTAGTGACAGAATATGTAACGTGCATATAAACTGAGCCTTTTTGTACAGAACTGACATTTCTCTGTACGGAGGAAGGAGAGCAGATACAGCGACAGCTTTAGAGAGTGTGTGCCAGAGGATGCTGCCAGTGTGTAACGCCTTAGTGAGGATTTTACAACTTGGGAGATTATGCGGTCGTAAAACCTGCTATTTACTGGTTTATGGACTGAATGACTGTCCACTGGCCTGAGACCAGTCTGTTGATTGTTTTACTCACTCAATGACTG
This sequence comes from Pogonophryne albipinna, assembly GCA_028583405.1. Lineage (NCBI taxonomy): Eukaryota > Metazoa > Chordata > Actinopteri > Perciformes > Artedidraconidae > Pogonophryne > Pogonophryne albipinna. Next base: position 2,971,467 of record CM053258.1, read on the forward strand.
ACGGATGGTGGTCTGTCGCCTGGTTTGAAGGCTGATCTACTGTTTGTACTAAATGAGAGGCTGAATGGATATAATGTCCGGCAGTGGCTCAGTCAGTAGGGGCTTGGACTGGGAGCCGTAGGGTCGCCGGTTCAAGTCCCCGAACAGACCTAAAATATGGAGTGTGGACTGCTACTTGGAGAGGTCCCAGTTCCCACCCTGCCGTGGTGCCCTTGAGCAAGGCACCGGACACCCCCCTTCCCCCTCACTCCCATTGCTCCCCGGGCGCTGTGCAATAGCTGCCCCCTGCTCCTATTGCTCGACTCCTGGTTATAGGATGGGTTAAAAGCAGAGAACACTATTCTATTCTATAAATAATTGCGTTATTGGCCGAGGCACTTGCACTGATGTTGGGCGGTTTCCCACGAGGTGATAGGAGGTCTTTTGAGTGGAACCCAGGACATTTGAATGGGTCCCAAACAAGTTTTTGATTTTCTGAAAATCAGCCGGTATAAAACGCCAGAAAACAGATCAACTGTGGAGAGCAGGCCAGCTGTTTGTGGAGCTGAGAGGAAACCAGCGGTAATTGACATGCGTTAGTCACAGGCGCTGCAAACAGATCCAGCTCCTGTGACTGTCTTGGGGAAAAATAGGGCGCATTGATAGTTAGTTCAGTTATTGGTTTTGGACCTCCCAACATGAATCATGAACAACATGAACTTGGTGATTATCTGACTTAGGGGTGGGCGATATGACGATATATATCGTCGTGACGATATTAGGTCTCCACGATATGCTTTTTCAGAGATATCGTATCTATCGTGATAAAAAAAAAAAAAAAACTTGAAAAAAAAAAAAAAAAAAATAGAAGAAAAAAAAACTGACGCGAAATACATGCTGTAAAGCTGTCTAGTCAGGATTCAGACAGTATTGCACTTCATTTATTGTCTTGGTTGATTCTGTTGGCTTTACATTTTTTTATTTTATTTGCGTGCATATAAAACGCAAACCATTCCCATTGAGATCATTAAAACTGTAATTTGAACGGCGATCAAGCCTGAAGCCACAGAGACGGACACGATCCCCTGTCCGGCTAGGGTTAGGGTTAGCCAACACACTCTCACTCCATAATCGTCCAGGAGCGACGTTTGGTCAGTGCCCGTGGTGTGCAGTTGTGACGCTCCTAGGCTCTTTCAGCTTCATAAAGGGACGCACATAGCTTTCAACTGATTGCAATGTATTCCCATCTGCGGCGGGATTTGACGCTCATGGAAGCACGGCATTCGTTTGTGTCGGCTGCCCTTAAAGGCAATGTGAGCGTCCATTCTCATTGGATAACGGAGAATTGTACACCGGGAGGGGAAGAGGCTCTCCGTGCGCGGCGCAGGGGGCTATGACAGCGGACGGAGAGATTCTTCCCCTCCCGCTCCCCCAGCCTCACCTACTGATTTTAATTTAACCATATATCAAGCCCGATCGATTTCACAATGTCAGCGCACCTCTGCTTTCGTGTTGGTAGTTCAGTCCGAGTTGTTTGACACGCTAGTGCTACCTCAGAAAGTTCATTTTTATACTGAGAAACTGTGCCTTGAAGCCATATCAAAATGTTGAATTGTTCATTCAGGGATTCATTTCAGAACTAAAACCAGCTTGAAATGCTATTTTGGTCTGTTACTCCTTTTTGGTTTAGTTTCTGTTACCTTGTAGGTCCTTGTACTGTTAAGTAACTTGAAAAATAACCGACATGAAAAAATATCGTGATATATATCGTCTATCGTGATATTGCTTGAAAAATATCGTGATAATATATTTTTCAATATCTCCCACCCCTAATCTGACTTATAAAGTGCCTCTAAAGCCAGTGCAGATTGAATCACATATAAAGTTGTAATTGGGAATTTTGAGGATCCTCGAGTGCCTTAAAGCATGTACGATGTTTTGTTTTTTGTATTAAAGCTGTCCATAATGTGTACATCTGTCCGGTTAGAAAAGAGGCAGATTCTACCATGTTTGATAAATGGTTTATTTAAATAAGTTGCAGTTTATTAGTAGATTTAGAAATAACCCTGATGATTTTGAAACGGAAACCCAGCACAACATATGCAATCCGGTTGTCTTCCTCCTCAGCTAAGGAAAATCCACGGGAAATTAAACTGCTGCTGCTGCTACACACACACACACACACACACACACACACACACACACACACACACACACACACACACACACACACACACACACACACACACACACACACACACACACACACACACACACACACACACACACACTCCAGCTGCCCGTGTGTCAGAGGAAGTGCTGCTTTTGTTTAAGGCTGACTCACTTTGCTGGTTTGGTCACGTCCTTTCATGAAGCCACATCTCTGACCTCGGTTTCCTTTCTGAAACGATCTTGTTGAGGTGAAGCGTCTGCAGAATCAGCAGCGTGGTTTCATTTCCCACCACAGGACAGATATAGAGACAACGATACGTGTCATAGTCATTTCCATCTCAGTCAGCAATATCTGTACCACAACTACCACTAATGGTAGCAGAGCGATAGCAGAAGTAGAAATAGCTGTATAATTGTCTTGATATCTGAATGCTGTTTAGAAGCTTTTTAACCTCGATAAGAATTACATTTTGATAGAGAAAAATACATGTTTCTACATTCCTTCAACTTTAAATCTAAAGATATATTGAAAAGTATGTATATATTATATTATAAGATGAATTGTATATGTTTGAAGATATGTACTGGTCTCATAAATATAGGTTTGATAACATTCAGCTGTCGGAAACACACAACAACTACTCAAGTGTTACATTGAAAACAGCTAGAAAGAGTTTGTAATATGACTTTTTTTTAATTATAAATTACAAAAACACTATCTGCAAAGAACATATTTTTAGACTTAAACAAAAAAGCAATAACACACACTTTTTGAATGCATGTTTCCCTATCACACCGAAGAATACACACTATTCAAACTGGACAAAACCAAAGTAACTTTGGCAAGAACTGCAGGTACTTTTCAACTCTGACTCTGACGAAGGATGTGACAATGATTTCTGTTGGATTGGAAAGACTAATTGACTAGTACCACCCTTGCTCTCGGCTAAATGAATTTGACACTGAAGCTTTGAATAAAATGTTCTTGATGTGAGAGATGTGTAATTAGTTGACTCGTGTAGCCAGCGTACTTATCGGCAGTAATGAGTCACGGGACATTGAGACTTCTTTTTAAAGCTTGTCAGCGATGGTTTGGGGCTCTGAATGTTACCACATGTTGAGATTCCTGTGGGATAATAATCTGTCTTTCTCTCTCTGCAGCACCCGGTCCCCTCAGTGCCGACCTTCAAGCCGTCCATGTCCGTCCCTGATTGGCTGGTGGCCATCCAGAACTACATGAAGGCTCTGCAGTATCTTTTAATGCAAAAACAAGAACACATGTTGCCATAATAACCAACGCCACAGTGAGGGCTACACCGGTCCCTCTGTGTCTCATCACATGTGACTTAAAGGTCACCTATTATGCAAATTCCACTTCTTCATATCTCTTCTGCATCAACATGTGTCCCCTCTTCTTCATGTCTCTTCTACATCAACATGTGTCCCCTCTTCTTCATGTCTCTTCTACATCAACATGTGTCCCCTCTTCTATATGTCTCTTCTACATCAACATGTGTCCCCTCTTCTTCATGTCTCTTCTACATCAACATGTGTCCCCTCTTCTTCATGTCTCTTCTACATCAACATGTGTCCCCTCTTCTTCATGTCTCTTCTACATCAACATGTGTCCCCTCTTCTTCATGTCTCTTCTACATCAACATGTGTCCCCTCTTCTTCATGTCTCTTCTACATCAACATGTGTCCCCTCTTCTTCATGTCTCTTCTACATCAACATGTGTCCCCTCTTCTCATGTCTCTTCTACATCAACATGTGTCCCCTCTTCTTCATGTCTCTTCTACATCAACATGTGTCCCCTCTTCTTCATGTCTCTTCTACATCAACATGTGTCCCCTCTTCTTCATGTCTCTTCTACATCAACATGTGTCCCCTCTTCTTCATGTCTCTTCTACATCAACATGTGTCCCCTCTTCTTCATGTCTCTTCTACATCAACATGTGTCCCCTCTTCTTCATGTCTCTTCTACATCAACATGTGTCCCCTCTTCTTCATGTCTCTTCTACATCAACATGTGTCCCCTCTTCTTCATGTCTCTTCTACATCAACATGTGTCCCCTCTTCTTCATGTCTCTTCTACATCAACATGTGTCCCCTCTTCTTCATGTCTCTTCTACATCAACATGTGTCCCCTCTTCTTCATGTCTCTTCTACATCAACATGTGTCCCCTCTTCTTCATGTCTCTTCTACATCAACATGTGTCCCCTCTGTGGAAAGAGACTCTGAAAGTTTCAGGAACAAAGATTCTCTCTCTTTTTGATCCATTTCTATAAAAACCTGTCTGAAAATGAGCTGATCAGATTTTGGCCACTTTATGATGTCATAACGATGTTTTGTCTTGTGTAACCATTAGCCAATCAGCAACCAAGGTAACCCCCCCCCCCCTTATCACCTGAATCTCCTCCTAGAGCACCATTGAGTTCTTTGTAACCAAATGTCTCTCAGAGGGGCGTGGGGAGGGGCTCCTTATTTTCATCTAAAGTAACAGACAGAGAATCAGCACTTTGGAAACAGGGCTGAAACAGAGGGGATTATGGGTAATGCTGCAATGATCTGTTTGGTGTTTCAGCCAATCAGAGACAGGCTCTGTATATATCTGAGACCTATAATATATTGATGAAAAAAGAGTATAATAGGAGACCTTTAGAGTTATTTAGAAACCATCCTCATGAGCACTTCAGTCAAATCCTCTAAACACTGTGATGTCCCTAACATTTCCATCAGATACAACCACACAGGAACCCAATTCTTTGAAATCAAGAAGAGCCGTCCTCTGTGTGGGTAAGTGCACTGCAGCTTTAAAAAGGACATGCAATGACAATCAATTCAAACTAAAACCACAAAACAATCCATTTATTGCAATTGGCACATTTGGCCCTTACCCTCTTCCGTACGTCTCAGCATATGCTGTGACATAATGGTGTGTAGCGACTTGGTGTGTAGCGACTTGGTGTGTAGCGACTTGGTGTGTAGCGACTTGGCCTTGGGAAACTAGGGTTGCTGGTTAAAGTGTGGATTTGATGGAGAGGTGCCAGTCACTGTCATTGAGCAAGGCACCAAACCCCCAATAGTGAACATTAAATGTAGTCTACGGGATTAATAAAGTAAGTCGTAATATTAAAAGTGCCAGAATTGTTTTGCAAATTGAACCAAATATAAATCAATGTTTCCGCAACATGGATATCAGCAGTTAGTAAAACCAAGTCATGTATGAAGTACCATCCAACTCAAAATGAAATATATTTGAGTATTTTGATCAAGTCCCTTACAGAGCGTATCTCTTTTCCCCCTCATCCTCCTATTGCTCATATTTTAAACTTGTCACTTGTTCTTCTCTTCCTATTCGCCCTCCTGCCTCTCCCCCCCTGCTGCTCCTCTTCCCTTTGCCTTTCCTCGATTCCTCCTCCTTCTTCCTCTTCCCCATTTCCTCCTCATCCTCCACTTATTCCAGGTTAATGGAGACAGCAAGAGAGATGATCAGAGAGTCTTTGCCAATCAAATGTCTCGAGGCTGTCATCTTGGGAATGTATCCTTTCCTGTACTCTCTCTCTCACACACACACACACACACACACACCACACACACACACAACACACACACACACACACACACACACACACACTTTTATTTTGTTATCTGTGTGTGGGTGAAATCAATGGGACATGCTGCTCTAATGTCTTAATGCCCCCCTCCCCACCACCACCCTTTCCAGCTCGTACCGTGTTGCTTGGCAACAAGCCATCTTCAAAGTTGAACCCTACACACACACTCACACACAAACGCACATACAATTGAGGAGCTTAGTGTTACCCCCGGAGCTTAAATATTAGAGCAGTAATCTGTACTTTCTCAGATTCAACACTGAATTTACGGAAAACCTGCGATTGGGTTTTGACCAAACCGATTTAGTTGAAAATGAGAAAATGTGCCTGATTTTTCACTATTTTTAAATAATAGACAAAGCAAAAATAAATATGTGTGTGGTGGAGAAACTCCCTCTGGTGAGAACACAGGGATTTTAGTCTTTGCAGACCATTTACATGCACTCAAAACTATTTAACAAACTACAGGAAAGGGAAAACTCCCAAAAGCCGAATAGGGCCTCTTTAACTTGACTTGCTTTAAAGGGAAAACATTTAATAATATCTTACCAAGTTGAAGAAAATTGAGATTGCCATTGCATTATAATCACAGTATCATTGGGATATTAAGCTCCATCCAAATATAATATGCCTCACTAAAGGATATGAAGGAGCTGACATGTGGTGTGTGGCACAGACTGTTTGGTATTAGTTTTCTGAGGATTTTGGCATGTCGACCTGGAAACATTTCCCTGTGCTTCTTTGAAGTGACGGTCCAGTTTCACATGTGCTTGTTTCACCGTGGCTTTTCTCCAGGGCTGTCAGGCTGGCAGCAGACCTGACAGTGACTCAAATTCAGACTGACTTTAGCCTGCAGATGAAAGGAGGAGACGCGCAGGGAAATGGAGGAAGTGGCAAGAGACCAACAAAATGAAGTGCCACGGACATATGACCGGAACAATCTATCATTGAGTGTTTCCTTTTCACTTCCTGTCCTTTACACAACCTCATACTGTCATATCAGCACAGCACATACACTGAAAAAGAAGCTTCCAGGCCCCAGTGAGAATTGAACTCACGACCCCTGGTTTACAAGACCAGTGCTCTGACCACTGAGCTATAGGGCCTCACCTGGCACAAGACTTCAATGACCAACATTTGAAATGCTAATAACAGGAGAGGACACGCCCTGTTTGCATAACCGGTATTGTTTAAATAGTGTCAACTACGAGCAACCTAACCAGTTGGCTCTGTCAGTGACTTAATGTCTGCATATCGTTCACTGAGCTACAGAGTCAGTTTAAAAAACTCAAAAACATGCAATCACATATTAAATAGGGTGAAAAATAACACGTCTGCTGCCTGTCGGGACAACTTGGTATAGAAAAGTAGATCAACTGAAATATTTTTGAGTGACAGCGTCTTGAAATCATTTTCCACGGATTCACTTAAACAATGCATGTTCTTATCCATATCATTTTGGATTTGTTTGAAAGTAATAAAGAGATATAGGGGAAGATAGTTGTAGAAAGCTTTGAGAAAGAAGCAATGCAGGGAAGAGGGATGAATAGTAACAGTTGTTGTTGCTCGTGGCAGTTGGAGCTGCATTTCCTTCCCTGCTGACACTGATCTGAATTCTCTCCAGGATATTCAGGGCTTCTCTTGGGTCGCACCAGCTTTTTGTGGTGTGGTCTTTGTGTGTTCACTGTGTGTGTTTGACTCTGTGTCTCATTGTGTTAACTCATCAGTGAGCGGGGTTTTGCATAAGGCTGGAAAACAAAGCAGGCTCAAGGGTACAAACGTGCTGTAACCTTTCAAGATAAAGCAACGTAATGACACAGAGTCAACAAGAGGACATAATATAAAGACAGTGTATGAAAAAGTTTACGACGAGAATTGAATTTGCTGGAAGTCTGGACTGTGTGGCAATACGTATGTGGACACATGAACATTACACTCATGTGTAATTGTGCTCCCATCATAGCATAGCATCACTCGTTGTTTTCTATACTGTTTGCATTCTGATTGTTGCCATCTTAGTTTTTAGCTTTCTCAGTATCTTAATTTCGAAGACGGTCGAGCAAGCAAAGGCAGAACAAGATTTGTTTTGCGGTGAGAACAAAATGTAACAATTAACATCCATAAATTATAAGGACACTGTGAAAGAGATAAATCTATAAGACGATGAACCAGACAACACACAAAGAGGACATGCTGTAGTGGCGACCTGTCAATCACAGTGTATTCCCGCCCCAAAGTAAACCCTGTCTATTTAACTCTAAATTGTACCATCAATTACAAAATTAACTTCATGCATGTTGAAAAATACTTGACATTTGTAATTCAGTCTATACTCTTATGTTCCCAATGTTTGCTGAGTTAAATAAAGTAAGAAGTCGGCTCATTTTTTCAAAGACTTCTATTCCTCAACGTCCTACCTGAAATTCCTCGTACGTGTCAATCTACCTGGTAAAAAACCCATTCTGATTCAATCAAAAGATTTTTTGAAACCAGTGGAATTTCACCTGCTGGTCGTTTGAAGTAATGCACCTTAAATGCACTTCAACTTTGGCTTCACTTGACTTGATCTTAAAAAACTGTTGGATAGGATGCAGGGCAGTCACGTTTGTTCATGCAATCACACTATTCATTGCCTAAAATATCTTTGTGCACCGAAGCATTATGATGTCGTTTAATTGGAAATCGGTCACAAGAACAGTCCCTTATTTTTGGCCACATTTCACAACCATTCCCCAAGCTGTTGGAGAAGAAACAGCCTGCAGTTTGCAAAAAGCACATGACTCTTAGTAAAAGGCTCCATACATAAAGAGGATTTTATGTCTATTCCCGACAATCTATCATTGAGAGTGTTTCCTTTTCACTTCCTGTCCTTTACACAATCTCATATTGTCATATCAGCACGGCACAGTGTCACCTTTCACCAAGCTCTGAGGTCATGCACTGAAAAAGAAGCTTCCAGGCCCCAGTGAGAATTGAACTCACGACCCCTGGTTTACAAGACCAGTGCTCTGACCACTGAGCTATAGGGCCTCACCTGTCACCAGACTTCAATGACCAACATTTGAAATTCTAATAACAGGAGAGGACACGCCCTGTTTGCATAACAGGTATTGTGTCAGAGCAACCTTACCAGTTGGCTCCGTCAGTGCCAACCGGATCATCAAACAACTCGGGTGCACCGATAGAGCGTTAACTCGGACACTCTTTTGGCTGACGTTAAGGCAGGTAGCAATGCTGTCTTCCACGACAGTGCTTTCAGGGAGGAGAGCTCCAGAGGCTCAAATGGTTCTGAGACCAGAGCCTCGAGCTCATACTGTCATATCAGCACGGCACAGTGTCACCTTTCACCAAGCTCTGATGTCATGCACTGAAAAAGAAGCTTCCAGGCCCCATTGAGAATTGAACTCACAACCCCTGGTTTACAAGACCAGTGCTCAAATGGTTCTGAGAACAGGGGCCTCATTTATAAAGGGATATACGCTCAAAAATGCGTACGCCAGTTTCTACGCAATGTTTGCGATTTAGAAAATACTAACTTGAGGGAAAACGTGCGGTCCTCCACGCAAACTCTAACCCATGCGTACGCACTAAGCACAAAAACGGGAGAGACGAGAAACTGCGACACCGTTGGCAGAAGGAAGAATGGAGAGAAATATGTGGAAATAATACCATAAATAAAATGTTACCTCTCATTTATCATATATGAAGAATTCATTTTCAAACATTGATTAAAGCCAATCTTAAAATGATTAAACAAACGCCTGTTTGCGACTCCTCAGTGCACACAAAAACATAACTTGGAGAAATAAATAAATACGGATATGTTATTGAAAACCACCTCGAATATGTTGTGTTAATGTTATGAAATGTTTTCTCATAAATGATGCGGTAAGCAGGAGGACAGAATTACGTCTAAACTGACGCTGTGTTGCATTTCTATAGGTTGTAGATACGAGCATGGTTTTACATACTATGACGTTTAATCGTGTTTTATGCGGTTTGCCAAGACTTGATAAGTCGCTCGTAAAACACAGGAGGTATGGAAACTAAGAACACCATATGTGGTAAATTGTACAGCTAATATAACACAACACATTAGTTGTATTTCCTTTAACTGGTGGATTATGGATATATAGTTGCTGATCGAAAGCTGGAACACAAACCACCAAATACAAACAAATAATTCAGATCCAGTCGTCATGACTCCACTCCGGAGGGATTCCCCGATCATTTCTTACAGTTTCTCATCAAGGAGGTGTCTCCTGTCCCCGGTACAAACACACTGCCTGAGGAAGGCTATGTGTATTTTTTTGTCATTCTTTTTCGGACCAGTTATTTATTTATGTTGGTGACGATCCGACCTCCATGCTGCTACTCTGGTTCAAACGGCATCCACCAAACAATATGATTTATCTCCACCTCCCCAAAACAACCAAAATCTGACACGGTGTGAGATGTCTTTTTTAGCTGTTCTGACGTTATTTCCTGCTATCTTCTTCATAAAGTCAGTCAGAATGAATGAATGGGCGTTTCTTTGACTATTTATGGGCAAATATGGGCGTTACGTGAAGCCCGCAAAAGCTGTACCGCATTTCGAGTTGATTGGGATTTATAAAGGGAAACCGGCGTAGGAAGTGCCGTACGCACTTTCCTTGCCGATACGCAATGTTTTGTGAATCGGAAAATGTCTGTACCTATTTTTTTTTTTTCTACTACGTGAGCAACCTTCCCACGTGAATCCTACGCACGGCGTTATAAATACTGTCATATCAGCACAAGCACAGTGTCACCTTTCACCAAGCTCTGAGGTCATGCACTGAAAAAGAAGCTTCCAGGCCCCAGTGAGAATTGAACTCACGACCCCTGGTTTACAAGACCAGTGCTCTGACCACTGAGCTATAGGGCCTCACCTGTTACCAAGGTTCAATGACCAACATTTGAAATGCTAATAACAGGAGAGGACACGCCCTGTTTGCATACCAGGTATTGTTTAAATAGTGTCAGTGCAACCTTACCAGTTGGCTCTGTCAGTGACTTAATGTCTGCATATCGTTCACTGAGCTACAGAGTCAGTTTAAAATACTCAAAAACATGCAATCACATATTAAATAGGGTGAAAAATAACACATCTGCTGCCTGTCGGGACATCTTGGTATAGAAAAGTAGATCAACTTAAATCTTTTTGAGTGACAGCGTCTTGAAATCCTTTTTCCACAGATTCACTTTAAACAATGCATGTTCTTATCCATATCATTTTGGATTTGTTTTAAAGTAATAAATAGACCCTCCAGAAAAACGCGATTCTGCGATCGCAGAATTTACCGTAAAATCAGCAAAATGGCGCAGATTTTTAAAAGGCCCCATATTTATCAAAAGGCCGCATAATCCCCGCATTTTTCCACACAAAGTTGAGAAAAAAAAAAGTGAACTCGTCTTAACGTGAAGTAGTGATGATGATGATGATGACGCGACGTCATCAGCTTGCGCATCACAGAAGGTAAACAACACCGTAGAGTGAACGTGTAGGAGCTCACACGAGAGAGAAAACACCAAGATGAACAAATCTAATCCATCTCATTTACCGACGAACATTTCTGCTAAAGACCGGGCAAAGCAGTACCCGATGTCTTGCACGAAAGTGGGGGGAAACTATTCTGCACCCCGTGCAACTGTGTGTTTGGAGCATAAGAGAAAATCGACGGTGACGACCCACTTTGATTCATTCAAACATTCGAAAATGCTTCTGCTGCTGCGGACAAGAAAGCCAAACAACTCACGTTCACGAGGCATCGACCTCCAAAACCCTTTCGAGGGTTACAAGAAACGAGGTGAGAAGCCTACAAGATTGATGCTGGTCAGATAACGAACAAGTAAATGAAAACAGAATGAGGCGGAGAAGTGTGTGTGTGTGTGTGAGAGAGAGTGTGATTAAATAGCCCAATTGCTTTTACAATAAATATACATTGGATGTGTTTAATTGAATAGTAAAGGGGTTTAACGTTAGTGGCAGGTTGTGTGTGAGAGAGAATAAATAAGACAGCCCAATATTTCCAAAAAATAATCAAGGATTTTAGCCCGCGTTTTTCTGGAGGGCCTAAATAAGAGATATAGGGGAAGATAGTTGTAGAAAGCTTTGAGAAAGAAGCAATGCAGGGAAGAGGGATGAATAGTAACAGTTGTTGTTGCTCGTGGCAGTTGGAGCTGCATTTCCTTCCCTGCTGACACTGATCTGAATTCTCTCCAGGATATTCAGGGCTTCTCTTGGGTCGCACCAGCTTTTTGTGGTGTGGTCTTTGTGTGTTTGACTCTGTGTCTCATTGTGTTAACTCATCAGTGAGCGGGGTTTTGCATAAGGCTGGAAAACAAAGCAGGCTCAAGGGTACAAACGTGCTGTAACCTTTCAAGATAAAGCAACGTAATGACACAGAGTCAACAAGAGGACATAATATAAAGACGGCGTTTTAAAAGTTTACGATGAGAATTGAATTTGCTTGAAGTCTGGACTGTGTGGCAATACGTATGTTTACACATGAACATTACACTCATGTGTAATTGTGCTCCCATCATAGCATAGCGTCACTCGTTGTTTTCTATACTGTTTGAGTTTGGCATTCTGATTGTTGCCATCTTAGTTTTTAGCTTTCTCTGTATCTTAATTTTGAAGACGGTCGAGCAAGCAAAGGCAGAACAAGATTTTGTTTGTGGGGCAACAAAATGTTACAATTAACATCCATGAAGTAAAAGGTTCGGGCACCTAGTAAGGATGCCATCTGGGCGCCTCCCTAGGGAGGTGTTACAGGCACGTCCAGCTGGGAAGAGACCAAGGGGTAGACCTAGGACCAGTTGGAGGGATTATATCTCTTCGCTGGCCTGGGAGCGCCTTGGGATCCCCCAGTCAGAGCTGGTTGATGTGGCCAGGGAAAAGAAAGTGTGGGGCTCTCTGCTGGAACTGCTACCTCCGAGACCCGACCACGGATAAGCGGGAGAAGATGGAAGGATGGAATTAAAAGGACACTGTGAAAGAGATAAAGATATAAGACAATGAACCAGACAACACACAAAGAGGACATGCTGTAGTGGTGACCTGTCAATCACAGTGTATTCCCGCCCCAAAGTAAAAACCTGTCTATTTAACTCTAAATTGTACCATCAATTACAAAATTAACTTCATGCATGTTGAAAAAGACTTGACATTTGTAATTTGGTCTATACTCTTATGCTCCCAATGTTTGCTGAGTTAAATAAAGTAAGAAGTCGGGTCATTTTTTCAAAGACTTTTATTCCTCAACGTCCTACGTCAAATTCCTCGTACGTGTCAATCTACCTGGTAAAAAACCCATTCTAATTCAATCAAATCATTTTTTGTAACCAGTGGAATTTCTCCTGCTGGTCGTTTGAAGTAATGCACCTTAAATGCACTTCAACTTTGGCTTCACTTGACTTGATCTTAAAAAACTGTTGGATAGGATGCAGGGCAGTCACGTTTGTTCATGCAATCACACTATTCATTGCCTAAAATATCTTTGTGCACCGAAGCATTATGATGTCGTTTAATTGGAAATCGGTCACAAGAACAGTCCCTTATTTTTGGCCACATTTCACAACCATTCCCCAAGCTGTTGGAGAAGAAACAGCCTGCAGTTTGCAAAAAGCACATGACTCTTAGTAAAAGGCTCCATACATAAAGAGGATTTTATGTCTATTCCCGACAATCTATCATTGAGAGTGTTTCCTTTTCACTTCCTGTCCTTTACACAATCTCATATTGTCATATCAGCACGGCACAGTGTCACCTTTCACCAAGCTCTGAGGTCATGCACTGAAAAAGAAGCTTCCAGGCCCCAGTGAGAATTGAACTCACGACCCCTGGTTTACAAGACCAGTGCTCTGACCACTGAGCTATAGGGCCTCACCTGTCACCAGACTTCAATGACCAAAATTTGAAATTCTAATAACAGGAGAGGACACGCCCTGTTTGCATAACAGGTATTGTGTCAGAGCAACCTTACCAGTTGGCTCCGTCAGTGCCAACCGGATCATCAAACAACTGGGGTGCACCGATAGAGCGATTAACTCGGACACTCTTTTGGCTGACGTTAAGGCAAGTAGCAATGCTGTCTTCCACGACAGTGCTTTCAGGGAGGAGAGCTCCAGAGGCTCAAATGGTTCTGAGACCAGAGCCTCGAGCTCATACTGTCATACCAGCACGGCACAGTGTCACCTTTCACCAAGCTCTGATGTCATGCACTGAAAAAGAAGTTTCCAGGCCCCAGTGAGAATTGAACTCACGACCCCTGGTTTACAAGACCAGTGCTCTGACCACTGAGCTATAGGGCCTCACCTGTCACCAGACTTCAATGACCAACATTTGAAATGCTAATAACAGGAGAGGACACGCCCTGTTTGCATAACAGGTATTGTGTCAGAGCAACCTTAAGAGTTGGCTCTGTCAGTGTCAACCGGGTCATCAAACAACTCGGGTGCACCGATAGAGCGATTGACTCGGACACTCTTTTGGCTGACGTTAAGGCAATGCTGTCTTCCACAACAGTGCTTTCAGGGAGGAGCCCTCCATAGGCTCAAATGGTTCTGAGACCAGAGCATCGAGCTCATATTGTCATATCAGAAAGGCACAGTGTCACCTTTCACCAAGCTCTGAGGTCATGCACTGAAAAATAAGTTTCCAGGCCCCAGTGAGAATTGAACTCACGACCCCTGGTTTACAAGACCAGTGCTCTGACCACTGAGCTATAGGGCCTCACCTGTCACCAGACTTCAATGACCAACATTTGAAATGCTAATAACAGGAGAGGACACGCCCTGTTTGCATAACAGGTATTGTGTCAGAGCAACCTTAAGAGTTGGCTCTGTCAGTGTCAACCGGGTCATCAAACAACTCGGGTGCACCGATAGAGCGATTAACTCGGACACTCTTTTGGCTGACGTTAAGGCAGGTAGCAATGCTGTCTTCCACAACAGTGCTTTCAGGGAGGAGCCCTCCAGAGGCTCAAATGGTTCTGAGACCAGAGCATCGAGCTCATATTGTCATATCAGAAAGGCACAGTGTCACCTTTCACCAAGTTCTGAGGTCATGCACTGAAAAAGAAGTTTCCAGGGCCCAGTGAGAATTGAACTCACGACCCCTGGTTTACAAGACCAGTGCTCTGACCACTGAGCTATAGGGCCTCACCTGTCACCAGACTTCAATGACCAAAATTTGAAATGCTAATAACAGGAGAGGACACGCCCTGTTTGCATAACAGGTATTGTGTCAGAGCAACCTTAAGAGTTGGCTCTGTCAGTGTCAACCGGGTCATCAAACAACTCGGGTGCACCGATAGAGCGATTAACTCGGACACTCTTTTGGCTGACGTTAAGGCAGGTAGCAATGCTGTCTTCCACGACAGTGCTTTCAGGGAGGAAAGCTCCAGAGGCTCAAATGGTTCTGAGACCAGAGCCTCAAGCTCATACTGTCATATCAGCAAGGCACAGTGTCACCTTTCACCAAGCTCTGAGGTCATGCACTGAAAAAGAAGCTTCCAGGCCCCAGTGAGAATTGAACTCACGACCCCTGGTTTACAAGACCAGTGCTCTGACCACTGAGCTATAGGGCCTCACCTGTCACCAGACTTCAATGACCAAAATTTGAAATGCTAATAACAGGAGAGGACACGCCCTGTTTGCACAACAGGTATTGTGTCAGAGCAACCTTAACCTGTTAAACCCCGTGCCTGTTTTTCAGGTTTCAGGCTCGAAAATGACATTCCCAGAACAAATGACCATATCTTCCCTTCTAAAAAGGTTAAATTAATAATCTTTTCTCTCAAAGTAATGATAAACCTGTGAGTTGGATGTAGAAAAGTCAGAATAAATATAGATGTTTTTTATTTTAAAGAAAATTCAGATTGAACATGGTAAAAAACTGTAAATTATAGTGTCCGTCCAAAATATATTTTGTACTTATATTGATAACTAACCTTGGATGATGGGTTAGTAGACTAAAAGCTTTAAGAATCCAAAGTACAACATATAATAAGTACCCTGTATCAAGATTGATGCAAAACAAGTGATATTTGACCTTTTTAGACAGATTTAGCAAAAAAAAACCTCTTCTGGGGCCATTTGGGTGGATTTTCCATATCTCTGGCCCCCCTTGCTGGATTTTGACATGTGACATCTCTTTCTGACCGTCAGAGCCAATGGAATCGAGGGGAACTCCCACCTAGTCCTTATTTGGTAATGTGCGTGAGTTAGACTGCTGCATAGCCTAGACCGGAAGCAGCAGCCACTCTGGTGGCTACCATTAGCAGCTAACGTTTGCGCTGCGATTTTTTACATAAAAATTGAATTATGGATTATAAATTAAATCATTTTTTTATACAGAGACGTTATCAACCTATGGATTAACCGATTCAGCCGCGTTTTTTCTCGTTTTAATGCCATTGAACACGTCTTTTGATCAGATTGACAGCTACGGTGAGACGATCTCCCTAGAAGCTCCGTAAAGGTACGTGTTGTGATGTCTGTGTTTGCTTCCGCTGTCGCGAGTTTGGATGACTCAGTGATGATACTATATACCTAAATAATCTGTGGAACCTCAGCTTTAATCGGGTATCTTGTATGTGTAGCTACGATAAGTAATAAGGGTACTTTTATCTTGAGTTCTGTGCCACTGTCCGTTAGCGTTTTTCGCTAAGGGGTCATTTAGATGCTTCTTATGAGACTTGTGTTTTGTTTTGGTAAAAATGGTTTGTATCGTCAGTTAGCTGAGATTATTTCCGTTAATCTGGTATAACACATTAATAGGTTCTTAAATATTAAGATCCCCTGAGACACAGTGTCGTGAAAAAACAACCCAGGGTCCCCGCCGACGGGGACCTTGGGGTTTAACAGATAAGAGTTGGCTCTGTCAGTGTCAACCGGGTCATCAAACAACTCGGGTGCACCGATAGAGCGATTAACTCGGACACTCTTTTGGCTGACGTTAAGGCAGGTAGCAATGCTGTCTTCCACAACAGTGCTTTCAGGGAGGAGCCCTCCAGAGGCTCAAATGGTTCTGAGACCAGAGCATCGAGCTCATATTGTCATATCAGAAAGGCACAGTGTCACCTTTCACCAAGTTCTGAGGTCATGCACTGAAAAAGAAGTTTCCAGGCCCCAGTGAGAATTGAACTCACGACCCCTGGTTTACAAGACCAGTGCTCTGACCACTGAGCTATAGGGCCTCACCTGTCACCAGACTTCAATGACCAAAATTTGAAATGCTAATAACAGGAGAGGACACGCCCTGTTTGCATAACAGGTATTGTGTCAGAGCAACCTTAAGAGTTGGCTCTGTCAGTGTCAACCGGGTCATCAAACAACTCGGGTGCACCGATAGAGCGATTAACTCGGACACTCTTTTGGCTGACGTTAAGGCAGGTAGCAATGCTGTCTTCCACAACAGTGCTTTCAGGGAGGAGCCCTCCAGAGGCTCAAATGGTTCTGAGACCAGAGCATCGAGCTCATACTGTCATATCAGCAAGGCACAGTGTCACCTTTCACCAAGCTCTGAGGTCATGCACTGAAAAAGAAGCTTCCAGGCCCCAGTGAGAATTGAACTCACGACCCCTGGTTTACAAGACCAGTGCTCTGACCACTGAGCTATAGGGCCTCACCTGTCACCAGACTTCAATGACCAAAATTTGAAATGCTAATAACAGGAGAGGACACGCCCTGTTTGCACAACAGGTATTGTGTCAGAGCAACCTTAAGAGTTGGCTCTGTCAGTGTCAACCGGGTCATCAAACAACTCGGGTGCACCGATATAGCGATTAACTCGGACACTCTTTTGGCTGACGTTAAGGCAGGTAGCAATGCTGTCTTCCACAACAGTGCTTTCAGGGAGGAGCCCTCCAGAGGCTCAAATGGTTCTGAGACCAGAGCATCGAGCTCATACTGTCATATCAGAAAGGCACAGTGTCACCTTTCACTAAGCTCTGAGGTCATGCACTGAAAAAGAAGCTTCCAGGCCCCAGTGAGAATTGAACTCACGACCCCTGGTTTACAAGACCAGTGCTCTGACCACTGAGCTATAGGGCCTCACCTGTCACCAGACTTCAATGACCAAAATTTGAAATGCTAATAACAGGAGAGGACACGCCCTGTTTGCATAACAGGTATTGTGTCAGAGCAACCTTAAGAGTTGGCTCTGTCAGTGTCAACCGGGTCATCAAACAACTCGGGTGCACCGATAGAGCGATTAACACGGACACTCTTTTGGCTGACGTTAAGGCAGGTAGCAATGCTGTCTTCCACAACAGTGCTTTCAGGGAGGAGCCCTCCAGAGGCTCAAATGGTTCTGAGACCAGAGCATCGAGCTCATATTGTCATATCAAAAAGGCACAGTGTCACCTTTCACCAAGTTCTGAGGTCATGCACTGAAAAAGAAGTTTCCAGGCCCCAGTGAGAATTGAACTCACGACCCCTGGTTTACAAGACCAGTGCTCTGACCACTGAGCTATAGGGCCTCACCTGTCACCAGACTTCAATGACCAAAATTTGAAATGCTAATAACAGGAGAGGACACGCCCTGTTTGCATAACAGGTATTGTGTCAGAGCAACCTTAAGAGTTGGCTCTGTCAGTGTCAACCGGGTCATCAAACAACTCGGGTGCACCGATAGAGCGATTAACTCGGACACTCTTTTGGCTGACGTTAAGGCAGGTAGCAATGCTGTCTTCCACGACAGTGCTTTCAGGGAGGAAAGCTCCAGAGGCTCAAATGGTTCTGAGACCAGAGCCTCGAGCTCATACTGTCATATCAGCAAGGCACAGTGTCACCTTTCACCAAGCTCTGAGGTCATGCACTGAAAAAGAAGCTTCCAGGCCCCAGTGAGAATTGAACTCACGACCCCTGGTTTACAAGACCAGTGCTCTGACCACTGAGCTATAGGGCCTCACCTGTCACCAGACTTCAATGACCAAAATTTGAAATGCTAATAACAGGAGAGGACACGCCCTGTTTGCATAACAGGTATTGTGTCAGAGCAACCTTAAGAGTTGGCTCTGTCAGTGTCAACCGGGTCATCAAAAAACTCGGGTGCACCAATAGAGCGATTAACTCGGACACTCTTTTGGCTGACGTTAAGGCAGGTAGCAATGCTGTCTTCCACAACAGTGCTTTCAGGGAGGAGCCCTCCAGAGGCTCAAATGGTTCTGAGACCAGAGCATCAAGCTCATATTGTCATATCAGAAAGGCACAGTGTCACCTTTCACCAAGTTCTGAGGTCATGCACTGAAAAAGAAGCTTCCAGGCCCCAGTGAGAATTGAACTCACGACCCCTGGTTTACAAGACCAGTGCTCTGACCACTGAGCTATAGGGCCTCACCTGTCACCAGACTTCAATGACCAAAATTTGAAATGCTAATAACAGGAGAGGACACGCCCTGTTTGCATAACAGGTATTGTGTCAGAGCAACCTTAAGAGTTGGCTCTGTCAGTGTCAACCGGGTCATCAAACAACTCGGGTGCACCGATAGAGCGATTAACTCGGACACTCTTTTGGCTGACGTTAAGGCAGGTAGCAATGCTGTCTTCCACAACAGTGCTTTCAGGGAGGAGCCCTCCAGAGGCTCAAATGGTTCTGAGACCAGAGCATCGAGCTCATATTGTCATATCAGAAAGGCACAGTGTCACCTTTCACCAAGTTCTGAGGTCATGCACTGAAAAAGAAGTTTCCAGGCCCCAGTGAGAATTGAACTCACGACCCCTGGTTTACAAGACCAGTGCTCTGACCACTGAGCTATAGGGCCTCACCTGTCACCAGACTTCAATGACCAAAATTTGAAATGCTAATAACAGGAGAGGACACGCCCTGTTTGCATAACAGGTATTGTGTCAGAGCAACCTTAAGAGTTGGCTCTGTCAGTGTCAACCGGGTCATCAAACAACTCGGGTGCACCGATAGAGCGATTAACTCGGACACTCTTTTGGCTGACGTTAAGGCAGGTAGCAATGCTGTCTTCCACAACAGTGCTTTCAGGGAGGAGCCCTCCAGAGGCTCAAATGGTTCTGAGACCAGAGCATCGAGCTCATACTGTCATATCAGCAAGGCACAGTGTCACCTTTCACCAAGCTCTGAGGTCATGCACTGAAAAAGAAGCTTCCAGGCCCCAGTGAGAATTGAACTCACGACCCCTGGTTTACAAGACCAGTGCTCTGACCACTGAGCTATAGGGCCTCACCTGTCACCAGACTTCAATGACCAAAATTTGAAATGCTAATAACAGGAGAGGACACGCCCTGTTTGCACAACAGGTATTGTGTCAGAGCAACCTTAAGAGTTGGCTCTGTCAGTGTCAACCGGGTCATCAAACAACTCGGGTGCACCGATAGAGCGATTAACTCGGACACTCTTTTGGCTGACGTTAAGGCAGGTAGCAATGCTGTCTTCCACAACAGTGCTTTCAGGGAGGAGCCCTCCAGAGGCTCAAATGGTTCTGAGACCAGAGCATCGAGCTCATACTGTCATATCAGAAAGGCACAGTGTCACCTTTCTCTAAGCTCTGAGGTCATGCACTGAAAAAGAAGCTTCCAGGCCCCAGTGAGAATTGAACTCACGACCCCTGGTTTACAAGACCAGTGCTCTGACCACTGAGCTATAGGGCCTCACCTGTCACCAGACTTCAATGACCAACATTTGAAATGCTAATAACAGGAGAGGACACGCCCTGTTTGCATAACAGGTATTGTGTCAGAGCAACCTTAAGAGTTGGCTCTGTCAGTGTCAACCGGGTCATCAAACAACTCGGGTGCACCGATAGAGCGATTAACACGGACACTCTTTTGGCTGACGTTAAGGCAGGTAGCAATGCTGTCTTCCACAACAGTGCTTTCAGGGAGGAGCCCTCCAGAGGCTCAAATGGTTCTGAGACCAGAGCATCGAGCTCATATTGTCATATCAAAAAGGCACAGTGTCACCTTTCACCAAGTTCTGAGGTCATGCACTGAAAAAGAAGTTTCCAGGCCCCAGTGAGAATTGAACTCACGACCCCTGGTTTACAAGACCAGTGCTCTGACCACTGAGCTATAGGGCCTCACCTGTCACCAGACTTCAATGACCAAAATTTGAAATGCTAATAACAGGAGAGGACACGCCCTGTTTGCATAACAGGTATTGTGTCAGAGCAACCTTAAGAGTTGGCTCTGTCAGTGTCAACCGGGTCATCAAACAACTCGGGTGCACCGATAGAGCGATTAACTCGGACACTCTTTTGGCTGACGTTAAGGCAGGTAGCAATGCTGTCTTCCACGACAGTGCTTTCAGGGAGGAAAGCTCCAGAGGCTCAAATGGTTCTGAGACCAGAGCCTCGAGCTCATACTGTCATATCAGCAAGGCACAGTGTCACCTTTCACCAAGCTCTGAGGTCATGCACTGAAAAAGAAGCTTCCAGGCCCCAGTGAGAATTGAACTCACGACCCCTGGTTTACAAGACCAGTGCTCTGACCACTGAGCTATAGGGCCTCACCTGTCACCAGACTTCAATGACCAAAATTTGAAATGCTAATAACAGGAGAGGACACGCCCTGTTTGCATAACAGGTATTGTGTCAGAGCAACCTTAAGAGTTGGCTCTGTCAGTGTCAACCGGGTCATCAAAAAACTCGGGTGCACCAATAGAGCGATTAACTCGGACACTCTTTTGGCTGACGTTAAGGCAGGTAGCAATGCTGTCTTCCACAACAGTGCTTTCAGGGAGGAGCCCTCCAGAGGCTCAAATGGTTCTGAGACCAGAGCATCAAGCTCATATTGTCATATCAGAAAGGCACAGTGTCACCTTTCACCAAGTTCTGAGGTCATGCACTGAAAAAGAAGCTTCCAGGCCCCAGTGAGAATTGAACTCACGACCCCTGGTTTACAAGACCAGTGCTCTGACCACTGAGCTATAGGGCCTCACCTGTCACCAGACTTCAATGACCAAAATTTGAAATGCTAATAACAGGAGAGGACACGCCCTGTTTGCATAACAGGTATTGTGTCAGAGCAACCTTAAGAGTTGGCTCTGTCAGTGTCAACCGGGTCATCAAACAACTCGGGTGCACCGATAGAGCGATTAACTCGGACACTCTTTTGGCTGACGTTAAGGCAGGTAGCAATGCTGTCTTCCACAACAGTGCTTTCAGGGAGGAGCCCTCCAGAGGCTCAAATGGTTCTGAGACCAGAGCATCGAGCTCATATTGTCATATCAGAAAGGCACAGTGTCACCTTTCACCAAGTTCTGAGGTCATGCACTGAAAAAGAAGTTTCCAGGCCCCAGTGAGAATTGAACTCACGACCCCTGGTTTACAAGACCAGTGCTCTGACCACTGAGCTATAGGGCCTCACCTGTCACCAGACTTCAATGACCAAAATTTGAAATGCTAATAACAGGAGAGGACACGCCCTGTTTGCACAACAGGGATTGTTTAAATAGTGTCAGTGCAACCTTACCAGTTGGCTCTGTCAGTGACTTAATGTCTGCATATCGTTCACTGAGCTACAGAGTCAGTTTAAAATACTCAAAAACATGCAATCACATATTAAATAGGGTGAAAAATAACACATCTGCTGCCTGTCGGGACATCTTGGTATAGAAAAGTAGATCAACTTAAATCTTTTTGAGTGACAGCGTCTTGAAATCTTTTTCCACAGATTCACTTAAACAATGCATGTTCTTATCCATATCATTTTGGATTTGTTTTAAAGTAATAAATAGACCCTCCAGAAAAACGCGATTCTGCGATCGCAGAATTTACCGCATAATCAGCAAAATGGCGCAGATTTTTAAAAGGCCCCATATTTATCAAAAGGCCGCATAATCCCCGCATTTTTCCACACAAAGTTGAGAAAAAAAAAAGTTAACTCGTCTTGACGTGAAGTGGTGATGATGATGATGATGATGACGCGACGTCATCAGCTTGCGCATCACAGAAGGTAAACAACACCGTAGAGTGAACGTGTAGGAGCTCACACGAGAGAGAAAACACCAAGATGAACAAATCTAATCCATCTCATTTACCGACGAACATTTCTGCTAAAGACCGGGCAAAGCAGTACCCGATGTCTTGTACGAAAGTGGGGGGAAACTATTCTGCACCCCGTGCAACTGTGTGTTGGAGCATAAGAGAAAATCGACGGTGACGACCCACTTTGATTCATTCAAACATTCGAAAATGCTTTCTGCTGCTGCGGACAAGAAAGCCAAACAACTCACGTTCACCGAGGCATCGACCTCCAAAACCCTTTCGAGGGCTACAAGAAACGAGGTGAGAAGCCTACAAGATTGATGCTGGTCAGATAACGAACAAGTAAATGAAAACAGAATGAGGCGGAGAAGTGTGTGTGTGTGTGTGAGAGAGAGTGTGATTAAAATAGCCCAATTGCTTTTACAATAAATATACATTGAATGTGTTTAATTGAATAGTAAAGGGGTTTAACGTTAGTGGCAGGTTGTGTGTGAGAGAGAATAAATAAGACAGCCCAATATTTCCAAAAAAATAATCAAGGATTTTAGCCCGCGTTTTTCTGGAGGGTCTAAATAAAGAGATATAGGGGAAGATAGTTGTAGAAAGCTTTGAGAAAGAAGCAATGCAGGGAAGAGGGATGAATAGTAACAGTTGTTGTTGCTCGTGGCAGTTGGAGCTGCATTTCCTTCCCTGCTGACACTGATCTGAATTCTCTCCAGGATATTCAGGGCTTCTCTTGGGTCGCACCAGCTTTTTGTGGTGTGGTCTTTGTGTGTTCACTGTGTGTGTTTGACTCTGTGTCTCATTGTGTTAACTCATCAGTGAGCGGGGTTTTGCATAAGGCTGGAAAACAAAGCAGGCTCAAGGGTACAAACGTGCTGTAACCTTTCAAGATAAAGCAACGTAATGACACAGAGTCAACAAGAGGACATAATATAAAGACGGCGTTTTAAAAGTTTACGACGAGAATTGAATTTGCTTGAAGTCTGGACTGTGTGGCAATACGTATGTTTACACATGAACATTACACTCATGTGTAATTGTGCTCCCATCATAGCATAGCATAGCATCACTCGTTGTTTTCTATACTGTTTGAGTTTGGCATTCTGATTGTTGCCATCTTAGTTTTTAGCTTTCTCTGTATCTTAATTTTGAAGACGGTCGAGCAAGCAAAGGCAGAACAAGATTTTGTTTGTGGGGGAACAAAATGTTACAATTAACATCCATGAAGTAAAAGGTTCGGGCACCTAGTAAGGATGCCATCTGGGCGCCTCCCTAGGGAGGTGTTACAGGCACGTCCAGCTGGGAAGAGACCAAGGGGTAGACCTAGGACCAGGTGGAGGGATTATATCTCTTCGCTGGCCTGGGAGCGCCTTGGGATCCCCCAGTCAGAGCTGGTTGATGTGGCCAGGGAAAAGAAAGTTTGGGGCTCTCTGCTGGAACTGCTACCTCCGAGACCCGACCACGGATAAGCGGGAGAAGATGGAAGGATGGAATTAAAAGGACACTGTGAAAGAGATAAAGATATAAGACAATGAACCAGACAACACACAAAGAGGACAATGCTGTAGTGGCGACCTGTCAATCACAGTGTATTCCCGCCCCAGTAAAAACCTGTCTTTTTAACTCTAAATTGTACCATCAATTACAAAATTAACTTCATGCATGTTGAAAAAGACTTGACATTTGTAATTTGGTCTATACTCTTATGCTCCCAATGTTTGCTGAGTTAAATAAAGTAAGAAGTCGGGTCATTTTTTCAAAGACTTTTATTCCTCAATGTCCTACGTCAAATTCCTCGTACGTGTCAACCTACCTGGTAAAAAAAACCCATTCTAATTCAATCAAATGTTTGTAACCAGTGGAATTTCTCCTGCTGGTCGTTTGAAGTAATGCACCTTAAATGCACTTCAACTTTGGCTTCACTTGACTTGATCTTAAAAAACTGTTGGATAGGATGCAGGGCAGTCACGTTTGTTCATGCAATCACACTATTCATTGCCTAAAATATCTTTGTGCACCGAAGCATTATGATGTCGTTTAATAAAAAATCGGTCACAAGAACAGTCCCTTATTTTTGGCCACATTTCACAACCATTCCCCAAGCTGTTGGAGAAGAAACAGCCTGCAGTTTGCAAAAAGCACATGACTCTTAGTAAAAGGCTCCATACATAAAGAGGATTTTATGTCCATTCCAGTATTTTCTTATCGGGATCTTGCTGCTTTTGAAATTTAGAGAGGAGGGGAATATAGAGAGAAGCGTGGAGGGCGACTAAGAGAGAAAGAGCCGGTGATATGTGGAAAGAAAACGGATTAGAGGAACAGAGGGAGAGTGAATTCAAAAAGCTTTTGGATTAGCTCTGCATTATATCCACAGATCAGGTTCCTCACCTACCTCTGCCTATCAAACCTAGAACCGTGAAATGTGGTATTCAAAGGATAAGAGAGTATTAACAAAGCCTGTCAGGATGGGAGACACGTCTTTATTAGCTAGCGTCCTCCATGAAAGGAAGTGTTTGTTTAATGAAGTGTTTATTAGAGAGGAACGGGAGGTATTGTTTGTGTAATGAACTGTCTTTGTGTTTCTGTTACTCCTCTTAAACATTAACATCCAGACATGTTTATCGTTGTTTATAGCAGATAGACGTATTGCTTTAGCCGTTGGTACGTCCTTATTTGTCCTTTCATATTATAATCAATCTTTTGTTGCTATCTAAAATGATAATCCATACTCTGTTCTGCATCAAGACACAGTCGTGTTAATACACTTTGGCATGTGTGTGGGTGTGTTTGTGGCCTAGTATTACTATCCTTGTGGGGACCCACATCTGTTTACACAGTCACGTATGGGGACTGGCTTCCAGTCAGTAATTTTAGGGTGAAGACTTGGTTAGGGTTAGGGTTAGGCATGTGTTGGTTATGGTTAAGGTTAGGATAAGTCTCCAGGAAATGCATGTAAGTCAATGTAATGTCCCCTGAAGTGATGTATACATGGTATGTGTGTGTGTGTGTGTGTGTGTGTGTGTGTGTGTGTGTGTGTGTGTGTGTGTGTGTGTGTGTGTGTGTGTGTGATCAGTGGTCTCATGTTGTTGATGTTCCTTAGTGAATATTTAATGAAAACAGAGCAGTGCTGTTGCTTTGAGGCTGAGGTAACAGGCGGGCCACCGTGGATTGAACAGAGCAGATGGTTGGCTGCCGGCCGACAAAGATACTGTCCAGATCTCTGTGGTGTGTGTGTGTGTGTGTGTGTGTGTGTGTGTGTGTGTGTGTGTGTGTGTGTGTGTGTGTGTGTGCGCGCGTGGGTGTGTGTGTGTGTGTGTGTGTGTGTGTGTGTAGTCGCACAGATTGCTACTGTTGGATCCCTGTCTGCTGAAGCTGGGCGTCCACAGCATGACAGATGACTAAATATAGACATTATTCTGTTATTATTTGTGGACTATTTAGCAGAAATCCCAGAAAATATTGTTGTGAACTTGTTTCTCTGTCGCTAAAGGGTGATTCACTTTCTGTTCTTCTTATTTTATTGAGCTTATTTTATTGTTGAGATAAAAAGATCGATTTATTTCTAAAAATCCAGGTTGTACGCTTAGAAAGAAATCTTAACGCAGTACAAATATACACCTTTTTTGTAAAAATGTACCTAGACAGAGTGAAATTAATCTTCCACTTTTAGAAATCGGTGTGATGCAAGATAGTCGGATTTGAATGCATTAAAGAGCTGGAAAGAAATGTAGGAAAAGAGAAAGGAAAAAAGATTAGATTTCCACAAGCGGTGGAAACTATTCTGGTGGAAAGATAGAGGAATGAGTCGAAGGTTCAGAGTTGCACAGAAATCCCTCCGTATCTCCTGGGGAATCGCACGGTTAATCCCACATTCCCTGACCATGTGTCTCCTCTGGTTTCCTCTGGTACCAGATAACTCACCTCTCTCTCTCTCTCTCTCTCTCTCTCTCTCTGTCTTTGTTTTTCATCTCACATTCAGTGCGACAGGAGGCTTTTTGCACTCACGTTGGCAGACACAGAGCCACTGTTTGCCCTGTGGCATAGGCCTTCTGAGAATCACACTGAATTTAATTTCATGTGACTCAAGCTGCCTCTGCTGAGACAAATCCAAACAAAAACACTTTCCACTTCACTCATGCTGCTTTTTATTTCAGGTTTGTTGTCCTATGTGCTGCAGCATTTAGATTTTTAGTTCATCCAACACGCGGGTGTCAAACTCAAGGGCCGCTGACCAAATGCGGCCCGTGAGTTCATTTGATGTGGCACGCTTTCATGCCGCTTTACAGAAGCACTTCGCCCATAAACTACATGTCCCACAATGCATCTCTATTTGTGACATGCACACCGAAGCGACTTGGAATTATTTGCCCTGGACTTCTGCTTTCAGACGTAGTTAATTATGAAGTTATTACCGTATCCGATAATCATCCAATGCAGAGGCAATAATGTACATTTTATATATATTATATATTTATATAGTTTTAAAGGTCACCTATTATGCAAAATCCACTTCTTCATGTCTCTTCTACATCAACATGTGTCCCCTCTTCTTCATGTCTCTTCTACATCAACATGTGTCCCCTCTTCTTCATGTCTCTTCTACATCAACATGTGTCCCCTCTTCTTCATGTCTCTTCTACATCAACATGTGTCCCCTCTTCTTCATGTCTCTTCTACATCAACATGTGTCCCCTCTTCTCCATGTCTCTTCTTCATCAACATGTGTCCCCTCTTCTTCATGTGTCTTCTACATCAACATGTGTCCCCTCTTCTTCATGTCTCTTCTACATCAACATGTGTCCCCTCTTCTTCATGTCTCTTCTACATCAACATGTGTCCCCTCTTCTTCATGTCTCTTCTACATCAACATGTGTCCCCTCTTCTTCATGTCTCTTCTACATCAACATGTGTCCCCTCTTCTTCATGTCTCTTCTACATCAACATGTGTCCCCTCTTCTCCATGTCTCTTCTTCATCAACATGTGTCCCCTCTTCTCCATGTCTCTTCTACATCAACATGTGTCCCCTCTTCTTCATGTCTCTTCTACATCAACATGTGTCCCCTCTTCTTCATGTCTCTTCTACATCAACATGTGTCCCCTCTTCTTCATGTCTCTTCTACATCAACATGTGTCCCCTCTTCTTCATGTCTCTTCTACATCAACATGTGTCCCCTCTTCTTCATGTCTCTTCTACATCAACATGTGTCCCCTCTTCTTCATGTCTCTTCTACATCAACATGTGTCCCCTCTTCTTCATGTCTCTTCTACATCAACATGTGTCCCCTCTTCTTCATGTCTCTTCTTCATCAACATGTGTCCCCTCTTCTTCATGTCTCTTCTACATCAACATGTGTCCCCTCTTCTTCATGTCTCTTCTACATCAACATGTGTCCCCTCTTCTCCATGTCTCTTCTACATCAACATGTGTCCCCTCTTCTTCATGTCTCTTCTACATCAACATGTGTCCCCTCTTCTTCATGTCTCTTCTACATCAACATGTGTCCCCTCTTCTTCATGTCTCTTCTACATCAACATGTGTCCCCTCTGTGGAAAGAGACTCTGAAAGTTTCAGGAACAAAGATTCTCTCTCTTTTTGATCCATTTCTATAAAAACTGAAAATGAGCTGATCAGATTTTGGCCATTTATGATGTCATAACGATGTTTTGTCTTGTGTAACCATTAGCCAATCAGCAACCAAGGTAACCCCCCCCCCCCCCCCCTTATCCCCTGAATCCCCTCCTAGAGCACCATTGAGTTCTTTGTAACCAAATGTCTCTCAGAGGGGCGTGGGGAGGGGCTCCTTATTTTCATCTAAAGTAACAGACAGAGAATCAGCACTTTGGAAACAGGGCTGAAACAGAGGGGATTATGGGTAATGCTGCAATGATCTGTTTGGTGTTTCAGCCAATCAGAGACATGTTCTGTATATATCTGAGACCTGTAATATATTGATGAAAAACAGTATAATGGGGACCTTTAAAGTTACAACCGGCCCTTTGAATGCAACCTTAATGCTGATTTGGCCCCCGATGAAATTGAGTTTGAGACCCTGATCTAACACATTGAAAATAATACAACACCAAGAAAAGAGAACTCCTTCCAGATGTTTCCTTGACTCCCTGGTGTTGATCAGCTACCTGACCAACGGGCTGACGTCTCTCGAGCGTTTCCCCATCAGCTTTAAAACCCAGTTCTCCGGACACTGCTTCCACCACGTGGTTCTGGGCGTTTACTGCAACGGGCGCTACGGGTCGCTGGGCATGAGCCGGCGCCCCGACCTGATGGACAAACCGCTGACTCACCGCACGCTGGGAGAACTGGTGGCCGACTTCGAGAGCTCCTACAAGAGATACCAGCACACTCTGAAGAAGGTGAGAGAAGGGTTGGAATCACAGTCAATAACACTTCATACCAACGCACGACTGAATAAAGGATGAACTAAATAAATTAAGAATAAAGCACAATTCAGTTAAAACACGTGTCTTTTCCCCCTTCCTCTCCAGGTGAAGATCGGCCTGTATGTGCCTCACGACCCTCACGTCTTCCAGCCAATCGAATGGAAGCATTTGGTGTTGAACGCCGCCCGACTGGGACCTCAGGAGATGAGGAAGGAGCTGGAGAAACACGGCCGGGACATGAGGATGAAGGTAAAACTCTAGGCACATATTAACATACACCTTAGGGTTTTATAAAAAAGTTATTAATCCCTTAATCGTATCCAAAAGAATCGAACTTCTTGGTGTTTTCCTCTATTTTGTTCACTGACGCTTCGGATAAGAACGTTAAACAAATGCTTAATGTTCAGAACCTGATACTTGCTTTCATTACATTACTAGACTACATTACATTCAGCTAATGCTTTTATCCAAATTGACGTACATACACTTTGTAGGTTTAGCTCTTTGGAGTGGGGGTTGAACCAGCGACCCTCCGATAGACGGTCGTTTAACCCCTGAGCCACATTCTCCCTTTTATTAGCAGAGTTGTCTAATGGCGCATTTCCACTGCAGGGCCTCGCACGGCTTATAGTATAGTATTCGTTTATTAGTCCCTGAGGGGAAAATAGGTTGCAGCACATCACAAAGGCATTTTAAAAAGTTAAGACAATACGTCACTGACAACAACATAGACACAGATAAAAACAAACAGACATAAGAAAACCAGATATCGGCAGACATGACAAGGGGCCTATAGGCCCTCATTTGCGAAATAGGGGGGACAGGGCCAGACCCAGGGTCGGCTCGAGAACAAATCGAATGGGGGGGCAATCATTTACCAAGGGGGGGCACACACTGCCGTCAACAACCAACACACAAACACCAACGCAACTTAAAAAAACATGCTGTAAAGTCTATTGTCTTTCACACACATTGCAGGGTGTAGTGCTATTGTATAGCGCACCTATGACTTGTGCATGCATGCACGGTTGTGGCACGACCACCAAAACAGAAACATATAAGGACATAGGCCACCATACGAAAAAGTGTGCAAATGTATTTAGTATCCTATCCATGTGAACATGTTTTAGGTGGGGGTGGAGCTAACCTCCTCTAGGGGGGTCCAGGGGCATGCTCCCCCGGGAAGATTATTTTTTAAATATTGAAGTTAAATGCATCAATCTGGTGCACTTTGAGAGCAACATGAGAGACCTATGGATACCTCTCTCAACACCCATATGAAACAGAACTGTACACAGATTTACTTTTTCTTTATGGATATTTTACTAATCACTCCCCTTTTAAACTGTATTCTTGTGTTACTGTCCTATAGTATTTCATACCCGTTTTTCATTTATTCTCTTATTCTTTAATAACTATAATGATCATATAAAGGTATTCCTCGCAAATACTTGTTTACATAAATGGTGACCAAACCGTTTGAGACCCACTGAGATAACCTACACTAAAGTGAACTATCTAAACACTGAGAGAGTCCTTACCTCACTGAGCTGAGGTTATAAGATCCTCTTAGTCTGACAGGAGAGGACTCTCCTCCACCTTGATGTAGAAACAGCTCTTTATATCCGTTAGCATAGCTAGCTAACTAGATGCTAACAACAACATTCAACGTTACCGCTCGCGCACTCACAAAATGCACTCGTGCCACACACACACACACACACACACACACACACACACACACACACACACACACACACACACACACACACACAGAGCCGAGCTTGAATGAAACACAGAGACCCAGAGGTAGGCTACTTGTACTGTACTGTATATCATATTATTTTCGATGGCTTTACTGTATAATCAGTGTAACAGATAAACAGATCACCACCACCTCTCATCTAAACACACAGCCACGTAATGATAACAAAACAAAGGTCGGGGGTCATTGGTCAAGCAACACACCAATCAGAGAGCAGCAGTGAGCACACCTCAGGCTGTGTTTTATATTTGTATTCTTTATTTCTGATGTATTTGCACACAAAACGTTTTCACTTATATGATTTAAAAAATAAAAAAAATGGCAAAGTGGCAAGGCTTGCCCACCCTGCGTTGGGGGGGCACAGTGACTCATTTGGGGGTGCATGGCCCGCAAATGACCCCCCATGACGCGGACCCTGCAGCTGGGTAAACAGTGCGTCCTAGCCATCATTTATTCAGGAGTTTGATGGCTTGTGGGACGAAAGACAGCCGAGATCTGTTCTTTTTGAAATAAGGGGCACGATATCTCCGCCCGGATGGCAACAGTTCAAAGTAAGAGGCAAGAGGGTGCCTCAGGTCACTCACAATATTGTGTGCCAATTTTAAAACTCTGTCCTTGTATAAGCTTTCTATATTAGCAAATGAGATTCCTGTCAATTTACTGGACAATGTTTCGGTATAGTTAGGCCTCACTTTATGCTGCGTTTCCATTATATATATATATGTACCAGGATCATAAATAAATTAAAAATCCAAGTGAATAAAAGTTACATTTCCCTGCTAAATAACACCTTTTCTGAACTTCAGCGTAGTTTTGTTAAAAGCATGCCGTCTGAAGGAGGGGAAGAAACTTTGCAGCATGCAGCCAGGGGCAGAGAAACACACTCCACATAACAGATGGTAACAACAGGAGTATTCAAAGGAGTGCGTCAGAAGTGAAACCGTTTTTAGCCGTACAACCAATGTAGTGTTTATTCCTGTCCGAAGAATACAAACATGTTATTTAACAGTTCAATACAAAAGACCAACATGCCTCTGCGCCTCAGATCAAGGAGGCCAAATATGACCTTTATACAAATAAATGATTTACCAGTTTGTTTAAAAATACACTCTCAGGATGTACACAGTTACTATACAGGGTCACATGTTATATGTTCCGTAGGTAAGTAACTCGATTCAGCAAATTGACTTAATGTTCTCCTAAATGTGACTCAAACCTTATTAGATCTATTTAACCCGGTTACCAGGTTCCTGCCTGCGTCTGTCAGAAAGCGATTTTCATATTGAACCTTTTTACATCGTTTTTTGTATAATATTTATTAGTTTTTATTCATCTCGATATAGGCAGTACACATTTGAATGTAAATGCCTCAGTCTGGTCTTCAGTTTAACGTTTTAACACCAACTTTTCTTCTCGTGGAATGACCCCAACACTCCGATGGAAACACTTTTATTATATTTTTCCATGAGACCAGAGATGGATGGAGTTTCCTTCATGGAATACAAACTGTCAGGAATGATTTAGGGCATGATGGGGAA
>CM053258.1:3008927-3023927 GCA_028583405.1 Pogonophryne albipinna
CGCATTGCGTCCGGTGTGAACGCAGCATTATAAGGCAGTAGTACCACAAGAATAGTAATTCTCCCATAATAACACTTAACAAATCTGAACTCCAAAGTGGCAAAGCCCCGGGGGTGGATGAGATCCGCCCAGAAATGCTGAAGGCTCTGGGTGTTGAGGGACTGTCATGGTTGACACGTCTCATCAACGTTGCGTGGAAGTCGGAAACAGTACCGAAGGAGTGGCAGACCGGGGTGGTGGTTCCCCTTTTCAAAAAGGGGGATCAGAGGGTGTGTGCCAATTACAGAGGCATCACACTACTCAGCCTCCCCGGGAAAGTGTACTCTAAGGTACTCGAAAGGAGGGTCAGGCCGATTGTCGAACCTCAGATTGAGGAGGAACGATGGATCAGCTTTTTACTCTCGCAAGGATCCTGGAGGGGGCCTGGGAGTACGCTTATCCGGTCTACATGTGTTTTGTAGACTTGGAGAAGGCGTATGACCGAGTTCCCAGGGAGTTACTGTGGAAGGTGCTGCGGGAGTATGGGGTGAGGGGGTCTCTACTCAGGGCCATCCAATCTCTGTACTCCCAAAGCGAGAGCTGTGTCCGGGTCCTCGCCAGTAAGTCGGACCCATTTCCTGTGAGGGTTGGCCTCCGCCAGGGCTGCGCTTTGTCACCAATCCTGTTTGTAATATACATGGATCGGATTTCGAGGCGTAGTCGTGGGGGAGGGGGTCTGCAGTTCGGTGGACTAAGGATTGCACCACTGCTTTTTGCAGATGATGTGGTTCTAATGGCTTCATCGGTCTGCGACCTTCAGCACTCACTGGATCGGTTCGCAACAGAGTGTGAAGCGGCTGGGATGAGGATCAGCACCTCCAAATCTGAGGCCATGGTTCTCAGCAGGAAACCGATGGACTTTCCACTCCAAGTAGGGAATGAGTCCTTACCCCAAGTGAAGGAGTTCAAGTATCTCGGGGTCTTGTTCTCGAGTGAGGGAATAATGGAGCGTGAGATGGGCCGGAGAATCGGAGCAGCGGGAGCGGTACTGCAGTCGCTTTACCGCACCGTTGTGACGAAAAGGGAGCTGAGCCAGAAGGCAAAGCTCTCTGTCTTCCGATCCATTTTCCTTCCTACCCTCACCTATGGTCATGAAGGATGGGTCATGACCGAAAGAACGAGATCGCGGATACAAGCGGTCGAGATGGGTTTTCTCCGCAGGGTGGCTGGTGTCTCCCTCAGGGATAAGGTGAGAAGTTCAGTCATCAGGGAGGGACTCGGAGTTGAGCCGCTCCTCCTTCGCGTCGAAAGGAGCCAGTTGAGGTGGTTCGGGCACCTAGTTAGGATGCCACCTGGGCGCCTCCCTAGGGAGGTGTTCCAGGCACGTCCAGCTGGGAAGAGACCAAGGGGTAGACCTAGGACCAGGTGGAGGGATTATATCTCTTCGCTGGCCTGGGAGCGCCTTGGGATCCCCCAGTCAGAGCTGGTTGATGTGGCCAGGGAAAAGAAAGTTTGGGGCTCTCTGTTTGAACTGCTACCTCCGAGACCCGACCACGGATAAGGGGAGAAGATGGATGGATGGAATTAAAAGGACACTGTGAAAGATATAAGACAATAAACCAGACAACACACAAAGAGGACCACGCTGTAGTGGCGACCTGTCAATCACAGTGTATTCCCGCCCCAAAGTAAAACCTGTCTATTTAACTCTAAATTGTACCGTCAATTACAAAATGAACTTCATGCATGTTGAAAAAGACTTGACATGTATAATTTGGTCAGAGCTGGTTGATGTGGCCAGGGAAAAGAAAGTTTGGGGCTCTCTGCTGGAACTGCTACCTCCGTGACCCGACCACGGATAAGCGGGAGAAGATGGATGGATGGAAATCTGATCTATTCTGATGTAACAAGACATGAAACTCTTAAGTGTTAATTGTGTCAAAATAACTCAAAATTAAGTATTTATATCTAAGTTAACCCTAACCCCAATATGCATGTTATTTAACAACTAGTTGATGGTGAATTTGTGTACCTTTAATATAAAGTGTTACCAAATAATCATTTTTTAATGCTGTGAACTTCTAACTCACGTAAGAGCAGAAGGGCAAATAAAATAAAAGCCAGATGTAAAGTAAGCAGAGAGTGATGCTAGATGACAAGAACAGGATGTAAAGAAGAGAGGGAGAAATAAAGGAGAGGACATGAGTAGAGAGGGCAAAAGATGAGAGGAAAGGATGAAAGGAAATGTAAGAGAATAAAGATGGAGAGAGGAGAGAAACATGTAGAGGGAAAGGCAGAAAAGAGAAAGTGAAGAAAGCGAGGAGGAGGAACGAAAAGGCTTCAGCTCCACATGTTGGCCTCAACAAATCAACTCTTCTCCTGATGTGTCAGCGAGAGAACTTGTAAGCGACCTTCGAAGCACAAATTGCTGAAGAAAGTGAAAAAGGGATGAAGAAGAGAGAGAGAGAGAGAGAGAGAGAGAGAGAGAGGATTAAATCTGATGACTTTTAGAAACTCTCACTGAGAAACTTTCCCATTCTCATTTTCTGCACGTCTTCTCTCAGTTTAAAGAGAGCACTGCAGAAATCTGGAGTAAACAAACAGAGATATTCCTCAGAAGGGTTATTGTAGATGTTCTGGAAGCAGATTCTACCTTTTGAAACGTTAACGAGCCTGAAGATAAGTCTTGTAAGCAAAACAAATAGTTTGTTATCTCAAGAAAATGGCTTTTAATCGGGCTGGAAAATGATATTTTTTGCAAGTTTTTTTCTGTCTTCTTTGGTTTTAGTGGTGCATTGCTTATAGATGAGAGTAACACCTACGTCACTTCCGCGGCAAAAAGTATGGCTCCGCCCACTTTTGGGGGAAAACAAAGCTGTCATTTGAACAGCGGTCAATACAAATTCTGAAGTTTTTGCCAATCCGATCAGAAATGTAAGAAAACCGTGGATTTTCTGATCTTCAAAGAGCTCGATCACGATGGCCAGACAGGCGAACAATTACATTAAAACATTGGAAATGGACGATCAGGCTCGATATATGGTTAAATATAGCAGTAGGCGATCGATGTCCATAGATGAGAGTAACATCTACGTCACTTTACGGCCCCGCCCACTTTTGGGGAAAACAACGCTGTCATTTGAATGGCGATCGAGCCTGAAGCCACAGAGCTCTTCTTTTACTGTCCTTTCTTCTTAGACGAAGTACAGAAACACGTAACTCTGGATTTGTTTTAATGTTTGAGGTGCAATAAACGACACAGCAGCTTTTTGGCATGACAAAACTATTATTTTCCGCCTCGCTCATGAGACAGCTGGTGAAATTACGGCCTCGCCTACTGATTTTAATTTAATAATAATTAAATAATATTTGTAGGCGCCTTTCATGACACCCAAGGACACCGTACAATTTGTTAAAAAAAGAAAGAAAACGCTAATAGGCAACAAAACATGATAAAAACACAAACAGGAAATCATGGAGGAGACAATCAAGTGGACACAAATGAAACATATAATGGGGAGCACTACAGTGAGTAGGCAGATTTGAACAGGTGGGTTTTTAGTTGGGATTTGAATATGGTGATTGCGTCTGACTGTCGGATGTGCGGGGGGAGGGAGTTCCAGAGTCTGGGAGCAGTGCAGCTAAAAGCCCGAGCACCCATGGTGACGAGGCGTGGGGTGGGGATGGGAAGCAGACCAGCAGAGGAGGAGCGAGAGGGGGTGTACTCTTGAAGAAGGTCAGCCAGATAGGGGGGAGGGGGGCAGGTTATGTAGGGCTTTGTAAGTGAGCATAACCATAACCATATATCGAGCATGATCGTCCACTTCCAATGATTGAATGTAATTGTTTGCCTGTCTGGCCATCGTAATCGGGCTCTTTGAAGATCCAAAAATCCACGGTTTTCTTAAATTTCTGATCGGATTGGCAAAAACTTCAGAATTTGTATCGACCGCCAATCAAATGACAGCGTTGTTTTCCCCCAAAAGTGGGCGGGGCCGTAATTTTCGCCCGGAAGTGACGTCATACTTGCCAACCCTCCCGATTTTCGCGGGAGACTCCCGATTTCATTGCCCTCTCCTGGTTTCCTCCCGGGATCATATTTCTCCCGCATTTCTGACAAAATCAGATTTACTCAGGACTGTTTCCACTCGGACTTTAATACAGCTACCCCATTGTTTGGTTTCCATGGTAGCGCGTCTCTTTAGTAGCGCGCGCAACTGAAAGTCTGAGAGGGTGAGGAAGATAGTCACAGAAAACAGAACAAGAATCGACAACTCGACCCTCTGCTCACTCCTCTCCAGCCCACACATATGCTCCATCAAGGATGCTGCTTCAGGCCGCAAGGCAGTGCACTTACAACTACAATAAGCATGTTAATCTAATACAGCTCCGGCTGCATCCACTAGCCCCCCCCCCGCGCGGTGGTTTTGGAAATGCTCCCGATTTCTGAGGTCTCAAGGTTGGCAAGTATGAGTGACGTAGGTGTTACTCTCATCTATTGTTACGCCATTATCAAGTTTCAAATATGCTCTCGCACTCTAACCCTTTCTTTAATTATCTTTTCCTTATTATTTATTAAAATGTGTTCTCGCTAATATGCTTTTTTTCTGGGTTCTTTTTGCAGAACTTATTCTAATTAGACTCTCTATGACAAGAAATGCTAAATGTTTATACATTCATTTATTTAATCATTACTGACTGAACTTGTAAGTTGATTAATGAGCTAAGGGAAAGAACAGTATTTGCCAGCAATTTTGATTATATTTTTTGTCATTTTTTTATGCAAAAATGTCTTTATGTCTGCTTGCAGTTCCTGAAGTTTGAATATTTGCTGATACATTTTGTTATAAAGTTATATATGATAGTAAACTACATGTCCTTTCTATTTGACTGTTTGTGAGAGAAAACAAGCACAAAGCCTCGGCTTAAAGAAACAGTCATGGGCATTTTTTCTTTATATTTTATCGACCAAATGATGAATCGATAATGAGAGAAAATAGGACTATGATGGTTAGTTTGGAGACAGTTGAGGCTTGTTGTTGTTTAGTTTTAATGTGTAACATGTAGGGAGGACTGTTATTAAAAGGAGTATCTCTACAGACCCTTACTGATCAGACTCTTTATCTTCTGTCTCTGTATATATCTCTCTCTCTTCAAATAGTTTTCTATCTGTGTTTTACATTTTTGTTTTACCTTTATGTATGCACCACGACATCAAGTCAAATTCCTCGTACGTGTCAACCAGTGGCGAACCGTCAGAGAATACCCTGGAACACTCAGATCAAACAAACTAAAAATCAATTTAATTATATAAATAAAAGGTAATAAAATGAATAAATGAGAATGGTATCTGTGTCGTTGATCTGTAATATCACAGTGTTACGTTGATTTGTTTGTCCTTCTCGGACCATGCACTACGCATTTCAGTGGTTTTGTGTTAGAAAAGAAAGCAACCAATCAGATCTTGTTCTGGGTCTCTGGGTAGAATATCCTTCAACAAGGTATTCTCCATCCTTGATAGAATGCCCTGGCCGTTGCACTGAATGAGAGCGTACGTTTGGACTGACAGTTTGATCAACCAATCATATTGATTTGTAGCCAATGGGCGTGTTCTTTCAGAGTTCCCCTCGGTTCCAGGGTGCTCTAGAAGGCCCGCTAGTTAACTGGCTCGAGCCAGAGGATCTAGATGAATGTGACGAAGCAATTCATGCCGTTTTATTGTTTTTAACGTTGAAATGACAAGTGCAACAGGTGAAGGTGAAGTTGTTGCGGAATTGTTGTCAGTACCCTTTTAATTCAGTGAAAGGACGGATATTATAACGGCGGGGGGGGGGGGGGGGTGTCTACAGAAGGTCCAGTTGTGATAAACCTGATTGTGTCTGTGTTTCAGGCCGGCCTCGGTGGAGAGGAAGCCTCCGGAGCTCAGCACTCTGAACGACGGGTACCAGATCCGCATCTGACCCGTCCAACATCCGTCCCCTGGCGAGTCATTTTCCACCACCAATGTTTCTGAGAGCTGGATCATGGACACACACACACACACACACACACACACACACACACACACACACACACACACACACACAAAACAGGAAGAACTTCTAAAAGCTGAGACTCAGAGAAAAGAGAGTGACTGGAAGGAATCCTTCTTCATCATCATCATCATCACACACCTGAAATTGCACGTTTCAATCTGAGGATAAAACGCTCACCCTCTATCAGAAGATCCGAAGAAGTGATACCAGCGTATTTCTAGATTTACAGCATTTCAATCAACTGGCAAAGGAATTAAAGGAAGGGACAACAAAGTATTTCCGTGACCTCCTCAGTGTCTTAAAGAAGGGCTTCAACACAAAATGAGGAAGAAGGAAGGTAAGATAGATATCCAAATGTTTGTATGAAGTGGTTTAGAGAGACAGGAAGCCATGATGGGAATTTGACGACAAAAATATGTTCTTTTTTTGACAGAACGTGGAAAAAAACATGATTTAATTAGTGGTTTTGGCCTGTTATCGTGTAAAAGGATTAGTTATCATGATAGTTTTAAAGCACAATTTCCCTACAGAGAGTTTTGGAACAGGTTATTGTTGTTGTCAGTTTTCCAACATGGCCGTCCTTCAGCCTGCAGGGAGACAGGCGTCTGTAGGAAGCAGGTTCACAGCTCAACGTGTCTCACTTTATTCTCACACACTCGCTCAGTTACAGAAGCAGAAAGGGCTCAGTGAAGGTCCTGAAGTAACGTTTTAGTTACACGTTGACTTGTCCAATTAAACAAGACGAGTAATTACACTTCCAGACCGTATTGATCACATTAGAGGAGTGTGGAATAAAGAGAGGACGAGTGATGGAGGAAATCAAAGGATTCACAGCAGGAGATCAGATCATTAGAGCACTGCGGAAAACCTCCTGCACCCCCCCCCCCTCCTCTTCCTCCTCTTCGTATTCTCCTCTTCCTCTGCCCTCTGTTGATAGCTATCTGAATACATAAACACTGCTTTCCAGGAAACTCTGTGAACAGAAACATGGAAAGAGTCCATCTCAGTACAGAGGAGGAGTAAAGGCAACGACTTCATTTCTTCATCTAGATTTTAAACAGCAGGTTTTTTAATTACTGACCTTCTAATTGGGACCTGGAGACACTTGAGCGCTTACTTTACTTTTTAAGTGATATCAACAAAATCAGTTAAACTAAACTTTGGTGTAAATTGGATACCTCTTTAGACCTCTCCAACCCACTCCAATGTCCACACTGAACCTACAACCTTTGTTTGCAAGTGAGAACAATGGGGAACCTCTGATGAGTGAAACCAGTGGTTATGGGAGGCCTGAAGAAGTGAACGTATGCACTATGACACAAGAAGAAGGAGACATCAGGACATTTATGGCGCATTTCCACTGCAGCACGGTTTAAGCGTGCTGTGCCAAACCCGGCACGTTTTTGGTTACGTTTCCACTAGGGGTCGTTCCGGGTAGCGGGTACTTTTTCACAGTTTTTCTGGCCCTCCAAAATCCAGGTTCTTTCCGGGCCAACAACCAGGCTGAGTCGGGCTGAGTATGCTAAACTATGAGAGAATCGCTGGCAAGGGAGCGACAACTACAACAAGATGAACATATCTGACCGTGATTTAATTGTAATACACGTTTCTAAATGATGCCGAAGTAACAACATACTGATACCGGTTAGTAAAAACCATGAGTTAATGCTTTGACAAGTCTGCAGACAGACGGCAGGCGAAAAACCTTTTAAAATAAGTGTTTTCTGAATGGAGATTGGCTAAGCTAACGTTATATATGCTCCGACCGTCCACACTCACAACAACGGCCTACAGACATAAATAAACCAGCGACTGTATTCTCCATGACACAGGCAGTCTGTGGTTTGTACTTGTTTAACTTTTGTCTAGTTTCTGAACAGATATGAAGAGCTGTGAGCTCTGAGTGCTAAGAGCTAACAGCTAACGGCTGATGTTGGTTTTGTGGTTCGTATTGAAAAATATTGTAATGGAAACGCAGCATAAAGTGAGCCTGGCCTACCAAGGCCTAACGATACCGTACTAAGCCGTGCGAGGCCCTGCAGTGGAAATTAGTGTTACAGTTCTTCATCTTTTCTCATCTCTTTAATCCCCCTCTTGTCACTCAGATTTTAAAAGTACTAGCACAACAATAAACACATGACCTAAGATTCAAACATGAATGAAACAGCAACAACCACAACACAGTTATTTAAATATAGACAGAAATGAGTAGGACAGGTTTAGCATCTCACTAATGGACCTTAAGAAGTTTAAACTGTATTATTTAGCAAAAATCAATCACTAGCATCTCCGAAGGCTAGAGGAGCTTCATATGTGATGACTAAACTCACCATGTGATCTCAGTTAACACACAGCTGGAAAGCTAAATCATCCAGCTGTTCGTCCACTCCTCCAAAGGACGAGGAGGCAGAGAGTGAACGCTCTGAAAAAGACTTTGTGATATCAGAGTGGATGTTAGGTCAGCACCCTTTAATAGCTCCAGGATGATATTATCTGGTCACGAGTTGACGAAACCAGACAATATATAAGAGTTTTGTCTCGTTTAAAACTCAACGATGGATGCTTTTGTGGTTAGACAGAAATGTAAAAACGTCAAAGCGTTTGGTCATGCAGGTTTTCAATCAGTTACTCGTGTTTTAAGATCTTCGAAGAACGAATAAGAGTGAGGAAACGGTGAGAGTTCCCAGTAAATAGTTTGATGAGTCGTCTTTTCCAAGTGACCTGTTTGTACTGAATGCACTGCGTCACACTTGACGTATCATGAAGATTGTCCAAAACGATCTAATCAAGTTTCATTTCGATTGTTTGTTTTTTGGACTCTCTTGACGAGACCTTCGATGAATCTCAGCTGAAACGCTTGAAATCAAAGAAGCTTGAATCCTCCGGTCACATGTCCAGTTTGAAACTCATAGTTGGTCATTTTAAACCTTCTGATTTAAACTCTTGAAATGATGGTTGGATATATCCGAGCCAGACGAAACAGTATTGAGTTATTTCACAGAAACAGACATTCAACACTGTTCTCGGACATATACATATATCTACGTTTATTAATGTCTGTTACATCCACAGAATGTACTGTACAGGTTTAAGCCTTCAGACGAACAACTACACAAGTCAGTTGAATACAAAATAAAACATATGTTTATGTACAAACAGCCCACCAGCATTATTCACATGTTTAAGGGGTTTGATGCCGTCACTAAGGGCTTTTAGAGGCAGTTAAATCCATGAAATCTACTGACGTCTGTAGTTCGTATCTGAAGGGTTAAATCTAGGGAGAATGGTGTTTCCCAAAATCAAGATTATCTTTGTTCAATAAGGCCATGAGAGGGCAACCGTAAAACAAAGGACAATGTTTGACTTCAATTAGTGACAATAATGTGCCAAAACATACGAGCAAAACTGCTATCAAGCAAACCTGGATGGAAGTGAATAATTGAATACGTTACGTGATGATTGGTGAACGTTCTCTGCAGCCACGTTGTGATTTAAACAAAGTGTATGTGCGACCTGGTGCAGCTTTAACGTCATATCAACTGGAGCAAAGATAATCCAACATATCATCGTCACTCGAGATCAGGAGGATGCGTGTGTACGGACTCTTTCTGAATATCGTCATTTGATTGTTTTATGGTTTTTCTTTGAATGTTTCGCGTCGCTTGTCGCTCTCAGAACACGTGTGTGTGTTTTGTTGCCAACTGAACATCCGAGCTTTTGGTTCCCACAACGAGCTATGCACACAAAGAAATCTGTGTCTTCCACAATTCAAACCCTGGAGGAGGAAGGTGTTTGTGGCTCCGTCTACTCAACAACATATCTCATTTTAAAACGTCTGTACAGAAAGAAACCTTGGACAGTTAGACGTATTCTCTATGCCAACAACGGTTAGCTTTTAGCATTCGCTCTCGGGGCAGAGAGGGGAAGCGGAACACATACGATGATAGAGATCTGACTCAACCAGCTTTAATATCTATATTAAATCGTTGTCGGTGTTTGTTAGCTTTCACAAGAAGCACAAAGCAGCTTTTGAAGTATTTAAATTCATATTTGACACCGGTGTGTATCGGTGTGTATCGGTGTGTATCGGTGTGTATCGCAGACGAGGACTTGATGCAACAAACATGGAGTAAAGAAGACTGATGTTCATCGTTGGAGCTATATTCATGGAGATTCAACTGTTACCACGGACCTACACTTCATAATGTTTGTCAACGTGATCACGGAAACTTTGGATTTAAAGACTTAAGACAATGCAGTTCTGGGGATTTTATGGCTCTCCAGCAAAGACACGAAAACAGGACCTGAAACAAATAAACTCCAACGTAGCGACAGACACTTCTGTGCGTGATCATTTATGTTATTGAAGGTTTTCTTTCTTTGTTTTGGTTTGAAATGTGATTCAGTTTGAGGTTTTGACTTCTCAAATCTGTTGTGTCGAGACCTTTGGGTTTGAATCATTGATTGTACTCTTATCACTTTGAATGAGAAGCGTCTGTTTAAAGAAAGAAACACACCTTGTAGTAGCGGGTGTGAGTTTGTATGGCCTTTGACTTGTTTCCAAAGTGCTGATATCTCGTTTCTCAACTCCACCTCGGTCCTGAACTCCTGTCCTGTTGAATGTGCTGCAGTCTGTTGGAAATGTATCCACGCTGGACACAAATCTCACAAAGATCTTGAAGCTCCGTCGGCCCAATTAGTATTTCTCAATCCTATACAAACTGTACACACTAGCTGACAACAAGGATGCTAATAACGTTAAAGGTCTCCTATCATACTGTTCTTCATCAATATATCACAGGTCTTAGATATATCCAGAGCCTGTCTCTGATTGGCTGAAACACCAAATAGATCATTGCAGCATTACCCATAATCCCCTCTGTTTCAGCCCTGTTTCCAAAGTGCTGATTCTCTGTCTGTTACTTTAGATGAAAATAAGGAGCCCCTCCCCACGCCCCTCTGAGAGACATTTGGTTACAAAGAACTCAATGGTGCTCTAGGAGGAGATTCAGGTGATAAGGGGGGGGGGGGGGGTTACCTTGGTTGCTGATTGGCTAATGGTTACACAAGACAAAACATTATGACATCATAAAGTGGCCAAAATCTGATCAGCTCGTTTTCCGTTTTATAGAAATGGATCAGGACAAAAAGAGAGAATCTTTGTTCCCAAAGCTCCGTGTTGTTTAAAATAATTATACTCAGCAGACGTTGAAAGCTCTTCCAGTGCCTCAGCAGTGAGGGTGCGATCAGATCGGAATATCTTTATTTCAGTTTTAACTTTGTGTTGTTTTGAAGGAGTTGCCCATGTGCATTGTGCAACAAAGAAAAACATATTGTGTCACAGCTTTTACTTCCTGTTTGGCTAACTGGTTTTATATCCTGTGACAAAAAAATGTTGTTTCCTTATTTATTTTCTTGTAACAAAAGCAGATGAACAAAGAGACAGACATCGTTACGTTGCAAAAAGAAATCAATGTGTGATGTGTTGCAATCGAACCACTGTTACAAAGAAGAGCTGACACACACACACACACACACACACTTTAACATTATTGTTTTTAAGGAGAGCTTGTTCCCTGTGTGCGGACGTGCTCGTGTATCCTGTGGAGATCAGTAACATGTTATTATTGTTACAGTCCAGCAGCTGTTTCTATGGACCACTGTAGCAGCATGTGTTCTTTTAATAAATGATATATGTTTGTATCCCCGTGTTCTTTTGTCTTTTCACACCGTATTATGACATTGATGCCATAGCGGTATTAATTGGAGAGATGTATCACATGTGAGTTACGGGAAGAAATATTCAGATATTTGACAATATTTTCACAATCTTGCGCAGGTATGAGTCCAAACATGTCAAAATACTAAAAGGAAAAGTAGTCATTATGCATTTTACAATAATATATGTTCTTATTGACTTTAAAACACATTCAATCATGTGTTTGGAAAGGTGCAGCTAATTCATTCATTTCTTTATATACTGCTGGTTACCTTCATCCACAATAAAACATCAGAATGTATCTGTTTATATTTGTTTTGTAATATTCATACATCTGCAAAGGAACCCGAGCTTTAAAATTCATTTGGAGCATGAATGGAAAGAGGAAGTTAAGTACAAGTTGTCGGTTACTTTCCATCACTTAATCCATATAAATAAACATAATTAATGCAAGCGCACTAAGCTAAATATCAGTAAATCAGCAGAGGAGGATCATGGGACAGCTGCA
Organism: Pogonophryne albipinna; assembly: GCA_028583405.1. Lineage (NCBI taxonomy): Eukaryota > Metazoa > Chordata > Actinopteri > Perciformes > Artedidraconidae > Pogonophryne > Pogonophryne albipinna. Next base: position 3,021,169 of record CM053258.1, read on the forward strand.
GAGAAAACTGTGATTTGAATGAAGTTATTCGTCTTTAAATGACAGTTTTAAACAGCTCACTACAGCCTGGCTTCTGAACGTATAATCTGCTTATGTCCCTCTGCAGATGTGTGTGTGTGTGTGTGTGTGTGTGGCCTTGCATTACTATCCTTGTGGGGACCTAAATCTGTTTACACAGTCGCGTGTGGGGACTCGCCTCCCTTATGGGGACAAAATGGAGAAAACAGGTGAAAACTTGGTTAGGCATGTGTTGGTTATGGCTAAGGTTAGGATAAGTCTCCAGGAAATGCCTGTAAGTCAATGTAATGTCCCCTGAAGTGATGTATACATGGTGTGTGTGTGTGTGTGTGTGTGTGTGTGTGTGTGTGTGTGTGTGTGTGTGTCAGCAGCTTTACAGAAATAATCCTTAATTTCTCATCTATGCAGCAGTTTAGGGATTGGAAGGCAGGCGAGGTTCACCTTCTGTTTGTGTGTGTCCTGTCAATGGATTATGATGATGTAAGTGTGTGTGTGTGTGTGTGTGTGTGTGTGTTCCTCTCTGATGTGAGGATTAAGCAGTTGACCGAGCTTTCAAGGTGAGACAGCAAGAAGCCAGCAGAACATGCTATGACTGTCTTGTTTATTTTCGACATGCTATACTGACTATATTATTACTTAATTTTCAATATACTATGATATGACTTCTCTCTGAAAATGTGTTTTATTATATCTTCACTATAACGATATTTGTTCCCCATACTATGCTTTGTCTTGTTCTGATATTTTCGACCCACTACTACTGACTTTTTTTCTCACATCGTCAATATGTTCTTACATGTTTGTAATCTTATCACTTATACTACGGTTCTCTTTTAAATTGCTGAACTAAACGACCAGCTCTTCAGGACACATTACTCTGCTAAACGAAGAGTCCACGGCTCCATCTAGTGTTCACTCAGTAAACAACAACACAGGTGTATTCCTCTGAGGCACCGGATGCAGGACGACGTTCTTCAGATGCTGCAGAGACATGTGATGAGAAACCAGCAGACTCACAGACATCGGAAAATAAATATATCGTGTAATATGGACAATGCTTTAACGACAGAAAGCAGCGACAGTGCGTCTGACGACACCTAAATATACAGAGAGCAGACAAAACCACAGAAGCTTCGAATACGACAGAACCCTAACCCTACTTGTACCCCCCCCCCCCCACACACACACACAGACACACAAAATCAAGCACCAGTCACTTTTTAAGCTGCTATGGAAATGTTTGCACTCCCATCTTTTGTGTATATATATCTTTGCTTACTTGAAGTAAACGGTTATTTTGTGGTTTTTCTGTAAATTATTGAGACTTCTTGCATTTTAATGTGTGAGTTTTTTTATACCTCGGGACTGTGAGAAACAGTATTTCGATCTTTCTGAGTGTACAAACGTATTTTAAGATTGACAATAAAGTTGACTCTGACTATCCCCAAAAAATAACTTCAATATCACACCGGGAAATGTATTTCTTTAGTTGTTGTTGTGTTTGCTTTTACTACGACTGTCTTCATGCTGTCAGCATTAATTAACTTTAATAGAAGCATTTCATTGCATCTTTCAGTCACCGTCTGAGGGTCTACTGACATTCTTACATTCGTTTTAAATGAATCACATTAAAAAATACTTTATCCATCCATCCATCTTCTTCCGCTTATCCGTGGTCGGGTCTCGGGGGTAGCAGTTCCAGCAGAGAGCCCCAAACTTTCTTTTCCCTGGCCACATCAACCAGCTCTGACTGGGGGATCCCAAGGCGCTCCCAGGCCAGAGAAGAGATATAATCCCTCCACCTGGTCCTAGGTCTACCCCTTGGTCTCTTCCCAGCTGGACGTGACTGGAACACCTCCCTAGGGAGGCGCCCAGATGGCATCCTTACTAGGTGCCCAAACCACCTCAACTGGCTCCTTTCGACGCGAAGGAGGAGCGGTTCAACTCCGAGTCCCTCTCTGATGACCGAACTTCTCACCTTATCCCTAAGGGAGACACCAGCCACCCTGCGGAGAAAACCCATCTCGGCCGCTTGTATCCGCGATATCGTTCTTTCGGTCATGACCCATCCTTCAGACCATAGGTGAGGGTAGGAACGAAAAATACTTTATGATGTCAACAAATTATTACCTATCACATTCTCTCCTGAGAAGCCCGTCACTGTACGGACGAAATTAAACATTTAGTATAATTTGCACTGAAATAAACTCGTGTTTTACTATCTGTGTCTTTACTGGAGGGGAGCTGGATCAGAGCTCTTTTATTTCTCCCTCTTGTTGTCGACTTTATTGCTTTAAGTTTATTATACTCACTTTGCAGAGAGTGCAGTTAGTCGCTCCCTGAGGACGAGGACTACAGCGAGAAAAGGTGTTAAGATGCTTCCCCTGCTATAAGAACAGACTGTGTGTGTGTGTGTGTGTGTGTGTGTGCTGCAGTGCAGAGATGCTGAGAATAACAAGAGCTTCTTTCTGCAGTGTGTTTGAAGCAAGGTGCACCATCACACACACACACACACACACACACTTAAATACAATGTAGGGAAGCTCGGTGTTCAACAGATAAGGCTGCAAAAGACAATATTACCTTTCCAATAAAACCACGTATGAATGATTGATCCCGTGTTCCACCGACGCGTCACAGCTGTTCATGTGAAACAACAACAAAGGAAGTCGGTTACAAGTTTCTAGGAATCAATTACATCACATTTTTAGAATTGTGTTTTTGTCATTTCAATTGTTTTG
>CM053258.1:3028927-3041427 GCA_028583405.1 Pogonophryne albipinna
TAGGTAGGTCGGTAGGTTGGTCGGTAGGGAACAGAAATGATAGTACCTGTGTTGTATAGCGTAAGCAGCTTTAGATGCCAGATCTTCTACAGTCAGGTTAGAGATCGCTCCTTCTACTGCGGACAGAGAGAGAGAGAGAGATGTTAGTGAAGAGGATCAACAATCAGCTGACAAACAACAATAACAACAAATTATTTAACACAACGAATCGATACCCCTGGACAGAGGCTAGCAGTTAGTTTCCAGTCTGTGTTAACATGTTTTAAACTGTGAGCTGAGACTTAAAAAGAATCCAAACATGCATTAAGTAGAGTTCATCTCAGGTGTTGTACCTGAAGGGGAGGAGTCAGCGGGGGGGCGGCTGCTCTCATACTGACACTGAGGGCTGATTCCCAGAGTCTGAGACCAGAGAGGAGCGGTGAGGAGACGCTGACCCCGAGGACTGAACTCCTGACCGGACACCTGCACACACACACACACACACACACACACACACACACACACACACACACACACACACACACACACACACACACACACACACACACACACACACACACACACACACACACACACACACACACACACACACACACACACACACACACACACACACACACACACACACACACACACACACGTTTGCAATGCATCAATTCAATAAATACATGTTAAAGTGTCAATGATAGCTGGATACATGATTTTATATATCTGAGACCCATAATATATGCCTAAAAATAGCATATTTTATGTATAAAAGACATCAAAAAGTGCATTTTGCCTGATAGGAGACCTTAAATGAACCAATGATCAGTCAGTATGTCTCACCATGCTGCTCTGAAGGCCTTTATACTCCAGACTCCCATTGGCCAGGAAGCTGTACAACGGACTCCAAGGTGTCGAGTTAAAATCCCCACAAAGAACCACAGGATTGGTCGATCCGTCCGGGAGGCGGGACAACCGGTTTATCTCGGCCAATAGGATGGCCAGCTGGGCCAGTTTGATGTCTCCCCGGCGAGGGTTGTAGAGCAGGTGAGTGTTGGCCACGCAGATGAAGGAGGAGGCATCTGATTGGCTGCGGGCGTCTTTAGGTCGCAGCAGTAGGACCAATCCCACGTTGTCTCGGTCCAAGAGGGCGTCGCCACGTTGGAAATACTCCACGGGATTGGACGAGAGGAGAGAGAGGCGGGAGGATTTAAAGATGACCGCGCAACCGTCGGGTTTACTTCCTGTTCGCTTCTTGAACTCACACTGGTAACCTGAAAAACACACACACACACACACACACACACACACACACACACACACACACACACACACACACACACACACACACACACACACACACACACACACACACACACACACACACACACACACACACACACACACACACACACACACACACACACACACACACACACACACACACACACACACACACACACACACACACACACACACACACACACACCAATATGAACAAAAGGCGAAAACATAAGACATAATAATAAGTGTTGCATTTCACAATAAAAGCATTTATTAATACATTTGTGTGTCTTAAATATGTTCTGGGTTCACATCCACTGAAACACCCTCATTCCCACACACACACACACACACACACACACACACACACACACACACACACACACACACACACACACACACACACACACACACACACACACACACACACACACACACACACACACACACACACACACACACGCACACAATGTCTCACACACACACACACACACACACACACACACACACACACACACACACACACACACACACACCTACCCAGTGCCTGTAGAGCCGGTTTGATCTGCTCTTCATAATGATCCTCCTGGACTTCTTGAAGGCACAGGATCTAAAAGAAAGTGTCAGAGTGAACTTTAACAGTCTGAGCAGGTCGAAAGCGTGCACATAACTCAGTGTACTTTAGCTAAGATGCATGATCTGTTTGGTATTTTGAGCAAAACACATCATAGACATGTTTTGTATATATCTGAGACCCATGATACATGCCTAAAAATAGCGTGATAGCGACCTTTAACGTGTTTCTAACTCACGTCAGCGTCGTGCTGCTGGATCTCTGCCAGCAGGTTGGGCCGCCTGTAGTCCCAGCTCAGCACCGCGGGGGGGCAGTGGCGGTACAGGTAGGCGTTGTCCTGCAGCAGCTGCTGGGACAGGATGTTGTAGGACATCACGGAGAAGTCAAACGCTGCGCTGCTCCCTGGTGGACGGGGTTCAGTACTGCAGGGAGGAGAGGAGGACTGCCAGTGTCTCTGCAGAGCTGAGAGCATTTATACAAGAGTTTGTCCATTTTAGCACAAATTATTTAATGATAAACTAGTATCAAAATCTACTTAACACGTTTTATACATTTTTGGACATGTTTCCGATAATAAAAAGTACAAAAACTGATATTCTGCTCTGAAAATGGTCGACTTTTATCTTAGAAATCACTTTCTAACCCCAACACTTTCTATTAAACCAATTATTTTCCTACATGTTCACAAGTCTGAGAGCCTTATTTCATCAAATGTATTAAAAAACCAATAAACTCTGCAGATCTGAGGACAGACGGAAGAGGCTGGGTTGATATAACTCCTTAACTAAAACTATTTAACGACAAACTAGTATCAAAAGCTCCGTAATAGTGCTGCACAATTAATCAAACTTCTCATACATTTCTGGGCATTTTTATCCAATAATAAAAAGTACAAACAAACGAAGACTTAATAGAAAAACAATAGACATTCTGCTCTGAAGAAATGGTCGGGTTTGTCTTGTCTAATCTAGTTTTGATGTGTTTCCTCGGCAGAACAGCAGCTGGTGTCATGAGTGACGCCTTTTCATAGGTTTGAACATAAGTACAGAATATAAATATGTTATTATATTATTATTAAGCAGAGCTGTAAGGCATTGGAAACAGATGGATATGCACCGAACACATCTTAACTCAGACTTTAGAAAGTGCATCGCAAACCTGAGCAAAACTGCAGTCAACGAGATAAAAAACCTCCTTAAATAAGAACTCACGTCCCACTGGTTTCCCCGGCCACTGGCTTTGGGGCGCGCTGCTGGGATGATGGGAGTGATGCTCCTCCCCCCTCTCTTTGAACCAGGCGTTTGCTCCGGGTTTGGAGACGTGATCCTGTTCAGGTTTTGACTTCAGGTTGCTGTGAATCCTGGAGCTCGACGGACTCCTCCCCTCGTTAGCAGTCTCATCTCGACTGCTATCACTCGGTCTGTCTTTACTGCAACTCTTAGTCCTTTCTCCGTCTCCGTTCTCCCGGCTTCTGCCTCCGTCTCCGTGGTTCGACCGAGGGTCTCTGTAGAAGTCCGGGTGATATTTGGATCCTCGATCTCGGTTCGACGCTCCTTTTTGTTCCCTTTCCTCCTTCTCCGCGCTCTTCTGTCGCTTGTGAGGAGGCTCTTGGTCCGACCGCTCCATCAGGAGGCCGGCGGACGTGGAGAAGGAGCGGCTTCCTCTGAAGTTTGAAGCGTTGGTGAAGCTCTGAGGAGGAAACGTCCTGCAGGAGGAGAAGTGACGGGGTGGAGGAGGAGGACGAGGAGGAGGAAACTGGGCCAACCACCATGGAGGAGGAGCGGGGAGGAAGTGGAGGAAGTGGGAGGAAGAGGAGGTGGAGCTGCTTCTGAAGAGAGAGGGAGGTCTGAGGGGGAGGAAGGGGGGGATCAGCTGGCGAAAGAACATGGAGCTGGGGGAGGAGAGGGAGAAATGAGAGGTGAGGAAACACGTCATTAAAGGTGGGGTAGGTAAGTTTGAGAAACCGACTCGAGATACACTTGTTGTTATATTCCATGGAATGCTCTTAACATCCCGATAGCAATGAATATCTGAAGTGCTTTGACAACAAATCCATAAAACATGTCATCTCTGGAAGCCGTGGTACTGTAAAAAGCACGACCAATCATCTGAGCCGGCTAAAGTAACTGGATGGCCTACCTGCCTGTCAGCCTTCCATCTGTGCACAAACGTATCTCGTGCCTCATTGGTCATGTGCGCGTTCGTGTGTGTTGGAGGAGGGGCTCTGTGAGGAAGTGGCAGATTTCTTCCGGCTGTGTATTTTCAAATTCTACTCGAGCTGGTTTCTCCAAAACGACCTTTTACCCCACCTTTAAGACACTTTATAAAACGTGGATCAAGAGAAAAAAGTGTTTTTGATCCAAAGTAAATAATCGTTCCAGTTTTCTAACAAAAGGCCAAATATGACATGAAGACGGCGTCTGAGCTGTGAGGACTGTCAGCTGTTATTAGTCCTGCTGCGTGACAGTCGATGGAGCACATGGGTTTGCACTGAGCCTGTTCAGAAACATCATATTCATTCATCTATCAGTCAGTTACTGATAGAAGTTGGAACCGTTAAAGATAGTTAGATAAATAAATGTTTATAATAAAATAACATGTCAAGATAGTAGTGGATACGTTTTCTGTCAGTTTACTTGTAGATTAGTCGTTTCAGCTCTACTTCGTTGGACTAAACCAGATATTAGATAACATCATTTTGATTTAAGGAAACAGTGGTAGGGAAATATCGTCCTCAGCAGACGGTTTTGTGTTTGAGATAATCACGCTGTCAGCTAAATATTAGAAAAGATTAGAGTAAGCAAAGTGATGCCTTTTACGAACATTTAGGGCTACGACTAATAATCTTGTTATATTATTATCTTCTATCAAGTCAGTTATCTTCAAGATGAACCAATGATGTGTTTGTAAATCATAAAACATTACCTCACTTATTCAGCTGGTCAAAGAGAACACCCTCACAATAAGAGAGCAGAGAACAATCAGAGTGCCACGGTGCAGAAAACACACACACACACACACACACACACACACACACACACACACACACACACACACACACACACACACACACACACACACACACACACACACACACACACACACACACACACACACACACACACACACACACACACACACACACACACACACACACACACACACACACACACACACACACACACACACACACACACACACACACTCTTTGTTTACATTTCTCTCTCTTTTTGTGTGTGTTTCTGTCAGATTGTGATGTTTGCATTTGTTTGTAAGTGTATGGTTGTTATTCTATATGTATACACGTGTCTTTGATTGTGTATATATAGGTATATACATATTTGCATACATATTTTTATATATATTTGTATTTTTGTATTCGGGATTGTGAGAAACGGTATTTCGATCTCTCTGTCTGTACACACAAACTGAAAGATTGACAATAAAGTTGACTTTGACTTTTGAGTATACATGTGTTGTAGATACATGTACGTGTTTATATTTGTTTATTACAATCAGGCTCTTCTGTTCTGCTGTTAACCTTCCTGTTGTCTTCAGGTACAATCTGACAAATGTACTACTTTAATCAATCATACATATTGTGTTTCACATTTGATTGCCTCAAGGCCTTATCATATCCTCAATTTGCAAATACAAACTACTGATGGACTTATTATCTTCCTTTCATTTAATTTAAGTTAGGATGACAGCTAGCAGCCAAAAGGAGCTATATGACTCCACAGGATGTATTGCTTTTCTTAATGATATGAAATTAAACAAATAAGTAAAAAAGCCCAACACTTTGACACATTTCTAAACAGCTTAATTCCTGAGTGACCACTTGTTGTTGTTTCTGTCTTCTGTGCATAATGCCCTCGGTTGTTGTGTGTCTTGTTGTGATGTATTGGATTCATTGTTCAATAAAGTTGGTACAAAAAAAAGAAAATGTTTCTTTAGCTAAATGCTGCTAATGTTTCTTTTTACATCACAACAATCTAACGGGTGTAAAATTTGAATTCCTATACTTAATTGTAGCCTAAATGTACATTAAAAGCCCAAGATAATGTAACATGAACAATACATAGAGTAAATGTTAGCTTATTTTGAACCTCATTGATTATAAAGGCGACTCATATAATGTCTTTATTTTTAAGCCCTGACTCGTTAGCTCACGTTTACTCACTTATCTCCGGAGGGGGGACCGGCATCGTTTATGTTTCGGCTTGGATGCATTTCAAAAAGCAATTAAAATCACATATTATCGATATTTTTTTTGTTTTTATCTGTATTCAAAACAAGCAGCAGAGTCGCCAACATTTGACGCAACGGAAAACGTTCCACTAAGCGAGGTGAATCCCGTGCTGCCTTCAAGTACTCCGGTTAAACTCGGATCTTTCAATTGTATAGTAAAAATATATACATTATTTTAAACTGGACGGTTGATTTAACACCTCACCTGAAATACAGATACATATATATGTATATTATTATATAAACAGGATTCACTGACTGATAGCTTTGTTATAGATGGTTTAAATGAAAAGGATACACGGAAAAGCAATGGTTGCATTTAGAAACTAAGAAAAACAACGGAAATATTGATTTTTGTTTTCATTTTGTCCTTCTGCTAGTTATATAAACACAAATAAATCCACTAACAGACGTTTTAATGATGAAAGAACCGTATATTTTAATTATTTAGACTGTTTGTGTCGTTTCTGAAGATAATTCCAACATTTCAGAGAGCCTGTAAATGGAGCTTCCATTTCACCTTTTTGCTGGGACTTGTAGTCTTTTGGTCCTTCCTCTAGAATTGAACGCTATGGTAGGATTCAGTTGAACGGACTACAGCTCCGTATTATAGCGGAAATAGAGGAAAGACTGTATTCGTATCCCATCTATTCTTTCTTTTATCGGGAGAATCCGTAATGTCGATTCATTTACGTAGTCATCAGTATTCGCAACGGCTAAACTGTTTTTATATTGTATAATAGATACACATTTAGTAGGCTATGTTGTTAAAGAGAACATGTAAAGGTCATCGTACTTACGTAAAATCGAGCCGCTAGTTGAATACGAAGAAAAAGATGCCGGTAAAATCGGCTTCAAAAGATAAAATGTCAGCTTCCTGTGTGTGACATGTTCTGTTATTCCATGTTAATAAATCCCATACAAAGCTTTAAATACGGATTAGCAAGGATTGATTAAGAGCACTGTTCTATGAGAAGAGGGGAGTCAGCACATCATCTCCCTCTCCCTCTCCCTCTCTCTCTCTTTCTCTCTCTCTCTCTCGCTCTGTGTGTACGTGTGTGTGTGTGTGTGTGTGTGTGTGTGTGTGTGTGTGCAGCAGCAGCAACATCAAACATCTTATTTCTCTCTTTAGACTCATGTTCTGACCCAAAGCTCTTTGCATTGCTGAACCACCGAGATGTTTTTATCCTAATGTAAATACTCATAGGCCTACATCCCAATAGCAATGTGAAAATAAAGAGCCTGCTTTCAGCCCCTTCTTTATGAGCAAAGTGATGGTGATTAGAGGAGATTTTTATGTTTTGTGATATATGGTTTCCATCACAAGGATCATCTACTGATTTTATTTACCTCTGCCTTCTACCTGTGCTTTGGGAGAAGTACGAGAGTTAAACTGTTATTAATATTTCAAGTTTTGTTCAAGTTCTGTACATTCAAACAATGCTTCTCTAATATGTATGCAAAGAAAACAAGGCAACTACATACAACAATCGAAGACAAGTTTAAAATACAAATACAATAACATAGATTTGTGCCAAACAGAAATGTATATAAATACACTGGATAGAGTAAATGTACATGCACAATAAGAAGTAAGACAGCTATTAACACAGAGGTGTACCTTGGTCAATTTCAAACAAATGTAAGTAAAGTATAAAAGCACTTTTGATGATAATAGATACATTTATGGGTAGCTGTAGTAATATCAGCAGTTACATACGTTTATTAAACCATTTCCATCATTGGTAATAGTACTACTGATGGTAGTTGTAGTAATATTAGTACTGAATGTGGTAATAGTATGCATGTTGTCGACTTGAGTACTGCAGCTGAAGTATTTGTTGTAAGCAGAGCAGCATTGGTAGCAATAGCATTAGTTTGTGTTAAATGAACACCTCAAATAAGTGTTATTATTATATATTACTGCAACATAACTTTCGTTTTTTGATCTGAAATGTTGCGTAGGTCTATCAAATCTTTACCTTGCGTGTAAACATTCACAGCCATTTCAATAAAATACGAGCAGCCATTATAAAAGCTTTATTCAGGAGTCAAACAGGATATCAAAATGATGCAGTGGATGATATCAAACACAGGAAAGACCTTTCCAATGTTAGAAATCCATCATTTGAAAAAACCGGACTTGCAAAATGATTGTTAGAGGAGTTTAGAGATGGGAGAAATGTTTGGGTCTTTCGTTAACTTGAAATGAAAAACCACAGAAGAAGTCACGTGACTGCAGGGTCACAGTTTGACCCGTCAGCAGCTGCAGTTCCTCCGTCAACAGTCAGAGGGAACAGAAATATCTCAAGCATCAAGAGTGGACACTTCTTCCTGAAAGTCACCTGTAAATCCTTAAATAATCATGAGTTTAGAGACTGAAGAAACAGTGTGAGTAAAGCTTCTCCCCCAGTTTCATAAAGTGGAAAGAAAAGTGCAGAAAAATGTTCCCATGCACAGCGAGGAGCTGCAGACATGCTGCTCTCTTTCCCACATCGTCCTCCTTATTGTGCCTTTATTTACACTCATAGCCCTTTTTCTGTCCGTGTTTCTGCTCATATTCTGTATCAACTTGTTCTTAAGAACCAGTTGTTGTGCTCATGTCTCCTCTGTGTGTGTTTCCTTCTCCTCCATGCTCTAGCTTTCTACTTCTGCAATCAAACATACTTATAAATACGGTGGCCGCCAGGTGCAAACACGCTACAACGGTCCACAACGTTTCCATAAGGACAAACGTGCGGCAACTTCAGAAACGATAGAAATATAAAAACACTAATGTGCCAAAGTCCCCTGGTTGTCATTGTGTTTTGAACGTCTAGCTTTTATCCAACGCTTTTTGTAAACGTTGAGTCGGTGAAGATGTTACTTCATTCACTTTATCGTTTCTGAAGTTGCACAGGTTTCTCCTAACGGCCCGTCCACACTACAGCTTCGACAGCTTTAAAAACGGTTTCCAACGCGTCTGCCCATTCACTTTGAATGGGGTGACGTCACTTTTCGCCGAACTGCATTGTGGGAAGCAGAGCGGAGCTTTCCTGGCGTTTCAGGCTGCAAAAGTTGAGCAATGTTCAACTTTTGAAGCTTCTGAAGCTTTCGGTGGAAGCGTCAGCCAATCAAATCATATGCCAGTACAAGCTCTAGCCAATCAAACCGCTGCTTGTGTGTCAGGGGCGGGAGATTCATGTGATTGGTTGTTGGTCGAGCTTCAGACACGCCCAGCTCCAAGCTTTTTTTGAAGCTGTAGTGTGGACGGGCCGTAATTGAAATGTTTTGGTCTGTTGTTGCGAGTTTGCACCTGTCCGACACCGTATGTACAGGAAAGGAAGCTGCAGTATAGAAACTGAGACATTATGGTCAAATAAACATCCAAAATGCATCAAACATCTCCTCCACCTTGCATACTTCAGAAGGGTAAAGAGCAGGGAAATCATTTATCTTGAAGTTGATGGTGAGACAGTGATCAGTTTGGTTGGAAAACAGGTTTCCTTTGGGATAGTGTGGAGGCTATTTGTATATAACATTAGAAAGACTGATTCTTATTATTACACTATAAGCTTATTGTGCGCATTTATGTGGCTGTGACTTTGGAATAAATAGACCCAATCACCCCCCCCCCCCCCCCAAGTTGTGATGGGGAGGATAGGAACGAAGGGAAAAGTCACACGAGAAAGTGTTTAGCTTGCAATATTGAAAGTAGCAAGGTCAGGTGCAGAGACTGAGAGAACACAAAGAGGTAGTCAGAACAGCACATCGCACCGGCCTTGAATTGTATGGGACCCGCTCTCCCACGCAGAGCTAGGAAGCAACATTATGGTTTCCCGCTATATCTGAAGACACGTTAGCGAAAACAAATTACGTATGATGGTGCCAGAGTAGGGAGGGACTTCCACAGGCCGGCCGAATGCTGATTGGAGGATCGTGTTGCCAAGAGACTCTATCTGAGTCTGTGCACCAACCAAAGAGAACCAAGTCTAAACCGTGGTATCTCTTCAGCTAGTCTTGACCAATCATAAATGTACGGGCAACGCCCTGTGTAATACAATTTATTGTCGCACGAAGTTCGAGGCTCAGATTTCAGCTTTGCTGTCTGTGAATTCTATGACGTGACGGAGTCCTTGGCCAAGTGATATATATCTTTTGCTCTCTCATAATAAATAGTTAAACTTAGAAGTTGTCTGTCTTTCCTGGAATTTTGAACACAACAACAATGTTCTCTTCATCAAGTCTAGAGTCACGGAACTGAGATGCTAGTGGTTATAGGAACTGTTTTTATAAATTTAGAACAAGAACAGACGTTACAGATTCTGTTCACTTGTTTCTGGTCAGGTCCCATGACACATGTATATTTTATTTGACAATCCTTTCTGGATGCTTGTAGAGTGGTGCAGGAATGAGTCCTGCCCAGTTGCTAACAAGTGTCTAAATGAGACGACTAAACGTCATCCCGCCCAACATTAGCCACCTTTAGCTTAGCGGTGGTGACGTGAAGTCATGTGACCGTGCTGTAGTTCCTTTATAGCCCAACATTAGCCTCCTTTAGCTTAGTGGTGGTGACGTGAAGTCATGTGACCGTGCTGTAGTTCGTTTATAGCCCAACATTAGCCTCCTTTAGCTTAGCGGTGGTGACGTGAAGTCATGTGACCGTGCTGTAGTTCGTTTATAGCCCAACATTAGCCGCCTTTAGCTTAGCGGTGGTGACGTGAAGTCATGTGACCGTGCTGTAGTTCCTTTTTAGCCCAACATTAGCCACCTTTAGCTTAGCGGTGGTGACGTGAAGTCATGTGACCGTGCTGTAGTTCGTTTATAGCCCAACATTAGCCTCCTTTAGCTTAGCGGTGGTGAAGTGAAGTCATGTGACCGTGCTGTAGTTCGTTTATAGCCCAACATTAGCCGCCTTTAGCTTAGTGGTGGTGACGTGAAGTCATGTGACCGTGCTGTAGTTCCTTTTTAGCCCAACATTAGCCGCCTTTAGCTTAGCGGTGGTGACGTGAAGTCATGTGACCGTGCTGTAGTTCGTTTATAGCCCAACATTAGCCTCCTTTAGCTTAGCGGTGGTGACGTGAAGTCATGTGACCGTGCTGTAGTTCCTTTATAGCCTAACATCAGCCACCTTTAGCTTAGCGGTGGTGACGTGAAGTCATGTGAACGTGCTGTAGTTCCTTTATAGCCCAACATTAGCTTCTTACTTCAGAAATCATAACGTGATGTTAATATGTGGAGATTATCCTGCTGATCCAAATGTGTAAGTATCATAAAAGTTTGTTTGACACAGAGATTATTTTCTCAAATATTTCAAAATCCAATAGAGGAATCAGATAGCATTTTGTGGAGGGAGGTTATGATGCTAACTTCCTGTCATCCCTGCACCACTGCAGTTTAAACAAGGCCTTGAAATAAATTATAAGCTTGTTTTGTGCTTGGTTTTACTTCCCAGGTTCTTGAAAACAAACACTTTCATTGCAAAATATTACAAGACACATTCTCTGATAGTTTCTTTACATCTTTGACAGGTCGGGGGTTTTAAGGTGCACTTGGTTCGTCTTGTCCCCTAAAACTTCTTCTCAGCCTCAAACATTCACACTTTATTCTCCGGACAAAACAAACCGGACATTTCTGATTTATTTAACAATGTTTTGATCCAGAACAGATCTTCAACAGATTTCAGACCCAACCGATCCTCTCTTCAATGTCTCCCCATGACACACAGCGAAGAGGCGTCACAAAGTCATAACAAACCCTCCGTTTATCTTCCGTCACTTCATCCTGACGTGCTCATGCTTCCTCCCTGCGTCAGAGCGTCCTCTCTGCTACTATTTGAGGCTGTGGGTGAGTGACAGGGCAGGTGTTTTGGGGGTGAAAGGTGTTCAGGGGGTTAAAGGTCAGGAGAAAGGCACCTCCCATCTCTGTGTGTAGGCGCTCAGTTCACAGGGGCTGATGACCAACATGCGGGACGAGTCCATGCCGTCCAGAGCCATCTCCGAGTCCAGACAGAAGCGAGACACCAGGTGCTCCAGGTGAGTGCCCGACTTCTGCCAGCGCTAAGGAACACACACAAGAGAGGGTTTCAGAGAGGACACAAGTACACACATCCTTTACTCAAGTGGAAGTACAGATAATCGTTTTTAAGAGTTCTCTGGTAAAAGCAATTATCATTGATATCTGTCGTGTGCCACATTTTTGATAAAACCTCTTTACTAAATTGAACCTGAATTACTGGGCTCATCCAGGATTTTTTTAACAACAAAACTAATCTGTAACTTTGCACGGGGAATCAGGGAGTCATGACATAAAAAACGCCTGTTTGAAAAACATTATGGTTTAAAGATAAAGAAAATCCTGGACTACTGAAATCAGGCTGTTCAAATCTCTGGAATATTTTTGAACTGGTGTTTCTCATAATTCACCA
>CM053258.1:3046427-3096427 GCA_028583405.1 Pogonophryne albipinna
CCACATATTTGAATTATTGTTGAATTAACAATGGTATATTAATTGTTTTGATTATAGTAATATTACATTAGAGATGAACACGCTGTTGCTAATGGTTATAGTCATTATTGTCTGTATTTGCAAAACACATGCAATTACATGAACTTTTGTATTTAATCGTTTATTTTTAACATCATCTTCATGTAATTCTTGGTTTTATTTGTCTTTCAATGTCGAAAATTTATAAAAAACGTGTAAAAATAAAGGTAATTTTGGTCCATCGTGATAAGTAATTTAATTTGAGGAAATAACCAACAATAAATAATTATTTGTTGTGTTTTATGCTGCATTTAAACAGACCAATCAATGTGTGTTATAGTCACACTGATGTAAAGCCGCTCATTGGCCTGTGTGAGGTAAAAGAGGGGGGAGACAGTGGGGGGTCTTCTCAAAGCAGCGGTTTGATTTATGGAGTTTTATGTTGAATAACTCAACGCGGCGGGGTTTACTTCAGAGTGTGATTGATTTATTGAACTGCAGCTCAGAGAATGACGGTGCAGGTTAATTGGTGCTGTCGCTCGATACGTCTCTCTGCAGGAACACAGGCTGAAGCACGTGGAGAAACATGCTCGGGTTGTTATCTTCAGGTGTGTGTCTTTGTTTGTTTCCGTAGTTACAGATCTGGCATCAAAGAGGTTATTTTTCCAGCTGATTATCTGATTTATGGAGATTTGCTTGATGCTTGCATCGATATAACATCAAGAGTGAATCAGAGAGGAGGCACATGTGGGTTATTGAGAGCTGCATTCAAATCAAATCTTATTTATATGGACCAATTACACGAGATCATTTGAGTCAGGGGGTTTACAGTTTCTAAAGATCAGTAAAAAATTAACGAGAGTGTAAAAAACACAATAAAATGACAACATAAACCATTTAGTTAAGTGTAAAATAAAATATGATAAATAAAAAATAAAAAGATAAGATAGGTGTATTATATCGGTATGTAGTGTCTCTACTTTAAAGAGTCCTCTCCTGCTGATGTTCAGGTGTATATCAGTATGTAGTGTCTCTACTTTAAAGAGTCCTCTCCTGCTGATGTTCAGGTGTATATCAGTATGTAGTGTCTCTACTTTAAAGAGTCCTCTCCTGCTGATGTTCAGGTGTATATCAGTATGTAGTGTCTCTACTTTAAAGAGTCCTCTCCTGCTGATGTTCAGGTGTATATCTGTATGTAGTGTCTCTACTTTAAAGAGTCCTCTCCTGCTGATGTTCAGGTGTATATCAGTATGTAGTGTCTCTACTTTAAAGAGTCCTCTCCTGCTGATGTTCAGGTGTATATCAGTATGTAGTGTCTCTACTTTAAAGAGTCCTCTCCTGCTGATGTTCAGGTGTATATCTGTATGTAGTGTCTCTACTTTAAAGAGTCCTCTCCTGCTGATGTTCAGGTGTATATCAGTATGTAGTGTCTCTACTTTAAAGAGTCCTCTCCTGCTGATGTTCAGGTGTATAACAGTATGTAGTGTCTCTACTTTAAAGAGTCCTCTCCTGCTGATGTTCAGGTGTATATCAGTATGTAGTGTCTCTACTTTAAAGAGTCCTCTCCTGCTGATGTTCAGGTGTATATCAGTATGTAGTGTCTCTACTTTAAAGAGTCCTCTCCTGCTGGTGTTCAGGTGTATATCAGTATGTAGTGTCTCTACTTTAAAGAGTCCTCTCCTGCTGATGTTCAGGTGTATATCAGTATGTAGTGACTCTACTTTAAAGAGTCCTTTCCTGCTGATGTTCTGGTGTATATCAGTATGTAGTGTCTCTACTTTAAAGAGTGCTCTCCTGCTGATGTTCAGGTGTATATCAGTATGTAGTGTCTCTACTTTAAAGAGTCCTTTCCTGCTGATGTTCAGGTGTATATCAGTATGTAGTGTCTCTACTTTAAAGAGTCCTTTCCTGCTGATGTTCAGGTGTATATCAGTATGTAATGTCTCTACTTTAAAGAGTCCTTTCCTGCTGATGTTCAGGTGTATATCAGTATGTAGTGTCTCTACTTTAAAGAGTCCTTTCCTGCTGATGTTCTGGTGTATATCAGTATGTAGTGTCTCTACTTTAAAGAGTCCTCTCCTGCTGATGTTCAGGTGTATATCAGTATGTACTGTCTCTACTTTAAAGAGTCCTTTCCTGCTGATGTTCAGGTGTATATCAGTATGTAGTGTCTCTACTTTAAAGAGTCCTCTCCTGCTGATGTTCAGGTGTATATCAGTATGTAGTGTCTCTACTTTAAAGAGTCCTCTCCTGCTGATGTTCAGGTGTATATCAGTATGTAGTGTCTCTACTTTAAAGAGTCCTCTCCTGCTGATGTTCAGGTGTATATCAGTATGTAGTGTCTCTACTTTAAAGAGTCCTCTCCTGCTGATGTTCAGGTGTATATCAGTATGTACTGTCTCTACTTTAAAGAGTCCTCTCCTGCTGATGTTCAGGTGTATATCAGTATGTACTGTCTCTACTTTAAAGAGTCCTCTCCTGCTGATGTTCAGGTGTATATCAGTATGTACTGTCTCTACTTTAAAGAGTCCTCTCCTGCTGATGTTCAGCTGTATATCAGTATGTAGTGCCTCTACTTTAAAGAGTCCTCTCCTGCTGATGTTCAGGTGTATATCAGTATGTACTGTCTCTACTTTAAAGAGTCCTCTCCTGCTGATGTCCAGGTGTATATCAGTATGTAGTGTCTCTACTTTAAAGAGTCCTCTCCTGCTGATGTTCAGGTGTATATCAGTATGTAGTGTCTCTACTTTAAAGAGTCCTCTCCTGCTGATGTTCAGCTGTATATCAGTATGTAGTGTCTCTACTTTAAAGAGTCCTCTCCTGCTGATGTTCAGGTGTATATCAGTATGTAGTGTCTCTACTTTAAAGAGTGCTCTCCTGCTGATGTTCAGGTGTATATCAGTATGTACTGTCTCTACTTTAAAGAGTGCTCTCCTGCTGATGTTCAGGTGTATATCAGTATGTACTGTCTCTACTTTAAAGAGTGCTCTCCTGCTGATGTTCAGGTGTATATCAGTATGTAGTGTCTCTACTTTAAAGAGTCCTCTCCTGCTGATGTTCAGGTGTATATCAGTATGTAGTGTCTCTACTTTAAAGAGTGCTCTCCTGCTGATGTTCAGATGTATATCAGTATGTACTGTCTCTACTTTAAAGAGTGCTCTCCTGCTGATGTTCAGGTGTATATCAGTATGTACTGTCTCTACTTTAAAGAGTGCTCTCCTGTTGATGTTCAGGTGTATATCAGTATGTACTGTCTCTACTTTAAAGAGTCCTCTCCTGCTGATGTTCAGTTGTATATCAGTATGTAGTGTCTCTACTTTAAAGAGTCCTCTCCTGCTGATGTTCAGCTGTATATCAGTATGTAGTGTCTCTACTTTAAAGAGTCCTCTCCTGCTGATGTTCAGGTGTATATCAGTATGTAGTGTCTCTACTTTAAAGAGTGCTCTCCTGCTGATGTTCAGGTGTATATCAGTATGTACTGTCTCTACTTTAAAGAGTGCTCTCCTGCTGATGTTCAGGTGTATATCAGTATGTAGTGTCTCTACTTTAAAGAGTCCTCTCCTGCTGATGTTCAGGTGTATATCAGTATGTAGTGTCTCTACTTTAAAGAGTGCTCTCCTGCTGATGTTCAGGTGTATATCAGTATGTACTGTCTCTACTTTAAAGAGTGCTCTCCTGCTGATGTTCAGGTGTATATCAGTATGTACTGTCTCTACTTTAAAGAGTGCTCTCCTGCTGATGTTCAGGTGTATATCAGTATGTACTGTCTCTACTTTAAAGAGTCCTCTCCTGCTGATGGCCAGGTGTATATCAGTATGTAGTGTCTCTACTTTAAAGAGTCCTCTCCTGCTGATGTTCAGGTGTATATCAGTATGTAGTGTCTCTACTTTAAAGAGTCCTCTCCTGCTGATGTTCAGCTGTATATCAGTATGTAGTGTCTCTACTTTAAAGAGTCCTCTCCTGCTGATGTTCAGGTGTATATCAGTATGTAGTGTCTCTACTTTAAAGAGTGCTCTCCTGCTGATGTTCAGGTGTATATCAGTATGTACTGTCTCTACTTTAAAGAGTCCTCTCCTGCTGATGTTCAGCTGTATATCAGTATGTAGTGTCTCTACTTTAAAGAGTCCTCTCCTGCTGATGTTCAGGTGTATATCAGTATGTAGTGTCTCTACTTTAAAGAGTGCTCTCCTGCTGATGTTCAGGTGTATATCAGTATGTAGTGTCTCTACTTTAAAGAGTCCTCTCCTGCTGATGTTCAGGTGTATATCAGTATGTACTGTCTCTACTTTAAAGAGTGCTCTCCTGCTGATGTTCAGGTGTATATCAGTATGTACTGTCTCTACTTTAAAGAGTGCTCTCCTGCTGATGTTCAGGTGTATATCAGTATGTAGTGTCTCTACTTTAAAGAGTCCTCTCCTGCTGATGTTCAGGTGTATATCAGTATGTAGTGTCTCTACTTTAAAGAGTGCTCTCCTGCTGATGTTCAGGTGTATATCAGTATGTACTGTCTCTACTTTAAAGAGTCCTCTCCTGCTGATGTTCAGCTGTATATCAGTATGTAGTGTCTCTACTTTAAAGAGTCCTCTCCTGCTGATGTTCAGGTGTATATCAGTATGTAGTGTCTCTACTTTAAAGAGTGCTCTCCTGCTGATGTTCAGGTGTATATCAGTATGTAGTGTCTCTACTTTAAAGAGTCCTCTCCTGCTGATGTTCAGGTGTATATCAGTATGTACTGTCTCTACTTTAAAGAGTGCTCTCCTGCTGATGTTCAGGTGTATATCAGTATGTACTGTCTCTACTTTAAAGAGTGCTCTCCTGCTGATGTTCAGGTGTATATCAGTATGTAGTGTCTCTACTTTAAAGAGTCCTCTCCTGCTGATGTTCAGGTGTATATCAGTATGTAGTGTCTCTACTTTAAAGAGTGCTCTCCTGCTGATGTTCAGCTGTATATCAGTATGTAGTGTCTCTACTTTAAAGAGTGCTCTCCTGCTGATGTTCAGGTGTATATCAGTATGTAGTGTCTCTACTTTAAAGAGTGCTCTCCTGCTGATGTTCAGGTGTATATCAGTATGTAGTGTCTCTACTTTAAAGAGTCCTCTCCTGCTGATGTTCAGGTGTATATCAGTATGTAGTGTCTCTACTTTAAAGAGTGCTCTCCTGCTGATGTTCAGGTGTATATCAGTATGTAGTGTCTCTACTTTAAAGAGTCCTCTCCTGCTGATGTTCAGCTGTATATCAGTATGTAGTGTCTCTACTTTAAAGAGTCCTCTCCTGCTGATGTTCAGCTGTATATCAGTATGTAGTGTCTCTACTTTAAAGAGTCCTCTCCTGCTGATGTTCAGGTGTATATCAGTATGTAGTGTCTCTACTTTAAAGAGTGCTCTCCTGCTGATGTTCAGGTGTATATCAGTATGTAGTGTCTCTACTTTAAAGAGTCCTCTCCTGCTGATGTTCAGCTGTATATCAGTATGTAGTGTCTCTACTTTAAAGAGTCCTCTCCTGCTCATGTTCAGGTGTATATCAGTATGTAGTGTCTCTACTTTAAAGAGTGCTCTCCTGCTGATGTTCAGGTGTATATCAGTATGTAGTGTCTCTACTTTAAAGAGTCCTCTCCTGCTGATGTTCAGGTGTATATCAGTATGTAGTGTCTCTACTTTAAAGAGTCCTCTCCTGCTGATGTTCAGCTGTATATCAGTATGTAGTGTCTCTACTTTAAAGAGTCCTCTCCTGCTGATGTTCAGGTGTATATCAGTATGTAGTGTCTCTACTTTAAAGAGTGCTCTCCTGCTGATGTTCAGGTGTATATCAGTATGTACTGTCTCTACTTTAAAGAGTCCTCTCCTGCTGATGTTCAGCTGTATATCAGTATGTAGTGTCTCTACTTTAAAGAGTCCTCTCCTGCTGATGTTCAGGTGTATATCAGTATGTAGTGTCTCTACTTTAAAGAGTGCTCTCCTGCTGATGTTCAGGTGTATATCAGTATGTAGTGTCTCTACTTTAAAGAGTCCTCTCCTGCTGATGTTCAGGTGTATATCAGTATGTACTGTCTCTACTTTAAAGAGTGCTCTCCTGCTGATGTTCAGGTGTATATCAGTATGTACTGTCTCTACTTTAAAGAGTGCTCTCCTGCTGATGTTCAGGTGTATATCAGTATGTAGTGTCTCTACTTTAAAGAGTCCTCTCCTGCTGATGTTCAGGTGTATATCAGTATGTAGTGTCTCTACTTTAAAGAGTGCTCTCCTGCTGATGTTCAGGTGTATATCAGTATGTACTGTCTCTACTTTAAAGAGTCCTCTCCTGCTGATGTTCAGCTGTATATCAGTATGTAGTGTCTCTACTTTAAAGAGTCCTCTCCTGCTGATGTTCAGGTGTATATCAGTATGTAGTGTCTCTACTTTAAAGAGTGCTCTCCTGCTGATGTTCAGGTGTATATCAGTATGTACTGTCTCTACTTTAAAGAGTGCTCTCCTGCTGATGTTCAGGTGTATATCAGTATGTACTGTCTCTACTTTAAAGAGTGCTCTCCTGCTGATGTTCAGGTGTATATCAGTATGTAGTGTCTCTACTTTAAAGAGTCCTCTCCTGCTGATGTTCAGGTGTATATCAGTATGTACTGTCTCTACTTTAAAGAGTGCTCTCCTGCTGATGTTCAGGTGTATATCAGTATGTACTGTCTCTACTTTAAAGAGTGCTCTCCTGCTGATGTTCAGGTGTATATCAGTATGTAGTGTTTCTACTTTAAAGAGTGCTCTCCTGCTGATGTTCAGCTGTATATCAGTATGTAGTGTTTCTACTTTAAAGAGTGCTCTCCTGCTGATGTTCAGGTGTATATCAGTATGTAGTGTCTCTACTTTAAAGAGTGCTCTCCTGCTGATGTTCAGGTGTATATCAGTATGTAGTGTCTCTACTTTAAAGAGTCCTCTCCTGCTGATGTTCAGCTGTATATCAGTACCTACACCCAGGTGTAAATAAGAGGCAAACCAAAGGAATTTAAAATATAGTAACAAGCCTATTAGATGCATTAAAATGGAGACATCCAGCTGTGTTTAAGCCTCTCTTCAGATTAATCAGAGTTATGGTCTGCAGGTTAACATTCTCAGTGGTTCTGTAGAAACACAGATCAGCAGAAATGTTCCCCGGATCAAATAAAAGGTTAAAAACAAAATTCACTTTGGCTCAGAGTAACACCTTGTGCTGGAAGATGTGAGAGTAAGCTTCATTTCTCTGAAACAGTCGACTAAGCACGGACTCATTTTCATGCTCTCATTCAGAACCAGGCGTAGCTGCAGCTTCATGCTTTTGCTCTCATTACATTTGGAACAGATTGTGTTCAGAAAGACGTATTTTGCAGCTCCGTGGCTCGTATTTCATGCCCGGCACCTTCCTCTCTGTTATAGGCGGCTGTCAGCCTTGTGAGACTTGTAATGGAGCAAGTGTGTAAATATATTTGAATCCTTTGACTGCCATTAAGAAGTCTGTTCTCTGCTAGTTTACAGATTGGTCTCCCTGCCTCCCTGCTATTGATTTCTCCCTCTGTGTGTGAGAGCTGGTGCAAAGTGGAAATCCCGTCAATGTGTCTTAGGGACCAAACTCTTTATGTTTTCAGTAAATATGTCAGATTACTTATTTACACATGTCTGCCTCATAGTTCTCTCTATAAAGCTATATTAAGAGTATTTTGCATTTGTATGTTTTTGTCTGGTTTGTCTGTTTATCTGCAGGTTTACAGAAACAAATGTACTGACATGACTTCATTAAACTTGGTGGAAGGCTGTTAAAGAGGAACCAGGTACATTTGGGGAAGGGTCCTAATCACAAGAAGGGAAGTCCACTACTAAGAATACATAAAGCTTTCATAAAAGGGTCATTATGTTCATTTTCAGGTGTATATCAGTATGTAGTGTCTCTACTTTAAAGAGTCCTCTCCTGCTGATGTTCAGGTGTATATCAGTATGTAGTGTCTCTACTTTAAAGAGTCCTCTCCTGCTGATGTTCAGGTGTATATCAGTATGTAGTGTCTCTACTTTAAAGAGTCCTCTCCTGCTGATGTTCAGGTGTATATCAGTATGTAGTGTCTCTACTTTAAAGAGTCCTCTCCTGCTGATGTTCAGGTGTATATCAGTATGTAGTGTCTCTACTTTAAAGAGTCCTCTCCTGCTGATGTTCAGGTGTATATCAGTATGTAGTGTCTCTACTTTAAAGAGTCCTCTCCTGCTGATGTTCAGGTGTATATCAGTATGTAGTGTCTCTACTTTAAAGAGTCCTCTCCTGCTGATGTTCAGCTGTATATCAGTATGTACTGTCTCTACTTTAAAGAGTCCTCTCCTGCTGATGTTCAGGTGTATATCAGTATGTAGTGTCTCTACTTTAAAGAGTCCTCTCCTGCTGATGTTCAGCTGTATATCAGTATGTACTGTCTCTACTTTAAAGAGTCCTCTCCTGCTGATGTTCAGCTGTATATCAGTATGTACTGTCTCTACTTTAAAGAGTCCTCTCCTGCTGATGTTCAGGTGTATATCAGTATGTAGTGTCTCTACTTTAAAGAGTCCTCTCCTGCTGATGTTCAGGTGTATATCAGTATGTAGTGTCTCTACTTTAAAGAGTCCTCTCCTGCTGATGTTCAGCTGTATATCAGTATGTACTGTCTCTACTTTAAAGAGTCCTCTCCTGCTGATGTTCAGGTGTATATCAGTATGTAGTGTCTCTACTTTAAAGAGTGCTCTCCTGCTGATGTTCAGGTGTATATCAGTATGTAGTGTCTCTACTTTAAAGAGTCCTCTCCTGCTGATGTTCAGCTGTATATCAGTATGTAGTGTCTCTACTTTAAAGAGTCCTCTCCTGCTGATGTTCAGGTGTATATCAGTATGTAGTGTCTCTACTTTAAAGAGTCCTCTCCTGCTGATGTTCAGCTGTATATCAGTATGTAGTGTCTCTACTTTAAAGAGTCCTCTCCTGCTGATGTTCAGGTGTATATCAGTATGTAGTGTCTCTACTTTAAAGAGTCCTCTCCTGCTGATGTTCAGGTGTATATCAGTTTGTAGTGTCTCTACTTTAAAGAGTGCTCTCCTGCTGATGTTCAGGTGTATATCAGTATGTAGTGTCTCTACTTTAAAGAGTCCTCTCCTGCTGATGTTCAGGTGTGTATCAGTATGTAGTGTCTCTACTTTAAAGAGTCCTCTCCTGCTGATATTCAGGTGTATATCAGTATGTAGTGTCTCTACTTTAAAGAGTCCTCTCCTGCTGATGTTCAGGTGTATATCAGTATTTAGTATCCCTACTTTAAAGAGTCCTCTCCTGCTGATGTTCAGGTGTATATCAGTATGTAGTGTCTCTACTTTAAAGAGTCCTCTCCTGCTGATGTTCAGGTGTATATCAGTATGTAGTGTCTCTACTTTAAAGAGTCCTCTCCTGCTGATGTTCAGGTGTATATCAGTATGTAGTGTCTCTACTTTAAAGAGTCCTCTCCTGCTGATGTTCAGGTGTATATCAGTATGTAGTGTCTCTACTTTAAAGAGTCCTCTCCTGCTGATGTTCAGGTGTATATCAGTATGTAGTGTCTCTACTTTAAAGAGTCCTCTCCTGCTGATGTTCAGGTGTATATCAGTATGTAGTGTCTCTACTTTAAAGAGTCCTCTCCTGCTGATGTTCAGGTGTATATCAGTATGTAGTGTCTCTACTTTAAAGAGTCCTCTCCTGCTGATATTCAGGTGTATATCAGTATGTAGTGTCTCTACTTTAAAGAGTCCTCTCCTGCTGATGTTCAGGTGTATATCAGTATGTAGTGTCTCTACTTTAAAGAGTCCTCTCCTGCTGATATTCAGGTGTATATCAATATCTAGTGTCTCTACTTTAAAGAGTCCTCTCCTGCTGATGTTCAGGTGTATATCAGTATGTAGTGTCTCTACTTTAAAGAGTCCTCTCCTGCTGATGTTCAGGTGTATATCAGTATGTAGTGTCTCTAGTTTAAAGAGTCCTCTCCTGCTGATATTCAGGTGTATATCAGTATGTAGTGTCTCTACTTTAAAGAGTCCTCTCCTGCTGATGTTCAGGTGTATATCAATATCTAGTGTCTCTACTTTAAAGAGTCCTCTCCTGCTGATGTTCAGGTGTATATCAGTATGTAGTGTCTCTACTTTAAAGAGTCCTCTCCTGCTGATGTTCAGGTGTATATCAGTATGTAGTGTCTCTACTTTAAAGAGTCCTCTCCTGCTGATGTTCAGGTGTATATCAATATCTAGTGTCTCTACTTTAAAGAGTCCTCTCCTGCTGATGTTCAGGTGTATATCAGTATGTAGTGTCTCTACTTTAAAGAGTCCTCTCCTGCTGATGTTCAGGTGTATATCAGTATGTAGTGTCTCTACTTTAAAGAGTCCTCTCCTGCTGATGTTCAGGTGTATATCAGTATGTAGTGTCTCTACTTTAAAGAGTCCTCTCCTGCTGATGTTCAGGTGTATATCAGTATGTAGTGTCTCTACTTTAAAGAGTCCTCTGCTGCTGATGTTCAGGTGTATATCAGTATGTAGTGTCTCTACTTTAAAGAGTCCTCTCCTGCTGATGTTCAGGTGTATATCAGTATGTAGTGTCTCTACTTTAAAGAGTCCTCTCCTGCTGATGTTCAGGTGTATATCAGTATGTAGTGTCTCTACTTTAAAGAGTCCTCTCCTGCTGATATTCAGGTGTATATCAATATCTAGTGTCTCTACTTTAAAGAGTCCTCTCCTGCTGATGTTCAGGTGTATATCAGTATGTAGTGTCTCTACTTTAAAGAGTCCTCTCCTGCTGATGTTCAGGTGTATATCAGTATGTAGTGTCTCTACTTTAAAGAGTCCTCTCCTGCTGATATTCAGGTGTATATCAATATCTAGTGTCTCTACTTTAAAGAGTCCTCTCCTGCTGATGTTCAGGTGTATATCAGTATGTAGTGTCTCTACTTTAAAGAGTCCTCTCCTGCTGATGTTCAGGTGTATATCAGTATGTAGTGTCTCTACTTTAAAGAGTCCTCTCCTGCTGATGTTCAGGTGTATATCAGTATGTAGTGTCTCTACTTTAAAGAGTCCTCTCCTGCTGATGTTCAGGTGTATATCAGTATGTAGTGTCTCTACTTTAAAGAGTCCTCTCCTGCTGATGTTCAGGTGTATATCAGTATGTAGTGTCTCTACTGTGACATGTCTCCATGAATATATATATCAGTATATACTAATGGGGAATATAAACTAACACTGGCTGTCAAGTAGGGGACATGGGGTCAAGGGCTTTGTTGTCAGAGATAGGAAGGTTAATATTAAAATAGGGGCCATTGGCAGGAAGCTTCAAACATGTCATTTTAAAGTCTGGTTGGATAGAAAACTCCCTGTTAGTATTTCTCACCAGTTCTGAGCTGTAAGACTCTAAGGGTGTGAGGAAATGAAAGTTTCCTTTAATGTGGATTTCTTTTAATTAGATCGGCTGAGTATATTTGCAAACACCAGGGGAGAGGGACTCTCTTCTCAAACTGACAGAAGAGGAAAATGAATTACAATTGTTGTATTGAAAAACATTCCCACCTGGGAGTCTCACTTCAAACCCGACTTCTGAGCAAACAGAGCCTTCAGGGCTTCTCTACAGCAGCTGACACACACACACACACACACACACACACACACACACACACACACACACACACACACACACACACACACACACACACACACACACACACACACACACACACAGAATACTGAGACTCCTACGGGTATTAATTATGGCAGAGAAGAGAACAAAGGAAGCACACACACACACGCACGCCCCGCACACACACACACACACACACACACACACACACACACACACACACACACACACACACACACACACACACACACACACACACACACACACACACACACACACACACACACACACACACACACACACACACACACACACACACACACACACACACACACACACATCTCAGTGTTTTCCCTGTGAGTTTGGGGATTGTAACCTGCTGCGACCCTCAAGCCTTCAGGCATTTTATCCTCTGACATTCCTCCACTCACTTTTAACAGAATAATGAGACTCCTACGGGTATTAATTATGGCACACACTCTCTCCTCTAGGCCGAAAAATAACTTTTACTCTGTTACAAGAAAACGTTTTTTCAAGTAGTAAAGTATTGGACAATGTACTTAAAATACCAAAATTACAGTTAGGACTGGTTTCAAACCCCCTTTTAAACATCCTCCTCATGGACTCTTCATTTTATGGAATTGTAATTATTGTTTTCTAACTGTATTTGTGTCATTATGTGTTTGTACCCATTCATTGGTATTTTCCCATTTATCTTGTCATTTTATTATATTCTCAGACATGGGCGTCGCAGCCATTATATGAGGGTGGGACAAGTCCCCCCCACTTTTTCAAATGATTAGTTTAGACCCCCCCACTTTTACCATGTGGAAAGTCCGTGAATCGGTCTATCCCCTCGCCGCACTTTGTAGAGCGCTGTGTCAGTGCTTCACTATCAAATCCATTCCACTTGCTTATTGAGAGAATGCCCAAATCAATGAAACTCCGTACCATGTTTTCACTGCTACTTTGTACCAAGGCAGATTCTCACATAGCGCGCGCATGTTCAAGGAGTGTTGTCATAGGTGGACAGCTCAGATCTGTTGTATGAAGCGATGCCGGTAGCGGAGGTAAGGCACACACACCAAGTGTTCAGGAAATGGTTAATACAGCGAAAATCAAAGCTGACGATCTCTTGGTTTGATATGTTTTCTCCCCCAGACAACATGGACATGAGAACACTTCAAAGAAGAGGAAAGTAAGTCTTCAGCTGGTAGCAGTTAATCAGTTAACAGTGATGGCGGCGGAGGCGTCTCACTTCTGGAGAGGAGTTTCGTCTTTATGTCATGATGGAGAGATACAAATACTGAATAGTTTAGATGAGAAAAGGAATCGAAATGCCAGGTTACTAGTATTTATCATGTAAACAGGGAACATGAATAACCCGATCTCTCTGTGCTCATGTAAACACCATGATGTCCATGTAGAGACGCAGTCAGTGTGTTTTGTTTTTGATGCGCTGCGAATAAAATTAGACTCTGTTGCTCCTTTGAAAAAGAAGAAAATAAAACAACATAGATTAGCTCCATGGCATAATGCCGAAACCCGCAAAATAAAGCAAAAGTCGAGACAACTTGAAAGGATATGGCGTTCCACTAAACTTGAAGAATCTCGTTTAATTTGGCATATTACTCTCAATGAATATAAGAAAGCACTGCGTAAAGCGAGAGCAGCCTACTACTCTTCATTAATAGATGAGAATAAGAATAATGCAAGATTTCTCTTCAGCACTGTAGCCAGGCTGACAGAGAGCCATAGCTCGATTGAGCCTTCTATTCCCATAGCACTCAGTAGTAATGATTTTATGTGCTTTTTTAACGATAAAATTGTTACTCTTAGAAACAAAATTAATGACCTCTTGCCTTTGACCAGTATAGTGTTATCAACAGCTCCCGGAAACGTAAGTTCTAATATTACACTAGATAGTAAACTAGAATGCTTTTCAGCCATTAACCTTGAACAATTAAATTCAATGATTCTCTCTTCTAAACCATCAACGTGTATGTTAGACCCAATTCCAACTAAGCTGTTGAAGGAAGTTTTTCCATTAATTGGCACTTCTTTATTAAATATTATGAATATGTCTTTATTATCAGGCTATGTTCCACAATCATTCAAAGTAGCAGTGATAAAACCGCTTCTTAAAAAGCACAACCTCGATCCAGAGGTTTTAGCCAATTATAGACCTATTTCTAATCTTCCGTTCCTCTCAAAAATTCTTGAGAAAGCGGTCGCAAAACAGTTGTGTGATTACTTAAAAAACAATGATTTATTTGAAGATTTTCAGTCTGGCTTTAGAACACATCATAGCACAGAGACAGCTCTGGTTAAAGTCACAAATGACATTCTAATAGCCTCAGACAAGGGACTTGTCTCTATTCTTGTTTTGCTCGATCTCAGTGCTGCATTTGATACTATCGATCATGATATCTTATTGCAAAGACTAGAGCACTTAGTTGGCATACAGGGAACTGCTTTAGGCTGGTTTAGGTCCTATCTATCTGAACGCTCTCAGTTTGTACGTGTCAATGATGAATCTTCCACGCAAACCAAAGTTAGCCATGGAGTGCCACAGGGCTCAGTGCTCGGACCTATTTTGTTCACATTATATATGCTTCCGTTAGGCAATATTATAAGGAATCATTCTGTAAATTTTCATTGTTATGCAGATGATACTCAACTATATTTATCAATCAAGCCTGATGAAATTAATCATCTAAATAAAATTCAAGACTGCCTCAAGGACTTAAAAACGTGGATGACCTTAAACTTTTTGATGTTAAACACGACCAAAACTGAAGTTATTGTACTTGGCCCGAAGAATCTACGAAACAAATTATCTAAAGATATACTAACTATGGATGGCATTAATTTGGCCTCCAGTGAGACTGTAAGGAATCTTGGTGTTATATTTGATCAGGATTTATCCTTTAACGCCCACATAAAATCAATTTCAAGGACCGCCTACTTCCATCTACGTAACATTGCAAAAATCAGGCATATCTTGCCTCAAAACGATGCAGAGAAACTAGTCCATGCATTTGTTACTTCAAGGCTGGATTATTGTAACTCTTTATTATCAGGGTGTACCAAGAAGTCAGTCAAGTCGCTTCAGCTGATTCAAAATGCTGCAGCTCGTGTACTAACCAGAGTTAGGAAAAGGGACCACATTACTCCTGTTCTGGCTGCCTTACACTGGCTCCCTATAGAACACAGGATAGAATTTAAAATTCTTCTTCTCGCCTACAAAGCCCTTAATGGGCAGGCGCCATCTTACCTTAAAGAACTCATTATACCCTACTGTCCTACTAGGGCATTGCGTTCCAAGAATGCAGGGTTGTTGGTTGTTCCTAGAGTCTCTAAAAGTACAATGGGAGCCAGAGCCTTTTCTTATCAAGCTCCACATTTGTGGAATCAGCTTCCAGTTTGTGTTCGGGCGGCAGACACCCTATCCGTTTTTAAGAGTGCGCTTAAGACCTTCCTTTTTGATAAAGCTTATAGTTAGGGCTGATTAGATTCAGCCCCTAGTTTTGCTGATAGGCTTAGTTTGTCGGGGGACATCTTACTTCTTCCTTCTCTCTGTCTATACCTGTGTACTCTCATGTTCCGATTAACCCAGCTTCCCCAAATTTCTTTCTTTTTGGTGTCTATATACGCTGGGATCCGGAGTCATGGATGATCCTGCGGTCCTGTGTCCTGCATCGCGAGCCCTGGATCTTGAGTCGTGGCTGTGGTCATGGATCATAGGTCCTGGATGGATATCCTCGTGGATTCATCTTCCTATTATACACACATGCATTTCCAAACATTTGGACTACCTATGTTGCAAATGTATTATCATTTCAATTTACACACGGCATCTATTGCACGTCTGTCCGTCCTGGGAGAGGGATCCCTCCTCTGTTGCTCTCCCTGAGGTTTCTCCCATTTTTCCCTTTAAAACTGTGGGTTTTCTTCGGAAGTTTTTCCTTGTACGATGTGAGGGTCTAAGGACAGAGGGTGTCGTATTGTCATACTGATATTTTGTACAAACTGTGAAGTCCACTGAGACAAATGTAACATTTGTGATATTGGGCTATATAAATAAACATTGATTGATTGATTGATTTTACTGGAGCCTCAATTCGATAAGAGATTATTTTCTGAGTTCTTTAA
This sequence comes from Pogonophryne albipinna, assembly GCA_028583405.1. Classification (NCBI taxonomy): domain Eukaryota; kingdom Metazoa; phylum Chordata; class Actinopteri; order Perciformes; family Artedidraconidae; genus Pogonophryne; species Pogonophryne albipinna. The sequence continues at coordinate 3,062,211 of CM053258.1, forward strand.
CTTCGGTACTCTCTCTCAAAATGATAATGTGCATTATGTTTTAATTATACTTCTTATCATTCAGAAGCTTTTTGTGTGTGTTTATGTTTTACTGAGTGCTTATAGGCCATTTCCATCCCAGTATTCAGTTAACTATTTATTTTCTGTGCACATAGACTAGCTAATATTCTACCTACTGCTACTTTGAGTCTTCAAAATGTCCAATGTCACAGACTGGGACTTACTTTAGAGTCAGTTGTATTTACATTCAGTATGACTTGTTATGATTCAATGTGAAAGAGTATACTGCTCAATACATAATGATCACTTCACCACCTCTCTTGACATCTAGGCGCTTGAGAGTGAGTCAGAGGCAGAACACAGGGACAGTGGAGAGAGGTCCGTTGCTGAGGTGAGTGATGAAAGGGAAATGACAGTTTAGAGTAAATTGTGATTTGGACTCTCATCCCAGAATGTTAAGGAAATCAGTGGGGATATTGAACAGGAAGCATTTCAGTCAAGGGGCATCATGTGACCAATATAGACAGAAGAGCAACATTTATTTGAACATTTAAGTCAATGATACCATTCCTAGGTGAACTTAATACAGGAAATCTATATTTTTTTGGGAGGGGGGAGGACTCCACACCCTCGTTAAAAATGTCCCCCCCACATTCAGGATGCTTCCTACGCCCATGTTCTCAGATATGTTTGTTGACTTGTGAAGCCCTCGGAGACAAACGTGTTTTCAATCAATGATTGTTTTGTGATATTGGGCTATATAAATACATTTGAATTTGAATAGTAGAATCACCTGGTTGACGGCGGGGACGCCCTCCTTCCCGCTGCAGGGGGCCAGCGTGAGGACGGGCAGATCCTGGCCCTCCAGCCTCTGAGACTCCAGGCAGTTCTGTCTCTGCCGGATGGACCCGGTCTGAGAGTCAGAGTCATCGGGGACCCTGAGGGACACCAAACACAACGTTTAGCTAATTATTTATCATTCCATTTACTTGTATATAGACTCTTCTTGCAATATTTATATTTTATTTGTATTTACTTGCCGTTAGAAAAATATCACTCGTCACCGGCTTGAGTTTCAAAACAGTATATATGTGAGAGATTTGCTCCAGTTTGTGACTCTTACAACCTCAGATCCAGAGCCTGGATACGGGTCCAGGTTCCTGCCGTGCGGACTGAGGCTGGGAAAAGGAGTCTTTTTCATTATGGTCCTTGGTCTTGGAATGACCTTCAATCACATCTCAAACTGAGGGCACTTGTCTCAATAGCATGTTTTATATTGAAGTTGTCTGAGGTCCTTACCACCAGCTGCTCTTGCAGTAATAAGTAGTACCTTTCTCACTGTCCCAATGTGCACAATGTAGTGACTGCTTTTCATCTTTCGTTTACTTGTGTTCTCTGTATTTAATATGTCTGTGTTATGTGTAACGTTGCTGCCTTCTTGGCCAGGTCAGCATTGAAAATGAGATTCTATCTCAATGCTTTTTATCTGGTTAAGTAAAAAAATTAAATAGAAATGCACCCAAAGTGGAAGCAACAGCGTTTAGCAGATATATCGTCTTTATTTTAAGATACACTTCCAGCCTCTCTGAGATGAGACAGAAGACCCCAATCATCTCCCCCACGCTCTCATTAACCACATCCAGATATCACGGTGATTTATCAGCGTCTTTTAAAAACCAACGCGTCTGATTCACCTTTAACAAACCCGCCGCAGGCCACGCTTCTCTAAACTCATTACTCTTAGAAAGTTTCTCCTCTCAATCATCCTCTGATAAACTTTCTTTCTTGTTTAATTCCTCGGCCACGCTATACAACTCGGGATTAAGCCCCGCGGCGTTAATTCAATCTGCTATCTCGCTGTGTTTTAATAACGCGGGAAAGGTTATTCTGCCTTTTAAGGGTCAGGTCCGGCTTCCCTTGAGAGGAAGCCTGCTAATTCCATTCTGGGGGATTAACACCAGCCTGCAGTGGATTAATGTGTGTGTTTAAGTGTGTGTGTGTGTGTGTGTGTGTGTGTGTGTGTGTGTGTGTGTGTGTGTGTGTGTGTGTGTGTATTAAAGTGTGTTTGAAAGAAAGGATGATGATGGTGCTTGTGTGTCTTAAAGATATTTGTATTGGCATGATTTACGCCTGTAACGAGCATTTTTGTGTATATGGAAGACTTACTGTGTTTAGGAGTGTGTGTGTGTGTGTGTGTGTGTGTGTGTGTGTGTGTGTGTGTGTGTGTGTGTGTGTGTAGGCAGGACGGTCAGTGTGAGCAACTGGGGCACCTGGGAGATCAACCAATCAGAACAGAGGCAGACATTTAACCTGTTAGGCCGTAAACCTGTTTTTAGGTTTCAGGCTCGAAAATGACTTTCCCAGAACAAATGACCATATCTTCTAAAAGGGTTAAATTAATAATCTTTTTTCTCAAAGTAATGATAAACCTGTGAGTTGGATGTAGAAAAGCCAGAATCAATATAGATGTTTTTTATTTTAAAGAAAATTCAGATTGAACATGGTAAAAAACTGTAAATTATAGTGTCTGTCCAAAAAATATGTTGTACTTATAATGAAAACTACCCTTGGATGATGGTAAGGTAGACTAAAAGCTTTAGGAATCCAAAGTACAACATATAATAAGTCCCCTGTATCAAGATTGATGCAAAACAAGTGATATTTGACCTTTTCAGAGAGATTTAGCAAAAAGAACCTCTTCTGGGGCCATTTGGGTGGATTTGACCTATCTCTGAACCCTCTTCTTTGATTTTGACATGTGACATCTCTCCCTGACCGTTAGAGCCAATAGAATCGAAGGGAAATCGTCCCATAGACACTCATGTTAAAAAAAAAGCCTGCGTCTTTGCGCAGGCAATCTTGTTGCAGAGCGTAGGAATATCCCTGCTCTGACTTCTAGAAACGGAAACGCAGTTTTATCGCTTATAGATTATCAGAACATTTCAAAGTGGACACAGACACATTGGATTAACCTATGGATTAACTACAGCATCGTTTTTATCGTTTTAATGCCATTGAAGACCAGTTTTGACCAGACAAAACCAAGGTATGCCATGTTAGCGGTTGTGGCTACCTAGCGCCATATGTTTTGATGTACGTTTTTGTTGATAACGTCGCAAGTTTGTATCTTTCAGTGTTGAGGTGGGCACCGTTAGATTCTGTGTCTTTACGATCATAAACGATGTGTTGGATGTGCACCTAGAATAAGTAATAAGGGAGCTAGGAGTGATTTTCGGTGCAGTAATAGGTTAGCATTTTCCGCCCGGGGCTAATTCAGAGGCTCATTGTTAGCATTGTGTGTTTTTTTTTGGAAAAAAAAATGAAAAAGATCAATTAAATGAGTTTTTTTCCGTTATATGGATATAAAATATTCATAGTTTATTAAATATTAAGCTTCCTTAGACGTTGTTTCCTGCAAATCACGCGATTTCGGCCCCGGAACCGGGTCCGTGGGGCTTAACACAAAGACACTAAATGAGGTGATAACAAAGAAGTATATAAAAAAGGCCTGTGTGTGAGAGAGGGCGGCTGTATGTTCACTGAGGACCTTAATGTTGACAGATTGAAAACAAAACAGGAAGTGCATTGTGCGCCACATTTGTAGACAACAACAAAAAAGCTAATGTTAGCATGTTAGCTTATACCCACGTTAGTACCTGTTCTATGCACTCTCTGCCTCAAAATCCGAGCACATTTTGTCCGACACTTATATGTTTATTATCTGCAAATTAAACTGGCCACAGATGAAAAAATCAACCCTCTCTTCTCCCCTCTGCACAGCTTATATTGTCGCCTATTATCTTTTATTATAGCTGGTTCTCTAATGGGATCCCTGGGAAAGTTGAGGGTATTAAAGTTTGGGATCAGAGCCAAAAGACAAGAGAAGGATCATAACGAGAACATTCAGAACCAAATGAGCAGAGGAAGAGATGCTGTCATAAACATAATAACGTCTTCTGTTGTGTTTCAAATGTATGGTAGTTGATCAAATATTGGCCTGCTCTATCTCGATATGTAAACTCAGAGGCATTTCTCTATACAAAAAATAAATAAAATCTTATCTTAATGATACTCCGGACACTAATAAAGCCAGTTTTGGTGACGGTCTTGACATTTGTCCTCTCTCCAGTTGCTTACTCAGCAGAAGCTTTCCCTGGACAAATAAGTTCAAAGGCAAACACACGCACGCACACACGCACGCACGCACACACACACACACACACACACACACACACACACACACACACACACAAACACACACTTGTTGTACTTACTTGAGCTCTGGGTAGACGTTGTCCAAGTACCACTTAAAGGATTTGCACTTGAGCTTCTTGCGGAGTTCCACTCGGCCTCGGACACTGGTGACACACACACACACACACACACACACACACACACACACACACACACACACACACACACACACACACACACACACACACACACACACACACACACACACACACACACACACACACAGTCATATAAGTAGCATCGACTGATACTAACATAAAACCAGCAGAATTGGTCATTAAATATGGAAAAACGTAACATTATTTTCACAGATAATGAAAGATAAATCCACCACCAGGATAATAACGGAGGTCTTTGATGTGAAAATGCAGGTAAAATCTGACAGCTTTGTTTAAATGTCACTGTTTTCCTGTGTCTGACAGATAAACACTGACATTTAACCACAACAAGTTCCTGCTGCGTTTTCGCTATCTTGAATTTATAACATTTTGGGAACTCACTCTCAATTTAGGGACAAAACTGTCATTCATTTTAGGCGTAATACTTAATGTTTAGAGAGTGACAACGCAACCCTTTATCTATTGGATGTCATCAGCAACATAAAGGAGGTGTTAGGTTCCTGTTTATTACAATGGTAAGTGTCCAGGGACTGAATAAGTGTTCCCTATTCTCTCCCGTTATTACCCTGCTTGAATTAGTCCATTGTCGGCACGATAGCAGATCAATAAACAGACTGCTTTATGGCCCTGTTTGAGTCACAGGGGTTTAGCGACATTGTGATAAAGCACAGCTGCAGGAGGAGTGTGTTACTCCGCTTTAAGAGGTTATAATTCTGTCACCTTCTGCAAGTTGTAACAATCTGCAAAACTGAGCTAATCCAGCTTTGTTGGCATAAAAATGGCGATTTACTGAAGTTGTGTTATTCCATTATTTGATGAGATAAACAAAAAGCACGGAGAAAGAACCTTTCATGCACAAAGCAGCTTTACAGAACAAGAAGAACACATATATTAAAATAAATAGAGCACAAGATAAAACATTTACAGTGATCCTAATGAAATTCCCTTGAAGTAAAGCTGACAAGAAATTCAAATAGGTTACAATAAAACAATTTAAAGGTCCCCTATTAAACTGTTTTTCATCAATATATTATAGGTCTCAGATATATACAGAGCCTGTCTCTGATTGGCTGAAACACCAAACAGATCATGGCAGCATTACCCATAATCCCCTCTGTTTCAGCCCTGTTTCCAAAGTGCTGATTCTCTGTCTGTTACTTTAGATGAAAATAAGGAGCCCCTCCCCATGGTGCTCTAGGAGGAGATTTAGGTGATAAGGGTTACCATGGTTGCTGATTGGCTAATGGGTACACAAGCCAAAACATCATGAACTCACAAAGTGGCCAAAATCTGATCAGCTCATTTTCAGGCAGGTTTTTATAGAAATGGATCAGGACAAAAAGAGAGAGAATCTTTGTTCCTGAAACTTTCAGAGTGTCTTTCCACAGAGGGGACACATGTTGATGTAGAAGAGACATGAAGAAGAGGGGACACATGTTGATGTAGAAGAGACATGAAGAAGAGGGGACACATGTTGATGTAGAAGAGACATGAAGAAGAGGGGACACATGTTGATGTAGAAGAGACATGAAGAAGAGGGGACACATGTTGATGTAGAAGAGACATGAAGAAGAGGGGACACATGTTGATGTAGAAGAGACATGAAGAAGAGGGGACACATGTTGATGTAGAAGAGACATGAAGAAAAGGGGACACATGTTGATGTAGAAGAGACATGGAGAAGAGGGGACACATGTTGATGTAGAAGAGACATGAAGAAGAGGGGACACATGTTGATGTAGAAGAGACATGGAGAAGAGGGGACACATGTTGATGTAGAAGAGACATGGAGATGAGGGGACACATGTTGATGTAGAAGACACATGGAGAAGAGGGGACACATGTTGATGTAGAAGAGACATGAAGAAGAGGGGACACATGGTGATGTAGAAGAGACATGGAGAAGAGGGGACACATGTTGATGTAGAAGAGACATGGAGATGAGGGGACACATGTTGATGTAGAAGAGACATGGAGAGGAGGGGACACATGTTGATGTAGAAGAGACATGAAGAAGAGGGGACACATGGTGATGTAGAAGAGACATGAAGAAGAGGGGACACATGTTCATGTAGTAGAGACATGGAGAAGAGGGGACACATGTTGATGTAGAAGAGACATGAAGAAGAGGGGACAGTGTTGATGTAGAAGAGACATGGAGAAGAGGGGACACATGTTGATGTAGAAGAGACATGAAGAAGAGGGGACACATGTTGATGTAGAAGAGACATGGAGAAGAGTGGAAACTTGTTGATGTAGAAGAGACATGAAGAAGAGGGGACACATGTTGATGTAGAAGAGACATGGAGAAGAGGGGACACATGTTGATGTAGAAGAGACATGAAGAAGAGGGGACACATGTCGATGTGGAAGAGACATGAAGAAGAGGGGACACATGTTGATGTAGAAGAGACATGGAGAAGAGGGGACACATGTTGATGTAGAAGAGACATGAAGAAGAGGGGACACATGTTGATGTGGAAGAGACATGAAGAAGAGGGGACACATGTTGATGTAGAAGAGACATGGAGAAGAGGGGAAACTTGTTGATGTAGAAGAGACATGAAGAAGAGGGGACACATGTTGATGTAGAAGAGACGTGAAGAAGAGGGGACACATGTTGATGTGGAAGAGACATGAAGAAGAGGGGACACATGTTGATGTGGAAGAGACATGAAGAAGAGGGGACACATGTTGATGTAGAAGAGACATGAAGAAGAGGGGACACATGGTGATGTAGAAGAGACATGGAGAAGAGGGGACACATGTTGATGTAGAAGAGACATGAAGAAGAGGGGACACATGGTGATGTAGAAGAGACATGAAGAAGAGGGGACACATGTTGATGTAGTAGAGACATGGAGAAGAGGGGACACATGTTGATGTAGAAGAGACATGAAGAAGAGGGGACACATGTTGATGTAGAAGAGACATGGAGAAGAGGGGACACATGTTGATGTAGGAGAGACATGAGGAAGAGGGGACACATGTTGATGTAGAAGAGACATGAAGAAGAGGGGACACATGTTGATGTAGTAGAGACATGGAGAAGAGGGGACACATGTTGATGTAGTAGAGACATGGAGAAGAGGGGACACATGTTGATGTAGAGGAGACATGAAGAAGAGGGGACACATGTTGATGTAGAAGAGACATGGAGAAGAGGGGACACATGTTGATGTAGGAGAGACATGAGGAAGAGGGGACACATGTTGATGTAGAAGAGACATGAAGAAGAGGGGACACATGTTGATGTAGTAGAGACATGGAGAAGAGGGGACACATGTTGATGTAGTAGAGACATGGAGAAGAGGGGACACATGTTGATGTAGAGGAGACATGAAGAAGAGGGGACACATGTTGATGTAGAAGAGACATGGAGAAGAGGGGACACATGTTGATGTAGGAGAGACATGAGGAAGAGGGGACACATGTTGATGTAGAAGAGACATGAAGAAGAGGGGACACATGTTGATATAGAAGAGACATGAAGAAGAGGGGACACATGTTGATGTAAAAGAGACATGAAGAAGAGGGGACACATGTTGATATAGAAGAGACATGAAGAAGAGGGGACACATGTTGATGTAAAAGAGACATGAAGAAGAGGGGACACATGTTGATATAGAAGAGACATGAAGAAGAGGGGACACATGTTGATGTAAAAGAGACATGAACAAGTGGATTTTGCACACTGTAGGTGACCTTCAATATTTTTTTAATGGAGCAGCAGTAACAAAATCCCTCTGAAATGTCTCATCAAGTTGGATACAAATTGTATTTCTGATTCTGATTGTGAATATGAAGTGTGTGTGTGAGACAATGTGCTCTTACTCTCCGTAGGATTTCCCCCGTGCCGCAGGTCGAGCCGAGTAGTAAAAGAGACGGAAGTCGTCCATCCAAACCTCCGCTGTGCGACGTGTGTTCCTGAAACACAGAGTTATAACCGGGGTCTTTACGAGGTAAACAGTATATTTGCTATTTGGGCTGAAAAGTATTATTGGTCATTTGTCTCAGTGGACTTTACAGTTTGTACAGAATATGAATAAGACACACTCTGTCCATGGACCCTCACATTGGACAAGGAACAACTTCCAAAGAAACCCCACAGTTAATGGGGAACAATGGAAGAAACCTCGGGAGAAACAGAGGAGGGATCTCTCTCCAGGACGGACAGACGTGCAATAGATGCCGTGTGTAAATCAAAAAGATAATACATTTAAAACATAGGTAGACCAAGTGCTGGAAAATGCATGTGTCTATAATAAGAAGATAGATCCAGGTGGATGGCAACAATCCTGTGGGAGGATCCTGCCACCACTTAGGATTCACGGCTCAGAATCCACGACTCAGGATCCACGAGTCAGGATCCACGACTCAGGATCCACGACTCAGAATCCACGAGTCGGGATCCACGAGTCGGGATCCACGAGTCGGGATCCACGAGTCGGGATCCACGAGTCGGGATCCACGAGTCGGGATCCACGGCTCGGGATCCACGAGTCGGGATCCACGAGTCGGGATCCACGAGTCAGGATCCACGACTCAAGATCCACGACTCAGGATCCACGAGTCAGGATCCACGACTCAAGATCCACGACTCAGGATCCACGAGTCAGGATCCACGACTCAGAATTGACGACTCAAAATCCACGAGTCATGATCCACGAGTCAGGATCCACGGGTCAGGATCCACGAGTCAGGATCCACGGGTCAGGATCCACGAGTCAGGATCCACGAGTCAGGATCCACGGGTCAGAATCCACGAGTCAGGATCCACGAGTCAGGATCCACGGGTCAGGATCCAAGACTCAGGATCCACGAGTCAGAATCCACGGGTCAGGATCCACGAGTCAGGATCCACGGGTCAGGATCCACGAGTCAGGATCCACGGGTCAGGATCCAAGACTCAGGATCCACGAGTCAGAATCCACGAGTCAGAATCCACGAGTCAGAATCCACGAGTCAGGATCCACGAGTCAGGATCCACGAGTCAGAATCCACGAGTCAGGATCCACGAGTCAGAATCCACGAGTCAGAATCCACGAGTCAGGATCCACGAGTCAGAATCCACGAGTCAGGATCCACGAGTCAGAATCCACGAGTCAGAATCCACGACTCAGAATCCACGAGTCAGAATCCACGAGTCAGAATCCACGAGTCAGGATCCACGAGTCAGAATCCACGAGTCAGAATCCACGAGTCAGAATCCACGAGTCAGAATCCACGACTCAGAATCCACGAGTCAGGATCCACGACTCAGGCATAGATTATTGATCTTAGAAGCTGCTATTACATTTTCGTTGGTTGCACTGTCGAGGAAACTGGTAAAAACATTTGCATATAATAAATCATGTGACCTTTATGACATTAAATGATACCATGATGCAATTAATTATTTGGCAATTCAAATCTCTGAGGTCTTTGTGCTTCTCATCTGCCAAAAAACAATGATGTAATCTTGAGGGTAAGGTTTACTATGTGGTGTGTATGTGTTGTTTTGGTTAATGAAAGTTTATTAAAACACTTTGGTCACCTACGGTATAAATGTTTCTGTGTACATTGCCGTGACCTCTTGTTTAACTTTGCCAACAACAAACCTATAGTTGATATTATAGTGAAAAAATCCACGTTTTCCGATCCACATATATTGTGTTTAAACCTGCTGTAAACCCTCCCTTCTGCTGTACTTCATTTATTGCAGCTCTGTTCATCTCACTGCGCTTTACTCACCCACGCTGCTTGAACAGACGGGCACATTTCCTCCATCTCTCTCCCCCATTTACTAATTTTCTCTCATTCTCCTTTTCTCTCTCTATCTGGTAATTAGCTATTAGCTGAGTTTCTGTGAGTTGTGAACTATCTCATTGAAATGACAGAAACTCTCCATTACAGGCAATACACACAGTGGCGTTGGCGGTTTAATGAAAGGGGAAGAGAGAGAGGATATGAGTTGCTTGTAGGCGTATAAACATAAATACGTGTCATGCACAGGCTCACAATTAAAAACACACACACACACACGCGAGGAGACACCGCAGCAGGCTTCGATGAGGGAGAAACAGCATAATCTTTGTAATCAAATTATTAAGAAGCAATTTTTATTCAGCATATTCCTCACACACAGTGCCTCCAGCTAATTAACCAGCAGAACAACATGCGAGCAGACATCAGATCACAAACACCGTGATACGAATAAAACACATCGTCGTCTGCTAAAAAACAGATGCTGCCTCGATAGTGGCCATCAGGGAGAAAACAGAGCGACTAAAGGAGGGAAAAGTCTGGTTTTTGTGTCGACAGAAAACCGTACGTTTCTACGAGCCGTGCAGGCTTTGCTCTAAAGTGCCGTTGATCAGCGGGAGTCTTCAGTTTTGGAACTAAACACGTCCAAAGCCTATAAAGCCACAGAAGGATCCCCAGCTTCCAACCCTGGCAGTGTTAATGCCTTGCTCACATGCTGAGATTCGTGACTTACTGAACTTCTACAGGAGTTCTTCCAGTGGCGAACCGTCAGGGCCTTCAAGGTATTCAGAGAATACCCTGGAACACTCGGATAAAACAAACACAAAATCAATTTAATTATATAAATAAAAGGTAATAAAATGAATAAATGAGAATGGTATCCGTGTTGTTGATCTGTAATATCACAGTGTTACGTTGATTTGTTTCTCCTTCTCGGACCATGCTCTACGCATTTCAGTGGTTTTGTGTTAGAAAAGAAAGCAACCAATCAGATCTTGTTCTGGGTCTCTGGGTAGAATATCCTTCACCAAGGTATTCTCCATCCTTGATCGAATGCCCTGGCCGTTGCACTGAATGAGAGCGTACGTTTGGACTGACAGTTTGATCAACCAATCATATTGATTTGTAGCCAATGGGCGTGTTCTTTCAGAGTTCCCCTCGGTTCCAGGGTATTCTAGAAGGCCCGCTAGTTAACTGGCTCGAGACAGAGGATCTAGATGAATGCGACGAAGCAATTCATGCCGTTTTATTGTTTTTAACGTTGAAATGACAAGTGCAACAGGTGAAGATGAAGTTGTTGCGGGATTGTTGTGAGTACCCTTTTCAAGACGACAGTGAAAAGACGGACATCATAATGCCGCGGAGGGGTGTGTGTGTGTGTATCCAGTTGTGATAGACACGGTTCGCCATTGAGTTCTTCATCCTCTGTGTGCGACACGCAGCAGATCCCGTTTGAGATGAAGTGCTGTAATTTAGTTTCTGTGAGCTCACTTTCGCCGTCTTATACTTCTGTTTCTCATGTAAAGTGTTCCCCACAGTGCCTTTCAATTCATGCCTAGGCTGGGTTTGGCCTTTATGTGGAAATTCACAAAATAAATGGGACTATTAAAAACGTTATCTTGTGAATTAAAGGCCATATAGCATGTATTTGAGAAAACATGGAGGACGTTTATTAATTATGTTAAATATTTGGATTTAAATGACAATCACATGGGCAACTATGTAATATATTTAAAGGTGTATTTTATGTACTGTATACTAGCTATACTACACTGGGTAATACTATATTATATGTTACAAGATTGTATTACTATAGACTAAGCTATACTATACTTTACAATACTATACTACAATATAGTATGCTGTATTACTATACAATACTATACTATACTCTAAAACAGTGAGTCTCAAATGGGGGTACGCGGACCCCTAGGCGTACGTTGGGGTACTGCAGGGGGTACTGCAGGGGGTACGTGAGATTTAAAAAAAAACGGAAAAAAGTTCATTAAAAAAAAACATGCATGATTACAAAAATAATCTTAGTACAATAAGTTAAATAGAAAACACAATTTTATATAAAATATTCCTAGAACCACCAAGGGGGTCCTCATATAAACATGTCAAATGTGTGTATTGGATTTTGCATAATATATCATTTTGTTCATTGGTTTGTTAAACAGATATTACTTCAGTTGAAAAACTCCTTGGAAAAATCAGTTTAATTTTTTTTTCGTTATGTTATTTTTTTTCATGCATAAAATGAAAATATCCTTAGTTTGTTGTAATGCATGCATGAAGGAGTTAATACAGCACACACTGAGGGAACATCACTATATTCAGGGGTGCACATACATTTTTTGCCCTGGTTCTCAAAGGAGCACCTGGAGATGTTGCTTAGTGCGCATCCTTAAAATGAAATAAACCGGACCTTTTCACTGGTACTTGACTTTATGAAGGGGGGGGGGGGGGGGGTGCGCTAGTGAGCACGCTCGTGAACTGTTCGCCCGTGCCTCGCAGCAGGGTTTTACTGTGCGGAGCGCATAAAGCAGACCCTTCACGCGATAGCGGACGGATTAAAACAATTAAACCTAAATGGCTCGCGAATTATACTTTGGTGGCCGTTAATATACCTGAGCGGCCCGCCAAGTAAAGTGTGTGGGAAACCCTGCTATCTTACCAGTTCTTATGCAACTCGCAAATAACTCTAATAACTAAATATCTCTCTCTCTCTCTCTCTCTCTCTCTTTTTCCCCAAAAAAGAAGTTTCAATTTTCTTTTTTCAATTTTTCTTTCTTCACTCACACATCCGTGACCCACTCGAAACGGGTCCGCGACCCACTTTTGGGTTCTCACCAGTTGAGAACCACTGCACTAGACTATACTATACTACTAGGCAAGGCTCTACTATACTCTAATAGACAAGGCTATACTACAGTATACAATACTATACTCATACTGGATATTACATAATTTTCTTGCGTAACCTCTAGAAAGAGGCACTTTCTCATGATTCTAGACTTTTCTATGTCCTTACTTCTTACTATATAACACTATGATAACATAGTAATGTTTAAAAGTGCTCTCGGTTTGTAATCTGAATGTTACCAGAGTCCTCTTTGTAGCGATAATTAATCATTTATACGAGATCAATCCACATGCCGTCTGAGCACATTAGTCCTGTTAATGGATTATTGGAGTGCCTGTAAACATATTTCTGTTTGAAAGGGGCACAGAACAGAATACAGCTTATGCTAATAGGATGATATTGTCCTCGCAGCTCAAAGGCTCGCAGGCAGCTGTAAATCCACTTTAACAATGACGTGAACAGCTTTCAGTGCGGCGACACACAGCTCAGACGCTGCTTCCTGCTTTATATATCAGTCACACAGGCAGTCAGTCAGCAGGAAATGTTAGTGGGATTATTATTAGTTGGAGACAAAGGTTAGTGTGTAAGTGCCAGGCTTTCAGAGTAATGGATTTCATGTCACGGGATAACTTAATATGTTAAATATACAAGATGTTGTATTGTTGAAGGAGCCTGAGACTACACTCTATCTATTGTGCATATGACCAGAGTTGTAATAATATTACTTTTGTCGGTAACGGAGTAGTGTAACGCGCTACTTTTATAATTCAGTAATCACACTACAGTTACTAACATTGCCCCGACACGCGTTACTTCGTTACTTACTAAAATCAGTCATAATCATCACACTGACAGACAAGAGGGGTTTCCGGCATATATACGTAATCTGCGCGCGCGTCCACATCTCCACGTGCAGTGCTGCATAAACATGGCTGAGTCAGCGATAACTTTCGAGGGGTGGAGGTATGCCCATTATTTTGAGTTCGTCCGAAGAATAGACAGGAATGTGACGGTGAGGTGCAAACTGTGTCCGGGCCAGAAGCTGTTATCCACTGCTGTAAACACCACGTCAAACCTCAACAAACACCTGCAAAGAACACATGCTAAGGTGAAGCTAATGCACACGCTATTTGTTGTTTGTTTATATCACGTTGTCTGTTCTTCTTCTCTGTTTTCCGGTTGTTGCCTGTTTTGAATGACGAATACACACTACCGCCGCCTGCTGGTAAGGAGAGTTATTGCCACTCACGCATGCGCAGTTCGTACGTGCTCGGCTGAAGTCTTTGCGGTGTGTTCCAGTGCGACAAATGGCAAGACGCAGGAGAACACGCCGACGCAACAGCGTGAGCAGAGATATACTGCGCAAAATACAGAGGACAGCCATGGTCAGATAGGAAAACATTCAGGATCTGGATCAGTCTTATGCGACAATGGAAACTGAACTAAAGAGAACATTTGAAGCTTTAGCAGTCTGCGTGATCTGCCTGCAGGGAGGGGCGGGCCGGCCCTGCGAGTAACGAGTAAAGTAACGAGTAAAGTAACGAGTAAAGTAACGAGTTACTTTATGTAGAGAGTAACGAAGTAGTGTAATATATTACTTTTTTTAAAAGTAATATGTAATATGTAATATATTACATTTTTTAGTAACGACCCCATCTCTGCATATGACAGAAAAGCGTTTTAATCTTTTGAAAGAACAATCACAAATTCACAAAAGCCACAACCATGCGTACATGCATTCAGAAACACAACTTCACAAAGAGCCCTTAAGTTATGCATTTTTTTGATATAGGCCACTCTCACGCCTCCTTTCTGCCAGTTAACATGAATTAAAACAAACACTTCACATTCACACACTTGACCTTCATGCCAAATACAAGCCAATATGAATAGCTAGAGATACAACACAACTCTAAACGCCTATTGACCTTAAATTAACAGACTAAGAAAATACTAGTAGGTACTACTCAGGACCGCCCCTCCCTACAGGCCGATCACGCAGACTGCGTGGGGCCTCATCTCGCGGAGGGGGCCTCATCTCGCGGAAGGGGCCTCATCTCGCGGAAGGGGCCTCATCTCGCGGAGGGGGCCTCACCTCGCGGAGGGGGCCTCATCTCGCGGAGGGGGCCTCACCTCGCGGAGGGGGCCTCACCTCGCGGAAGGGGCCTCACTTCGCGGAATCTCGCGGAGGGGGCCTCATCTCGCGGAGGGGGCCTCATCTCGCGGAGGGAGCCTCATCTCGCGGAGGGAGCCTCATCTCGCGGAGGGGGCCTCATCTCGCGGAGGGGGCCTCATCTCGCGGAGGGAGCCTCATCTCGCGGAGGGGGCCTCATCTCGCGGAGGGGGCCTCATCTCGCGGAGGGGGCCTCATCTCGCGGAGGGGGCCTCATCTCGCGGAGGGGGCCTCATCTCGCGGAGGGAGCCTCATCTCGCGGAGGGGGCCTCATCTCGCGGAGGGAGCCTCATCTCGCGGAGGGAGCCTCATCTCGCGGAGGGGGCCTCATCTCGCGGAGGGGGCCTCATCTCGCGGAGGGGGCCTCATCTCGCGGAGGGAGCCTCATCTCGCGGAGGGAGCCTCATCTCGCGGAGGGGGCCTCATCTCGCGGAGGGGGCCTCATCTCGCGGAGGGGGCCTCATCTCGCGGAGGGGGCCTCATCTCGCGGAGGGGGCCTCATCTCGCGGAGGGAGCCTCATCTCGCGGAGGGAGCCTCATCTCGCGGAGGGGGCCTCATCTCGCGGAGGGGGCCTCATCTCGCGGAGGGAGCCTCATCTCGCGGAGGGGGCCTCATCTCGTGGAGGGGGCCTCATCTCGCGGAGGGAGCCTCATCTCGCGGAGGGGGCCTCATCTCGCTGAGGGTTCTTCAGTATTTCAGTCTTTATTTAATAAAGAAACCCCCTAAAAGTAGATTTTTGATACAGCAGCTTTGTTAGGGAGATCGACATTGATCACAAACATCAGGCCATGGTGATGATAATAAAAGACGTCATTATCTGCAAAAACACAGTTGTTGCCTGTGTAGTGGCCGTCAGGGAGGGGAGAGGGCAACTACAAGAGGGAACGTTTACTGCTGGAGTGGATGAGCTGGTTGAAACCAAAGAAAAAGTATCTATGAACCGTTCAGAAGCGAGACAACTTGATGCCCTGCTTCAGTGGAAATGTTGATATTAATATGAGTAAAGACTCGTTGAGACTTACTTGATGTAGGTGTTGGCGTTCCCCTCGGGGAAGACGTACGGGTGTTTCTTCCTGAAGACGTGACCCACTCTGCTGCAGGGCAGGATCTCCAGAGAGCCGCCGCACTGCCACACCCGGAACGAGATCTCTGCAAAACACCCAGCATGCAACTGTCACTCATTGTCTGTGCGTTGTTGTTTATGCTGATGTTATATTCACTATGATTCTTACATAATTACTTTTCTAACTAAAGATGGTCGTTACCAGAGATGGCAAAAGTACACACATCCTTTACTCAAGTTGAAGTACAAATACTCTGGTAAAAGTAGAAGTACTGACTAAACTTCTTTACTCAAGTCAAAGTAAAGAGGGCTTTGAAATGTACTTCAGTAAAAAGTACCCATAACTAGCAGCTGTTTTAAAGAGTACCTGACCTCCCTTTATATCAATAGAACAATAATGTCATTGTTAGCTAATGAATGTTTCCATGCTGAACAACGGCAACATGACAACGTTTCCATTGGTCCCTCTTCTTTAGAGAAGAC
This sequence comes from Pogonophryne albipinna, assembly GCA_028583405.1. Taxonomy (NCBI): domain Eukaryota; kingdom Metazoa; phylum Chordata; class Actinopteri; order Perciformes; family Artedidraconidae; genus Pogonophryne; species Pogonophryne albipinna. Next base: position 3,078,915 of record CM053258.1, read on the forward strand.
CAGGAAATGATGGATACACGGATCGTGTTCAAATCAATAGGCACGCAATGACTCTAAAGAATAATGATCACGCCACCAAACACACATTCAGACTAAAGGAACCAGCTGTTTGGAAAATGAGAGAAGTAGAAAGTTCAGGTATTTGGGTTCAACATGTAAGAAGTAGAAAGTACAGGTATTTGTGTTCAACATGTAAGAAGTATAAAGTACAGGTATTTGGGTTCAACATGTAAGAAGTAGAAAGTACAGGTATTTGGGTTCAACATGTAAGAAGTAGAAAGTACAGGTATTTGAGTTCAACATGTAAGAAGTAGAAAGTACAGGTATTTGAGTTCAACATGTAAGAAGCAGAAAGTACAGGTATTTGTGTTCAGCATGTAAGAAGTAGAAAGTACAGGTATTTGTGTTCAACATGTAAGAAGTAGAAAGTACAGGTATTTGTGTTCAACATGTAAGAAGTAGAAAGTACAGGTATTTGTGTTCAACATGTAAGAAGTATAAAGTACAGGTATTTGTGTTCAACATGTAAGAAGTAGAAAGTACAGGTATTTGTGTTCAACATGTAAGAAGTAGAAAGTACAGGTATTTGTGTTCAACATGTAAGAAGTAGAAAGTACAGGTATTTGAGTTCAACATGTAAGAAGCAGAAAGTACAGGTATTTGTGTTCAACATGTAAGAAGTAGAAAGTACAGGTATTTGTGTTCAACATGTAAGAAGTAGAAAGTACAGGTATTTGTGTTCAACATGTAAGAAGTATAAAGTACAGGTATTTGTGTTCAGCATGTAAGAAGTAGAAAGTACAGGTATTTGTGTTCAACATGTAAGAAGTAGAAAGTACAGGTATTTGAGTTCAACATGTAAGAAGTAGAAAGTACAGGTATTTGGGTTCAACATGTAAGAAGTAGAAAGTACAGGTATTTGTGTTCAACATGTAAGAAGTAGAAAGTACAGGTATTTGTGTTCAACATGTAAGAAGTATAAAGTACAGGTATTTGTGTTCAGCATGTAAGAAGTAGAAAGTACAGGTATTTGGGTTCAACATGTGAGAAGTAGAAAGTACAGGTATTTGTGTTCAACATGTAAGAAGTAGAAAGTACAGGTATTTGTGTTCAACATGTAAGAAGTAGAAAGTACAGGTATTTGTGTTCAACATGTAAGAAGTATAAAGTACAGGTATTTGTGTTCAGCATGTAAGAAGTAGAAAGTACAGGTATTTGGGTTCAACATGTGAGAAGTAGAAAGTACAGGTATTTGTGTTCAACATGTAAGAAGTATAAAGTACAGGTATTTGTGTTCAACATGTGAGAAGTAGAAAGTACAGGTATTTGTGTTCAACATGTAAGAAGTAGAAAGTACAGGTATTTGGGTTCAACATGTAAGAAGTAGAAAGTACAGGTATTTGTGTTCAACATGTGAGAAGTCAAAGTAAAAAGTCGTCAGAAAAATAAGTAGTGTAGAAAAGTACTGGTACCAGAAAAATGTACTTAAGTAAAGTAACAAAGTATTTGTACTCCACTACTTCCCACCTCTGGTCGTTACCCTCAGTGTGTAGCATCCTGTGTTTTCGTGCAACTCATCTTGAGGCTGTATCTCATGTCTCTTGACAAGAACGCAATGTTTTTTCATCTCAGTTCGAGTGTCTGTGTGTCTGTCAGCGAGCAGCCCCAACTTTTGTCAATCTTGGACTAAGGACGAAGCAGCAGAACCCATTTCGTTTTGGAGAGGATGCCAATTCTCCACATTGGTAAATAGAGCATTTATATGCTGAGGTCAAGTGGTGTCAAAACAACTTGAACAATTATTTCCCGATCTAGAAAACCCACTCGAACCCCCCTCAGATAGGAACAATAACTTGCAAACAGATATCAACGTGTTTAAGGTCGTTTATAAATGAAATAACACACTTCCTCTTCTCTGTAGCGTCCATGTTGTTTTCACATTTCAAACTAAAGCTAAAGAACACACTGAAGTTCTGCTCTTCTTACATAATTAAACTTTCTTACTTATGCTGTGTCCCTCAGCGTGTAACTCTTTTTCGGCTCGGTTTCGAGTGTCAGTATGTCCATTTGTCAGCTAGCAACTTTCTGCTTACATTGTTGTCAATCTTGGTTGGAAAGATGAAGCACAGGTAGAACACATTTCATTTTGGAGGAGATGCCAATCGTGGTGCGGATAGGAGACATTTTTTGTTTCACTTTCTTAACATCAAGATTTTGCATTTAAGCTGCATTCAGTCTGCATTCATCAATAACCTGTAATCATATATCAATGTGTTGTTTTTGAAGGCTTTGATTAATGAAATACAACACATCTTCTCTGTAGCGTCCATATTGTTTTCACATTTCGAAGTCATGTAGTATTTTGAGACCTTCTGCTCTTCCTACATAACTAAACATACTTTCTTAATTCAGATGTGTATAGGTTACTTTGACAGCTGTCTCTATTGCCCCTTTCCAGGGCTGGTTCGGAGCTAGAGCTTGAAAAGCACCGGTTTTTCCTGTTCACACCGCAGCGGAGCCGCCTCTAACGGCCCGTCCACACTACAGCTTCGACAGCTTCAAAAACGGTTTCCAACGCGTCTGCCCATTCACTTTGAATGGGGTGACGTCACTTTTCGCCGAACTGCATTGTGGGAAGCAGAGCGGAGCTTTCCTGGCGTTTCAGGCTGCAAAAGTTGAGCAATGTTCAACTTTTGAAGCTTCTGAAGCTTTCGGTGGAAGCGTCAGCCAATCAAATCATATGCCAGTACAAGCTCTAGCCAATCAAACCGCTGCTTGTGTGTCAGGGGCGGGAGATTCATGTGATTGGTTGTTGGTCGAGCTTCAGACACGCCCAGCTCCAAGCTTTTTTTGAAGCTGTAGTGTGGACGGGCCGTAAGTCTTACGTCGGAGGCGGGGGCGGGATCAACCTGAGCAATAACAGTTTATGGCGAGTACGGCAAAGGAAAGTTGTACCAAGCAGTAGCGCTGAGCAAAGTGACTAGAACGCAACCACACACACTTATAAAAAAAAACACTTTATAAAGTCAGGCAACACTAACCAGGCTTCGTGTGATTCTGTTTATTTGTACCTTACTTTGACCATCCGTTCACTGTTATTGATCATTGTGGAGAGAGGCAGACGTTTTGTTTTGTATTATAGCAGCTATCGGATGGAATCAATACATGGGCTGCACACGTTGTCATGACAATCACAAGTAGAATCATAATGAAAAATATGCCGGTAAAATGTGCCTGTAGAAAACGGCTTATGCCACAATAGGATAGCAACAAGTAGTCAAGTTATAGTCAGTTTAGCTTCGGTTGCTATGCCAACATCACCCATTTTATACCAGAGAAACTTTCATAACAGCGTTGTGATGCCAAACAGCGGGCAGCACCGCAGCAGTTGGTAAATACAGCTGAAACACATTAATAAACAATGAACCACGGCACTCTGGAGAAAAGCATAAGGGTTGAGAAGTAGTTATTTAATTTAATCTGGCTTCGTATGATTAAAAGCAACAAGATCATCGACCCGACGCCGTTGGGGAGAAAATCAGCGAGGTAAACAGTGACGTCATGACGCAGCCGCAGCAGCACCAGTCGGGCTCTGGGCGGTGTGAACAAAACGGGGGCTGAAAAGAAAAACCGGTTCCGAACCAGAAGAGCGAAAGCACGGAGCTAGAACGGGAACCGCGTTGGTGTGAAAGGGGCATGAGTGGAGCTCGGCTTGTTGTTCATTTGAAGTTTTTTCGTTCTGTCTCCGTTTTCTGTGTGTGTGTGTGTGTTTGTGTAAGTTAATTGACAGGGCTGCTGTCTCTCTGCGAGCTCTGAGGATAGACAGAGAGACATAACAGAGTTTCCCTAAAGAACGAGACGAGAACTTTAGAAAGTTTTACAGCCATCTAGAGAAAAGACGAGGGAGAGAAATGAGAGTGCGGTGCTGAGAATGAGAGCATGCACTGGGGTTTGATGAGAAAGAGGAGAGAGGGAAGTAAAGATGAAACACAAGAGTACAAAGGAGAACGAGTGGAGTCAGCGAGATACTCAGATACTGACATGGAGCCTGTGAGACCGACAGAAACATGACAGAGAACAAATGAGAGTGAGTGTGTGTGTGTGTGTGTGTGTGCACATCGAAGAAAGAGAGAGAGAGAAGAAAACCAGTCTAACAGTCTCATTGATCGGCGAAAAGCAGCAGTACCGCAATCAGCAAACTGACTCCAACACTCTATTACAGAGCGTGCACACACACACACACACACACACACACACACACACACGCTCAGATGACTGCAGGCGGGCAGCAGCAGGAGAGCCAGATGTTCTGCTGGATGGATGTCAGACCTGTTTTCTGCTGAATGAAAAGTTCACCTTCATCCGTCTGAAGCGCTGATATTAAAGGACCTTTGTGTTCCTTTAACTAAGCAGCCAAAATATTCACTCAGGTGATTTGTCAAGAATTTCCTGCACTATTTTAACGATAGCTATCGGAAAATACAACCCTGGGGCTCAAGCAGGACGCGATAACACATTTCCTCTTATTGCTGTTATGTTATTTTCATTACACATTGATTTCTGCTGTGCTTTTTCTAATTGTTGCTCCTCTCTTAGGTAACAGAACATTTTGAGAGCACTTAACACGATAAAAACTAACACCTTGTTAGGACAGTCCTTACATTGTTCCTTCAGTGCAAGAAAAGACACGTTTTAAAGTGGAGGAACATGAAAGAAATGCTTCATTTAATCAAATATAGGTCAATGCAGGTGAGAGTAATTGATAATGATGACTATTAAATAAGTAATACTGGTGCAGCGATACAAATGAAGACTTTAAAAACCTACTTTAACATATTATCGTATCGTCATTGCAGATTCAGATGGTGATGACACATTAAGGCCTCTGTAAGATATACATGTAATCCACTGAATGATTCTTGTTTGGGTTTATAATGATTTATTACGTGTGTGCATCAGTAAAAGACGCTATCAAGAGACGTACCGAAGTTCTCCCCCCCCCAGATGTCCATGGCGGTGTCGTATTTCCCGAGATGATTGAACCACGACCTGTCAATCACAAAGAGCCCGCCGGCGATGATGGGAGTCCTGTCAGAGAGAAAGGACATGTAGAAACAGAGATGGAGTGTGTGTGTGTGTGTGTGTGTGTGTGTGTGTGTGTGTGTGTGTGTGTGTGTGTGTGTGTGTGTGGGTGTGGGTGTGTGTGTGTGTGTGTGGCTGTGTGGCCTAGCATTACTATACATGTGGGGACCTCATTCATTTTAGGGTGAAGACTTGGTTAGGGTTAGGCATGTGTTGGTAATGGTTAAGGTTAGGATAAGTCTCCAGGAAATGCATGTAAGTCAATGTAATGTCCCCTGAAGTGATGTGTGTGTGTGTGTGTGTGTGTGTGTGTGTGTGTGTGTGTGTGTGTGTGTGTGTGTGTGTGTGTGTGTGTGTGTGTGTGTGTGTGTGTTTGGATAATACAGCAACACACACTTGTTTTATCAAATGGAAAAGTAAAAAGACTCATTATCCACTCCTGCTGCTCTGTGGGTTTTCCAAAGGAGAGCTTTTTTGGTTTGTTGCCACACACACACACACACACACACCCACACACACACACACACACACACACACACACACACACACACACACACACACACACACACACACACACACACACACACACAACAGAGACTGAATCATGATCTGAACAATGTGACGAATGAAGAGCTGAGGGCCAGAACGTGTCATCAAATAGCCTCTGTTTATCACCAATTATCCCCCGTCACTGCCTGCAAACAGCACTCAGCGTGAGAGTGTGTGTGTGTGTGTGTGTGTGTGTGTGTGTGTGTGTGTGTGTGTGTGTATGTGTGTCTGTACGTGGGCGGAAGCACATAAAACCTTTCTCAAGCTCAATTTGTCCTTGTGTGTTTAAAACGCAGTGCTTTTTATGCGACTGACGGAAAGAAAATAGCATAAATAAAACTTGGAATAAAACTAAAGGAGTAAAGGACGGTGTGTTTTTTTTTAAAGTACTTAAATCTGCGAAGGTCGTTTTACTGAAACACATTTCAAGGCTTATCAGACAAACACTGAAAGGCATTTTCTGAAACCAGGAGACGGGGTTTAATAACTGAGGTGTAAATGAGTTTATGGAAACGTATCATTGTATCCTGAGTCCTGGTGACCTCCAGGTAAAAAGTGGAAATATTTGCTGTTAAATTAACATTGTTGACTGTGTTGTGGTTGCATTATAAGATGCTGTATTCCTAGTGCTATTATCGGTCTGGAAAGTGGTAGAAAGACACTAAATAAATACTCTCAAGTATGTTCATTGTAGGTAATAGTTGTCTCAGTCTTAAGCATCATATTGCTTTTTACTCCATTGGTTTGATATAGTTACAACATGTGAGTTAGTTGAGTTTAGTAGCAATACTGCAAATTAAGGAATATGACATTACTAGATAAAGTCATGCTTTCAAAAGTAAAAGTACAAAATTAATGCCTTTAAAATGTATTTAATATACAAAAATCCTCTTATCAGAATAGCCTATTTCATGATAATATGTGTTGTACTATTGTCTTCTAATTAATTAATCACTTTGCGGTAACTATTACTTGGTAGCGTGTGGGATCAATAAAGTTTTATCTCATCTTAACTTATCGTAATGCATAAAAACATTGGTGGATAATATTTTGAATTGTAAACTAAATGTGTAAATATTAACCTTCCAAGTATCTGAACTGGAGTGGAGTGAAAGTAAAAAGCAGCAAGAAATTGACATTTTAAAGTTTCTTAAATATTGAATTAAGAGCATTGTATCTTGCAAATGAAGGTCTTGTTTCTATGTGTGTGTGTGTGTGTGTGTGTGTGTGTGTGTGTGTGTGTGTTTCCAGACGGACACAGTGACTCATCCGCCCCCACAGGTTTACTGAACACACACACACACTGACATCCAGGTAGAATCAGACCGATATAACAGACAGGCCAGACCATAACACACACACACACACACACACACACACACACACACACACACACACACACACACACACACACACACACACACACACACACACACACACACACACACACACACACACACACACACCACCCGTCCATCTGTAAGTGTTTATCACTCCGCCGCCTCTTAAAAACAACATGCATAAAGTCAGACAGTCACAAGTTGGCACTGCAGTAAATCTGGGCTCCTGCCACCAATCTGACTTCTGAAGGAGCGCTGCCAGAGCTCCCGATTTATCACTGTGTGTGTGTGTGTGTGTGTGTGCGTGTGTGTGTGTGTGTGTGTGCGTGTGCGTGTGTTATATGCCTTCCATTGTTTCTTCCTTGACCAAAAGGGGGCGCTGCAGCAATACCAACTCGCCTGCACAAACTTTTGATGTATTCATATACTGAACTTTCTGAACGTGACAAGTCTGTGTGTGTGTGTGTGTGTGTGTGTGTGTGTAGTCTTACTTGATTGGCTGGGTTGGGTCGGTGCGTAGAGCTCTCTGTTCAGGTGACAGCTGCTCCCACTTAAAATGGAGACTCCAATCAAAACCTGCGAGAAAAAAAACAACGTATAAAATCCCCTGTATTCATAAAACATACCGTACTGTACCGAGGCTTAACTAAATTAAAATGAAGTGCCGTATGAGATATTCAACTGATAAGAACCGTTACTACACTTAATCTTATAAATCACTATTCGCATAAAGCATATGTCTGGAGCCGTAGGACCTAATTGCATTTAGCCTTTATCAGTAAACCACATGTTGAACACTACACTGGCTAAAAGACGTACAAAAACGAAAACATTTTTTACATTGAAACACACCGACTAATCCTTCTGTTACAGCGTGCACAACAAGTGTGTGCATGTGTGATGGTGTAGGTGTGACTTGCTCATACTCCCATTCCCCATCTGTGTCTCGACACGTGTGTGTGTGTGTGTGTGTGTGTGTGTGTGTGTGTGTGTGTGTGTGTCTGGATCAATGAAAGTCCATTTTATAACCATATTTTTTTATGTTATGAGAGACAGCTTCATCTATAATTAAAATGTCCTTTGTGAGATCCACCATTGATTTCGACATCTCCTTTGTGTGTGTGTGTGTGTGTGTGTGTGTGTGTGTGTGTGTGAGACAGGGCTATTATCAGCATTGATTGGCGGACCGCTGTTACCAAGAGGAGAAGATTGGAATAAGACAGGCTAATGGAAAGAGAGCCGGACTTTGAGGCTCTCAGGAGAGAAAGTGAGCGATGACGCAGTGTGTTGTGTTCCCATGTATTATCAGGTTTCATCTGGAACTGCAGTCAAGCTAAAAGCAAAAAGAAGCTCTCCTCAGATCGTCTGTTGTACACCATCTATCTGCGGTGCATTAGAGGACAGTTAACAACCGGCGTCCTCCACTTACACTGCTATTATTTGGTTTCAAAAGCTTTCAAGACTGCATTTCAGCAACGCACAAATAATGATCCTTGGACAAGCCTTTTCAAACTGAGGATAATTTGGCACATGTTTAAAGGAGCACTATTATGCTCACTTTCAGGTTCAGATGTACACAAAGGAGTCAAATGGAGGAGTCTCTGGCAGGGGATTGTGTGGGAGAGAAACTCAATCGTTTGCAGACCATTTACATGCACTAAAACCTATATAACACACTACAGGAAAGGGACAACCCAAAAAGCACAGTAGGGCCTCTTCAATGTTATTACTGGCTGCTATAATAATAATAATAATCCTTATATTTATTATAGCGCTTTATCAATGACTCTCAAAGCGCTTTACAAATACACATACATGTAATGGTCATCTACTGTGGACAATACCCACAGGAGCAAGTTCAGATGAAGTGTCTTGCCCAAGGACACAACGGCTTTACAGACGCAGCGGGTTTCACCCCCTTGATCAATGCACTGCGCCACACCGCCCATCTTCACACCTCAAAGTCATCGAGGCGCTTTTACAAGTACACATTGATATTATACATGTACTGTGGACAATACCCACAGGAGCATATTCGGGTGAAGTGTCTTGCCCAAGGACACAACGGCCTGACGCAGTGGGGCGGGAGCAGGTTTTGAACTGGAGTTCCCCAACGCCCCCTTGATCTGATGATCAAATGCACAGACCACTGCGCCACCCGTCCCATCCCAATACTCCCTATATATATATATATCCCTATACTCCATTGCTTGTGTATCTTTACCTACTTGTTACCTTGGATGTGTGCTTACAGTCATTGGTTTTTATTGTATTAATGTGTGCTTTCAGAAGTACACAAAGGAGTCCAATGGAGGTGTCTCAGGCAGGGGATTGTGTGGGAGAGATGGATTTTGGTCTTTGCAGACCATTTACATGCACTAAAACCTACCACACTACAGGAAAGGGACAACCCAAAAAGCACAACAGGGCCTCTTTAATGTCATTACTAGCTTCTATACTTTTGTATGTTTACTTACTTTTATCCCTTGGATGTTTGAACCAATTTGACCTGCACTATTATCTGCACACATACATGTACATATATTCATTTAATTCATTTCTTCTTTTAACAGTTACTTACCTGTATATAACATAATTGTATCTTTAATTGTATTATTCCTGTGTGAATCTGTAAAGTCGTGATTTTCCACACAGGGATTATTAAAAGTCCGTCTTATCTTATTTGATCTTATCGTAAATGTCCATGCTATGTGACGAATAAAGGTTTTCTTATTCTGATGAATAATATTTCAAAGAGAAAGCTACTCCCTCAGCCGAAACCTCAAAGTGTTCTTGTTTCACGACAGAGAGAACAGGTTCATGAACTCATCATGAAAGGCTCATTAATAAATAATAAACCCTGTGGTGTTTCTCTCCTGAAGGTGCCTCGGAGCCATTTCTGTTTTCCTAGAGAGAAGAGTACGTTTTTGTTTACCTCCACGGAGATCAGCAGATGCCGCCACGTAGGCAAAGGTGTCCATGTTGATGATGTCGATGATTGGACTGACCACACAACTCGGGTCCTGGACACAAGAAAACACACATTTAAGAGTCAAAGACGTTAATAAAATACAAACAAACCACCTTTTAAAATGCAAAAATACCACAGAGAATGACAGAAAGAGAAACACGACTGAGAAGGTGAAAGTGTTCTTGTGGGGCAGACCATCACATTTCATTGCAATGAATTAATTTCTCAGTCAAATGTGTGTCAGTGTGTGTGTGTGTGTGTGTGTGTGTGTGTGTGTGTGTGTGTGTGTGTGTGTGTGTGTGTGTGTGTGTGTGTGTGTGTGTGTGTGTGTGTGTGTGTGGGTGGGTGTGAAGCAGACTGTATGTTTTTCAAGGTCCTTTCAATATAACACCACATTAAAAGGAATTTCAGTCATCGAGCAGCAATCATGCACGGCGCACATTTAGCGAGGTGAGAGTGACCTCTACCTCACTTCCCTCTAATTCACTTCCCTTTTATTCACTTTCCTGGCATTAATGTCACGTTGTAGAGCCATTTGAGAATAAGAAGTGCTGAAATATATCTCTAAATGAAAAGGAGACTTCATCAGGAGGCAACAGAACGAATACATAACTCTGTGAACACAGAACGCACACAAGGACATCGGCAAATTGGCTTTTTTATTTGTATTGGTGTTTGAGATAGGAATGGTACAGAGGCAAGACTGGGAGTGAAGTGTCAAGGACGTTGGAGGGGAAAACACGATCTATAGATCTATAGATGTGGTTTCTGATGGATTGAACACCAGAAGTCTTAAGGTATGATATTTTTGGGAGTTCCTATGTCTAACCTGAACTACACCAACACTAAACTTAGCAAGCCATTATACATACATGGATATTAGTCACTCAAAAAGCCGTCTTTGACATTATTACACAGCTTAGATGAATACTACATTCTGATTGGTCCATTTGGACATTTCAGAGGTTGTTAATTTGCGATAACACACCGCTGCTAAGTATAACATGACCGTTGCTAACGAGAACAGACCAAGGGACGATGTGCGGTCATATCAATCCGCAGAAAGAAGTCCTATTGGGGATTTCATGTCTACTGTTTATCTCTGCCTTTAATTTGGAAAACTATAATAAACGTACTCTCATGTCACCTCGAAAAGAGAAAGCAAATCACAAAATGTCTCGTAATCTACTTCTATGTATCTTAATAACTATTTCATAACTAATAACTATTTACAAGATCCATCCATATCTGCAGGGTAAGTGAAGAGGCTTATTATTAATCATATGCACACAGTCAACATTACTCTACAAAAGTAATGCTTCATATTTGTGGCTTTGGGTTTAACTAAAAGGTCCAAAAACTCAAGCTCACGCAGTTATAATACTTTCAGTAAACAGCGCACAGAATAGATGCAAGTCTGTACATGCACATATCAAATATAGACACCTATCACTGCTCGTATATTGCCAATATCACTCCTTATTAAACCATTAATACAGACAACTGATATGGATACAACTCAGTTATCATCCAGCAGTGGCTCAGTCAGTTGGGGCTTGAACTGGGAATCGTTAGGGTCGCCGGTTCAAGTCCCTGACCAGACGTAAGAATGGAATTTGGACTTGTACATGGTCCAGTTCACCTCCTGGGCTCTGCCATGGTGCCCGTGAGCAAGGCACCCCTCCTCCACCCCCCTTTTCTTCCTGGGCGTTGTACATTAGATGCCCACTGCTAGGACGGGTTAATTGTAGAGGTCAAACTTCTCTGTGTATGCTGTAAGGAATAGCCGCGTTCACACCGCAGTACTTTTCCCACTTTAGTTCCGATATAGTTCCGAAATGTCGCGTTCACACCAAAAAGAGCCGGAACTAAAATTAGTTAATGAGAACCTTTTTTACCCCTTTTTCCGTCCCTCCTAGAGAGCAGGTACTTTCGTGGGAGAACAAGGTTCCTATGTCTGATTGGCTGGGCGGATTGCAAACCACGCCCCGTAAAACTCCCAAAAAGTTTTGTGAAGCCGCCATTTTATTATCCTCGCATTAGCATTATTAGCATTAGCATTAGCCCAGTGCAGAAACGGAGAGAGACTAACTTATGGCAACACAAAAGAAAACATGGGAGCGGTGGAGATGAGGAGGTGTCGGCGTTCTGGCGATTTACTCGGAAGGCTTCAGTAGAAGCTGCTGGGAGTCCCAGCAGCTTCTACTGAAGCCAGTCCCCAACTCCGGGGACTTCCGGCCGGGGACTTCGGGCGGCAGTATACGCCGTGAAGTGGTTTGCGGCCTGCCAGTAAACACAAAGCAGAAGAAGAAGAAGTGATGTCAGCGGCTTCATTTGCCTAATCCTCCCTCAGGGACTTATTCCGGTGTGAACGCGATTGGTACTTAGGGCCCTGGGGTACTTAGTGCCGGCACTAAGTACCCCAGGGCCCTAAGTACCCCAGGGCCCAGGGTTCTGATGAACTAAAGTGGGAAAAGTACTGCGGTGTGAACGCGCCATATGTGTGACCAAATAAAGAGGGTTTCATCCTCTAAATGTTCTTCTTCATCCTCTGGCGTCTTCATCCCATCTACTTGTGTTGTCTTTACCCCCCCCCCTCTCAGCATCATCAACCTCCAATGTGTGACAGAAACAAAGAGGGTGTCCTTTTAAAAGTATGAAGTGGCAAAGTTTATGCATTACATTTGTTGGCATCATTTGTTCTTTACAAGGACTAAAGTACAAACCACACATCCACACACAGCAGCAGACAGCCTGGAGGTCCGTGCTGAATCCCAGAGCGTCCCTCTATTAGTTTGGTCAAATGGCTGCATGTGGTATTTGGGAGCAGGTGGATCGGTTCTGGTCCGTTAGCATCAGGGTCAGAGCCAGAGGACTGCATCTCTCTCACATCATTACAAAGCACTGAGTCTGCTTTAATAGCCGCTCCGGTAACGACACTCAGGGTGAAGCATTCCCCACATTACGGTTGTAATTGGATGAGTGTTATTTTCTAATCTCTTGGGAGCAGTTTCTTAATTTCAGCCATTTCTCCTCTTTTTCCACCTGATTTGAAATGCAAACAGTTTAATGAGGAAATCTGACCTCCCCAACGTCCTGCAGCATCATCATCCCTCATGCACGTCTCATGCACATTATACAGTATAGGACCAGAAGGTTATATAATGGTGATTTAGGAAGTCTACGGTTTATTATAACTTCCAAGAAGGAGCATTTAAATCAGTGCCTTCCATCTGCATTCAGTGTCTTTGGCTGCTCTTAGTTTGTCTTCATGGAACACTTTGAGTTTTTCTTCCTTGTGTTGCATCTTTTATGTGTTTAATAAAAAAATGTACAAGTATATATTGACAGAGAAGTTGTGGAAGATAGATTACAATCGTTTTTTTAGTTTAGTCTGTAACAAGTCTGTTGATTTAGTTACTCAGTGGATATTTATTGCTAAACCTACGATGTAGCTATTGTTCATTTGACAATAAAGCCTTTTATATCTAGAATCTAACTCATTGTTGTTAGCTAAGACAATCTTGTCAACAACATGTTTATATAGATATCAAATCTCAGTCCGGCTGCTGATGCTTAAAATTAGGGTAAACAAATGAAGTATTCAAAAGATATAACTCACAAACTTTAAACTGATAATCAAATCAACGTTGGCAATGTATTGCTCTGAAGACTGCAGGTAGTTCACCATTTCCCTTTTTGTTTGTACTATTATTAAAGAGGCCATATTATGCTTATATGGGTTTTAGTGCATGTAAATGGTCTGCAAAGGCTAAAATCTATCCTACACACAGTTAGAAAGATGGGCAATGCAAGAGAACGGGTCAAAGGTTCCTCTGGAAGTTGGACAGGACTTGAGCTCTAAATCAAAAAGACAGACGATTATTTTGACGCGAATTTAACTGCATGGCGGTGTGGAGTGTACACCAGGATCAATACCTCATACATTTAAATCTTAATATCTGACTATAAAGCGACTGGGCAGACAGTGACGGATGACTCTCTCCACACACACACACACACACACACACACACACACACACACACACACACACACACACACACACACACACACACACACACACACACACACACACACACACAAAGCTTGAGTATGAATATGGATGGATTTGTATAGCAGCAGAATGGGATCAGGCTCTCATCGATCGCGGCTCTGTGGATGGGGATCAAAGGTCTTTAATATCAGCAGAAACAACTGATGACCTGATGCATTGGATACGGGGGAGAAAGGGGGAGAAAATGAAGAGCTGGGGAGGTAAAACAGGACCAGAGGAGGAGGTGTAAAGAGAGGGCAGGAGAGAGGAGACGTTGATGGATGAGAAGCGAAAAGGGGTTGTAAAAAGCAGACAAAATTGGAGAGGAAGTGTGAGAAGAAAGGGAGGAAGAAAGGATGAGACATGGAGGCAGTGCCGCTTCTAGATAAAAGGATAGAGGAGATTGGATAGAGAGAAAATTGAAGTGAGAAAGGACATGGTTTGGATGGAAAGACGAAGAAGAAAGTGATGAGGCGAATCACAAAAATAAAGCAAGAGAAGAAGAGAGGGGAGGTGAGGACAGGCGGTGAAGGGACAGACATCATTGGAGGCAAGGCGAGAACAGGGAGGATGAGCTGGCAAGTGGTAAACAATGACATGGAGGAAGGATGAGGAGGAGGGGAGGTGAGATGAGGGGAGAGGAGGTGAGAGGAGAGGAAGTGAGAGGAGGTGAGAGGAGAGGAGGTGAGAGGAGGTGAGAGGAGAGGAGGTGAGAGGAGAGGAAGTGAGAGGAGGTGAGAGGAGGTGAGATGAGAGGAGAGGAGGTGAGAGGAGAGGAGGTGAGATGAGGTCAGGAGGAGGAGAGGAGGTGAGAGGAGAGGAGGTGAGAGGAGGTGAGAGGAGGGGAGGTGAGAGGAGGTGAGAGGAGGTGAGAGGAGAGGAGGTGAGAGGAGGTGAGAGGAGGTGAGAGGAGGTGAGAGGAGGGAGGAGCAGAGGGTGCAGCACTTATTTCTTAATGAGATGCAATCAGAACGACAGCTATTTTCTCCCATGGCGCTATTTCACACACACACACACACACACACACACACACACACACACACACACACACACACACACACACACACACACACACACACACACACACACACACACACACACACACACTTCTGTTCAAGGTTAGTCGAGAAAAGAAAGCTGAATTGGGATTCAACTATACGCCTACAGATTTTAAATAACAATTATAAAAGACACGTTCAAAATAAGGGAAAGTCTCCATACCTGTTGTAAAATACATATAAATGATCATGCAGTGTGATGGACACAATCACTGCACTTAAAGGTGGGGTAGGTAAATCTGAGAATACTCGAGATACACTTGTTGTTATATTCCATGGAATGCTCTTGACATCCCGATAGCAATGAATACATTAAATGCTTTGACAACAAATCCATAAAAAATGTCATCTGTGGAAGCCGTGGCGCTGTAAAAAGCACGACCAATCATCAGAGCCGGCTAAAGTAACTGGATGGCCTACCTGCCTGTCAGCCTTCCATCTGTGCACAAACTCATCTCGTGCCCTCATTGGTCATGTGCGCGTTCGTGTGTGTTGGAGGAGGGGCTCTGTAAGGAAGTGGCAGATTTTTTCCAGCTGTGTATTTTCAATTTCTAGCGCACTCAAGCTGGTTTCTCCAAAATGACCTACCCCACCTTTAACAAGGACATAGACCGTTAAGCAAACTTCTAAAATGAGTCTTTACTCACTGAAATGAAAATCATAGATAAACATTTTTATCGATTTCAACAGAATTTCCACAGAATTCAATTGAAAATATGTACAACTAAATTAAACTTTTAGGGCAAGTTTACACATACTCTCTCCAGTACAGGTTAGCTCTGAGTGTTAGCGATGCTAATGTAAACAAAGACCATATTACGTCCAAAACAGTCGGGCATTGTTTCTGATAGCAGCTTTCTGATTGGGCCGTGGGTCCACATTTCAGATATGACGTCATATCGGACGCAAATCTGGATCAGCTCCGTTGTTCCCCCGTTTTTAGAGATTTGGGTACAGAGGAAAAGAGAGAGGGTTTTGTTTTCTGACGCTGCGTGAGTTCCCCGACACACCGGGGACACACCGGGACACATGGTGATGTATAAGAGACATCAGAAAGTGCATTTTGCATGATAGGTCCCCTTTAACTGTTGGTGTGTGTGTGTGTGTGTGTGTGTGTGTGTGTGTGTGTGTGTGTGTGTGTGTGTGTGTGTGTGTGTACCTCTTTGATCCTCTGCAGCAGGGGGGGCAGCCAGTCCTTGTTCACCTCACAGTGGCTGTCCAGGAAGGTGAGGACCCCGGCCCTCGCAGCGTCGGCCCCCCGAACTCTGGACCTGATGAGTCCTGACAAACAAACAAAAAACACACGGATTACAATCCCAGCTACTGTTCCTCACATGCAGGGGTGCCAAACTCAAGTACTTCATTTTATGTGGCCGGCAAGAGCTTGCAAAGCATATAATATAATATGTTTATTATACGGTTAGATGCCGCTTTACATAAGCATCCATCGATCCATCTTCTCCCGCTTATCCGTGGTCGGGTCTCGGGGGTAGCAGTTCCAGCAGAGAGCCCCAAACTTTCCTTTCCCTGGCCACATCAACCAGCTCTGACTGGGGGATCCCAAGGCGCTCCCAGGCCAGAGAAGAGATAAAATCCCTCCACCTGGTCCTAGGTCTACCCCTTGGTCTCCTCCCAGCTGGACGTCCCTGGAACACCTCCCTAGGGAGGCGCCCAGGTGGCATCCTTACTAGGTGCCCGAACCACCTCAACTGGCTACTTTCGACGCGAAGGACGAGCGGTTCAACTCCGAGTCCCTCCCGGATGACTGAACTTCTCACCTTATCCCTAAGGGAGACGCCAGCCACCCTGCGGAGAAAACCCATCTCGGCCGCTTGTATCCGCGATCTCGTTCTTTCGGTCATGACCCATCCTTCATGACCATAGGTGAGGGTAGGAACGAAAATGGCCCGGTAGACAGAGAGCTTTGCCTTCTGGCTCAGCTCCCTTTTCGTCACAACGGTGCGGTAAAGTGACTGCAGTACCGCTCCCGCTGCTCCGATTCTCCGGCCCATCTCACGCTCCATTGTTCCCTCACTCGAGAACAAGACCCCGAGATACTTGAACTCCTTCACTTGGGGTAAGCATCTTTGCCCATAAACTACACGTCCCACAATGCATCTCGTTTTGTGACAGACTGAAGAGACTTGCAATTATTTGCCCTAGACTTCTGCTTTCAGACGTAACTAATGATGAAGTTATTACCCTATCCGATAATAATCCAATGCAGAGGCAATAATGTAAAATAATACATTATGTAATATATATTATATATTTATATATGTATATTCATATAGTCTGAAAGTTACGACCGGCCCTTTGAGTGCAGCCATAATGTTAATGTGGCCCGCGATGAAA
This sequence comes from Pogonophryne albipinna, assembly GCA_028583405.1. Classification (NCBI taxonomy): domain Eukaryota; kingdom Metazoa; phylum Chordata; class Actinopteri; order Perciformes; family Artedidraconidae; genus Pogonophryne; species Pogonophryne albipinna. The sequence goes on from CM053258.1 coordinate 3,096,325, forward strand.
TTGAGTTTGACACCCCTGATCTCATACATTGTATTTAATATGCTTAAGTATAATAGCAGTCAAATACATGCAGAGTGATATCTCCCTCTGAAATGTTACTAAA
>CM053258.1:3098927-3118322 GCA_028583405.1 Pogonophryne albipinna
TGTGTGTGTGTGTGTGTGTGTGTGTGTGTGTGTGTGTGTGTGTGTGTGTGTGTGTGTGTGTGTGTGTGTGTGTGTGTGTGTGTGTCTGTGATCAGCATGACTGTGCTATAATGAAACCCTTCAGCGACAGCATGTTGGACAAGTGTTCCTGTTGTTAAAGAGAGGAGGGTGAGGTGAGTCAGAGAGAAAGGGAGCAAAGGGAACTAGAACTGAAGGTAAAATATGAAAAGGAAGAGACATATTAGAGAAACAAGAGGTGTGTCTGTGCAGTAATCTGAGTTCAAACGGCACTGCTGTCTAAGAGCTCTCTGAGTGTTTTCTCCTTTAGTTTGCCCCTGAGAGAACTCTGTCTCAACTCCAAAATAACAGCAACGTCTGCAGATGTCTTTGAGCAGCAGATCTGTCATGGGGTTAGTTCAGAGTGAGGGGCTGATCTCCACCATCCTGGAGACGTGACGCCGGAATGAAAGGGTTAGTGTGAAGGGTTCACACTCACAATGGCATCTTTGAACTTGAAGAGCCAAATTTGAAATGGCTTTTGTGGGATTTAAAGGTATATGGTGAATGTACGTGTGTGTGTGTGTGTGTGTGTGTGTGTGTGTGTGTGTGTGTGTGTGTGTGTGAGTGGCTCCTGTAATCACAGCACTGTCACATACTGTACAGGGTGATGCATGTTCTGCAAATACATCTGAAAAGGAAAGCTTTTAAAGGAACGTACTAGTGGTATTTTTCTATTAAGTTCATGTCACACACATACTGTAGAGGAAAGGGCCAAGCAGTCAAAGATAAAGACTATAGCCAGGTACTGCTTCAAACTTATATCTACAGGGGGTCTTTATCTGTTTTGTGTTATGAAATAGCTGTATTTTCTCGTAATAGTTTCATAAAGAGGCCCTTTTTTCTCTTTCCTGTAGAGTGTTATGTTTTAGTCATAGGCGGAGTTTGACATTTGCGCTTGGGGGGGCAAACTTTTTTCACTGTATGGTCAGATATGATTATTATTATTATCATGCGCCGCTTGCCACCTTCTTCTCCAGTAGGACTCAGATGAGGTTGTTGCACTTTTCTTTTCCTTGTACATGTTTTGTTGTTGTTTTGTTTCTTTCCGTTAACCGTCAAGTGGGAAATAAGTATTTTTGTGTGTCTCTCTTAGTACCCTAAGATACTGTTATGTTTGGCTGTGAAAACAATTATTATGAAGGGCAGACCATCTATTTGTATTTATTTAGTTTTTTTAGAAAGGGGCGGGTCTCCCTGCTCCTTTTCGCTCGATGGTGTTTTGGTAGAGTCATGTTTTCTTGGCAATTATTGTACATTTGGTTTTGCGTACCATGAGCGGGACAAATACAAATGAAATGAAATATGAGATTTCCTTCAGTTTAACCAGCTGCTTTCAGCGATTCCAACTAACTGGAAACGTAAATTAAAAGATGGAAACCGACAACAGGTCTGTCACCTCACACAAGAAGTCAGAAATGTCAAAAATGAAAATAAAATAATTCATAATCACTGTTTACAGAGCAAGGGCCTGACTGCTTTTCCTCATGCGGTTTGTTCTGTCTGGGAAGAAGAATTTCATATTCTGATTTAGAACCAGATACAAAACAACAATTGATTCCTATTCAAGAATCTTCCAACTGAAGATCAGATTATCGCTACAAAAAAACAACTCAACACTTTTAATATGGAACCACTTTGTAGATTCTGTGAGGAGGAAGACCAGATGCATTTATTGTTTTATTGTCCATACGTTGCAAGAATGTGGACTGAGATTCAAAACTGGCTCAAGACACTTTAAATTGATTTTGCATTTACTCCCTTTGGGCTTTTGGATGAGGACAATACACAGTTGATGAATACAATTATTCTTCTGGCAAACGTACTTATTTTTAAAGCTCAATCAAGGGGAAATCTGAATTTAAGGTGTGTGAAAAGTAGATTGAAAACACGCCATGAAATGGGAAACAATCAGCTCTAGGGAAGAGTGGGATAAAAAGGAATAATAAATGCTTTTGATGATATTGGACTGTCAACCTATTTTTTGTTTTGTTTATGAAATGTTGAAGTGACCAACTGACTGTATTTTTTCTGTTTCTTTTTTTTTGTCTGAGATAGGAATGTCTCTTTTTGTTATTGTAATGTCCATGTTTTGTGTCTGTAGCCTGTACACAGTCCCAACTATTGCGTGGGGTGCTACGGATACAGTAGCAATAAAGCCAGCTCTCACCGCACTGAGTATGGCTTTTCCACATACGAACACAACTCGTCCCGTCATGCACGCTCATATGGAAGGCGCGGTCTCTCCCCCCAACAACATGCATTACATAACTGTGTATATCTTATACTTATTTGATAACTACTATACCCCTTGGTTACTTGAACACGCGACACTATTATTAACCAGTGTCCTCCCTTATTCAAATATTGATATACGAAATATTTGTATTGGAACAGTTTTCGACATAGTAATGCTGTAACATATTTCAGCCACTAGGGGGAGCATTGCTGCGAATGGATCTGGCCCTTCCTACATCCAGGACATGGTTAAACCGTACACCCCAGCACGTGCACTCCGCTCTGCATCAACCAAACGTCTCGCTGCACCCTCGCTGCGAAGGGGACCCAAGTTCCCATCAGCAGAAACACGTGGGTTTGCTATCCTGGCTCCAAAATGGTGGAATGAGCTCCCCATTGACATCAGGACAGCAGATAGCTTACACACCTTCCGGGGCAGACTGAAAACTCATCTCTTTCGACTCCACTTCGAGCGATAGAACTATTAACAAAGCACTTATATACTAATAAAGGACTGGCTTACCTAAAGCCAGTTGAGTAGCACTTGAAATGTTTTTGCTCTATGAAACCTGATGTACTTTATGATTCTGTTTTCTTCAAGTTTGTATTTTGTTGGTCGAACGCACTTATTGTAAGTCGCTTTGGATAAAAGCGTCAGCTAAATGCAATGTAATGTAATTGCCCCCCTAGTGGCCCCTGCAAAATCCGCCTATGGTTTTAGTGCATGTAAATGGTCTGCAAAGGCTCAAATGTCTGTGTTCCAACAAATACAAAACATAAGAATAACTATAAATGGATAAACACAATGTCCGGCTCTTGCACTTCTGTCCGGATTATATGTAATAATATAAACTCAGTTTTTATAGAAGATCTCAACTGATCCTCTCAAAGAAGAAGGTTTTAAATGGTGTCCTCTTACCTCGTTCAACTCATTGCACTTGGATTATTTTTAGTCCAGGACATCTTGTTAAAAAATGACTTTAATGACCAAAAAGTATTCACTGAGTCTTCTCCATTTCTCTACTTTTTAAGAACTTTTCATGGCAGTCTAGTTATCATGTCCCACAGAGGAACATTGGGTTATAAAAGGTTAATGGACTAAAAACATCTTCCTGCCTATTTTATATCAAAAAAGAAACTTTCGTTGAGTCCTGAGCTTTAAATATGACTTTCAACATCTTCACATGTATTCAAAATCATCTGAAGTCAATAAATAGGGACCTTTTTTTGCTCCCGACCCGTCACTTTGTCAAGCTGTCATGTTAATTTGTGTTTTGCATTCATTTGTGTCCTATATTTAAGAGCGTGGAGGCTGCTCCAAACGGATTATATGAAGAAATGATAAGCATGACACACGAGTGTATTACAAATTAAAAAAGAGAACATCCATATTTAGTGTGATGGAGGCATTGACTCTCTCCCTGGTTGTCAGTTGTGAACAGCTTTTCTGGCATTTTTTTAACGGAAAGAAAGGAATTCGAATAGTAGGTTGTCATCTTGCTTTTTTGGATGTTTGGTACATTTGGTTTCCGCTCATGAGAGACGTTTTTCCCTTCAGAAACATTTCTTTATTTGACAGCCTACGTCTCTCTCTGTATTTCAGCAGCAGCTCCTGTCACTTCAGGTCATTGCAGTCCGTGTGTAGAGATGAATGAATCCATTTCACTTCCCTCCTGTCTGTGTGTGTGTGTGTGGGTGTGTGTGTGTGTGTGTGTGTGTGTGTGTGTGTGTGTGTGTGTGTGTGTGTGTGTGTGTGTGTTTACATATGAAAATGTTTAGGCAAAGGGATGAAAAAGCCAATTTATTCTATACTCTCACACACACTCACACACACCCACACACACACACACACACACACACACACACACACACACACACACACACACACACACACACACACACACACACACACACACACACACACACACACACACACACACACACACACACACACACACACACACACACACACACACACACACACACACACACACTGCCTTACCTTCTCTCTTGTTGTTGCGAAAACATTTGACTTTGGGCAGTTTGGTGAGAAGCTGGCAGTCACTTTCTGAAAAACAAACAAACACACAATTATCTAATGGACCAGAGGCCTGCACTACGAAGCAGGATTTTCGCTTAGCGGCTAACTTCAGGGAAAACTCTGGTTTCCGGTCCTACGAAGCTGGTTCTCTTTTTAGCGGGCTAGATCTCCATGGTAACTTATGCTTAGCGGCTAACCTGGGGGGTATACTACGAAGCAGGATTTTCGTTTAGCAAGATAACTTCTGGGATTTCCGGTACTACGAAGCTGGTTCACTTTTTAGCGGGCTCGATCTCCATGGTGACTTATCCTGGAACCTAGTCTGTGCTCCGAAGCAGGATAGGTTCCAGGATAAGAGATCAACTCAGCGAAAGCACCACGCCTGCTGACCAATCAGAGCTCAGTGTGCGGAGGAAATACAGTTTAAACTGCCGTTGCAGGAAAGACGGCCTGCCAAAATCACCGACTGTGTGAACGTGAAAATGAATAGAACATCACCTCCCATCTTCAGAGCAATCTGACTATTATAACTATTATACTATTATGTTAAGAAAGCTTAATTAAATATCTGCCACAACATAAATAACCGGATCAAAGTAACATTATGTTGCATACAGTCCGCGGCACTGTGAGTGCAGACATCGATGTGTCCCATTATCATTCATATCACATCATAATGTATCATATATCTCCTTATCTGAGTCAGCTGAGCCGTATCTGGCCGTGCAACACTCACAGTGTCACATACTGTATGCAGAAGTATTATTTTAAGCAACACATTAAGTTGACGAAACACTCGAGTCAAATGTAATGAAAGTCAGATCGTGTCTTAGACGGGGCAGTGATATCATAAACCTGTTAATGTACGCATTCAAACTTTTTCTGTTACCAGCTGTATTCACCTTGCAGGTGCAGCTCTGTGGCTTTGATCCTGGATCAAGTGTTTAAGTCATGGATGTTTAAAGTTTAACTTCTTCATATTTGACTAATATTATAGTTAACTTTTCATTCAGGAAGTATGACGCTGCACTGTCAGTACGCTTCTCCATGTTTGTGATTGGTCGAATGCTCCAGATACCACCCCTTTCATGTGAACGTGCACCTAACTAGATAGGACACAGCTGGCTTGAGCGATCCACTTGATAACCAGCGTCGTAGGACCGCTTAGCGAGAGCGCGTATGTTTTGGGTTAGGCCAACAAGCTAACTCAAACATATCCAGGTTAGGTTGAACCGGCTTCGTAGTACAGGCCTCAGATGAATAACTCTAATATATATGAATGTAATCCAGTAAACTGTGTGCATATTTCTTTCTTGACTCTGGAGGGAAATTAGCGGCTAGTTGAAAAGCTCTGCAGCAGCATGACGGAAACTCAAAGCCTTCAGTTTGACAACTCAGACATTTGTTACGTTATTGTTCGGCCGTCTGTGTTTCCTCGCTGAGTTACATTAAAATGTAATATTTTAAACATCATTATGTGGAGTGATGCATGTTTGGAAAAACACTTTAAAAAGGCGGGATATTTCTATATTATTTAACAGAAGTGAAATTCATATTTAATATGTTTTGGAACAATAATGGCTTTTGAACAATTGCCTGTTCTAACAACATTAAACATACATTTCTTTACTTTTGCAAAGAGCTCCTGCTATTTTTACTTTTGTGATATGAAAAGAACAATTTTAAAGAAAGCTTTGAGAAAAATAAAGCCTCAGTTACACACTGTCAACGGTTAGTGGCCCTGAAATGATCGAAAACCTCCATCAGAGACCTCTGACCCAAAATGGACGCCTGTTCGCTCTCCTCTACACTGAGTCTGTGGGAAACTGTGAGATAAAAAAAAGACACAAAAAGTTTCTTTCAAAAGTATATTACTTATTTTCGTATTTGTCTATATTCATATAATCGTCTATACAGAGGGTGTTTCTCAATCTCGAGTAAAGCTGCTCCAGAGCCACTATTTCAAGCATACTACGTCATCGAGTGCCGCCGAAGTACTGTTCCAATGTCCAGCATACTTGAAATTCTACCGAGCCCGGCGTACTTCGTTTGGAGAAATTTCGAGGCTGCACATGTGAAGACTCCGCGGTCTTAAAATCCCCACAATGCTTTGCGCACGGACCAATTTCCCCAAATCTGTGGCGGAAAATGTACAGTAAGGCGGGGCCTCTCATATGACGCACACCTGCACACTTGCTCGCCTGTTCCACTCTTTCTTTTCCGAATGCCAGGAAGTATTCTTGCCTCGCTTCTGAAGCAAGTGACTCGGAAGACATGTGCTACCAAGCAAGCGTACTCGACATTGAGAAACACCCAGTGTGTTCATAAAATAAAAAGAGTTCAAAATCTGTATGAAATCAATGCAGAATCAATAAAACCTGCATATAATATACACTATACTAACAAGTCTAATTGTATAGAGGTCTAGGAGAAAATGAGCCAATCATGGTCACATTTAAAGTCAAATTGAACATAAAGGAGGGTATAAATTAGGGCGGGGCTACCGTGAGAGACAGGTCTTCTACTATTGGTCGTCTTGTTTGGGTGTTATCCATCTTTTTAAAACTTCACATTGTGTTTTAAGTTTACAAAGTTAATTGTACCTTAAATAATATATCATTTCTCCATCCCTCGTGTCACCTATAGGGGCTGACATCAAGATAAGATAAGATGTACTTTATTGATCCCAATTTGGGAAATGTTTGTGTGGCAGCAGCATGAAAGACAAGGCATTGAACATAAGAGAAATTAAAATAGTAGAAATGAAAACATCTCAAAATAGAAATAAAAAAGCGTTAAAAAAGTTGAAAATATAAATGTTTAATAAACTCAAGGCTTCAAAACCATATTCCACCAACATATGGGTGACGTCACGCCGACTTCTTATTTTAATATTTAGTCTTTAGTTTGACGTTAGTTTCAATGAACACTTTTAAAACATGACGGGTGTTGTCTATAAACAGGCACTCGAGGACTGTGGTGTTTAGAAAACTCCCTCAAATGTTAATAATAGTGATCAGCTCTCTTTATCGTTTGGGCGGAAAGACTCTTATAATATTCTGCAGAGTATAAGTGGGAAAAAGGGATTCATGCTCGGTCAAATATCCCAAAATAATCCCCTCCAAGACATTAGGATTGTGGCCAAAGGGAGGACATAAATGTTGTTAAATGACACATTTCTGCGTGGGAGGAAATGGAGTTCTTCAACACTTTTTCCTTCCGTCTTATAACACTGTGCCATGTTTCAAATGCTTATACATGTTGTTTCTATTTTTGTTTCACTCGTTTCTCTCCACTGCTGATTGCCTCTCTGCTGAATCTGTTTTGATGATTTCTTCCCAGTCTAAATCCAGCAATATTTAACCTTCATCATGAGGATGTGTCATTTTGTGTGGCACCATCTGTTCTGATTGGCTGTCAGGTCGGCTCTGCAGGTGTTTTTGATGATGGGATGTCGGAGAGACTGTGGAGCATCGTCAGCAGGAAGCACTGATATATTTTCTGAAAGTTAGGTTTTTCTGGAATAATTGGTGTTGATGTTTTCTCCCTCTCTGCTGCGATGGAAGTTTATGTTTGTTTCTAGTTCGTGTGCATGTCTCTGTATTTCATCAACTTCACAGGGAGCGAAACGCAGCCTCTTGATTACACATTACTTTACCTAAACTAAATATAAAACAGCAACAGCAGTTAACTCAGATATCATGTGGAACTTTTAAAAAATATGAGTGCATTTTTCTACGTAGAATACTCAAATATGTATTTACTTAACATTATGTTGGTGTAACAACACCTACTAACTAACTAACTAACTAAACAACCAACGAACTACCTAACTAACTAAACAACCAACTAACTAACTAAAAAACAAACTAACAAACTACCTAACTAAACAACCAACTAATTAACTAATTAACCAACTAACTAACGAACAAACTAACCAACCAACCAACCAACCAACCAACCAACCAACCAACCAACTAACTAACTAACTAACTAACTAACTAACTAACTAACTAACTAACTAACTAACTAACTAATTAACCAACTAACTAACTAACTAACAAACTAACTAACCAACCAACCAACTAACTAATTAACTAACTAATTAACCAACTAACTAACCAACTAACTAACTATATAACTAACTAACTAACTAACACACTAACTAACAAACTAACACACAAACTAACTAACTGTATAACTAACTGTATAACTAACTAACTAACATACTAACTAACTAACAAACTAACATACAAACTAACTAACTAACTAACTAACTAATTAACCAACTAACTAACCAACTAACTAACTAACTAACCAACTAACCAACTAACTAACTAATTAACTAACTAATTAACCAACTAACTAACCAACTAACTATATAACTAACTAACTAACACACTAACTAACAAACAAACTAACTAACTAACTAATTAACCAACTAACTAACTAACTAACTAACTAATTAATTAACTAACTAACTAACTAACTAACTAACATACTAACTAATTAACCAACTAACTAACAAACTAACTAACTAACTAATTAACCAACTAACTAACTAACTAACTAACTAACTAATTAACTAACTAACTAACTAACTAACTAACTAACTAACTAACTAATTAACCAACTAACTAACCAACTAACTAACTAACACACTAACTAACAAACAAACTAACTAACTAACTAACTAACAAACTAACACACAAACTAACTAACTAACTATATAACTAACAAACTAACACACAAACTAACTAACTAACTAACTAAATAAGCACTATAGATGATAACAAAGTAGAGAAACGTCATTTAGAGTTTTTGGAACAGTTTTTATTTAGCTCGAGGAGTAAACAAAGAAGTCCAACGGAAGCGTTTCAAACATACACACTAAAGGAAAGAGAGTTAAGCATAATAGGGCCTCACAAAATAAATGTGTTATTGTGACGGCTGTCGCCTCTCCGGTCCTTGTAATTCTGTTTTGCTGTATATGTATGTAAATGAGCTGTGTAGTTGCCCCAACGTCATTGGCTGCCATCTCCTGGTCCGTCTCCGAGGACACTGATTGGAGCACGCCGGGCTCGACGCACTCCAATCCCCGAGCCATCCCACCGCACACCTGCCGGAGATGACGCTACAAAGCCTGGGGACAGCAATCACTCTGGAGGCTCTGCTGCGATCAGACGCCTCACTCATTTTGCTCCTGTGTCGTGGACACGTTAGGCTTGTTAGAACTTGTGTGATCCGTGTTTAGTGTTGTGTGTTAGCGTGTTGATATATGTGTTTAGAGTAGTGTGTGTAGGTTCACAGGTGTGTGATTAGGCTCACCTTTAGAGTCCTCCTTCCGTTCTAGCAGTTACCTGCGCCCTTTTGGCTCTTTTGTTTGGCTTAGGCTACTTTTGGTCTCATTTTGTTGTACACCTTTGGTTGTTTTTCAATAAGCCCTTTTATAATTAATTACAAATTCCATTCTGGTGTGTGTTGCCTTCCTCATCCCGAGTGAGATCGTAACATACATGGGGGCCCGTCCGGGATCAATTCATTTGAATTCTGGGGTTATAAGTGGGTTTTGGTGGTAACACCTAGGTACAACTTTGAGTGCAGTTCACCTTGAGTATGGCATCTTTTAATTTGGAGTCTTTTGTAATCAGTCCTTCAGTCAAGCAGCTAGATCAGTGTCGTAAAGAAGACCTGTTAGAGATTGCTCAACACTTCAGTCTCACTGGGGCAAAGCAGCTATTAAAAGCAGATTTAAAGGCTGTCATTGTGGATGAGTTGGTGGAAAGGGGTAATCTTGTGTTGCCTGCACTGTCTGATGCGTTAACGGAAGATTGGGAGACGCAGAAGCTTGAGGCGGAGCCTTCAGCTGCTCAGGGAGAGGGTGGGGACAGTGAGGACGACAGGCGGTTTACACCACCGCTCGTGTCGCCTCGCCATGAAGCACTATCCCCTGGTAGTTCAGTGGAGTCCCGAGAGGGGGCTAAACTAAAGGTCCGTCTCGCTCTTCTTCAGCTGGAGGCAACAGACAAAGAGCAGAGCAGGCAGATACAGTTCCAGCTGGAAGTAAGGAAGCTGGAGATTGAGGCCAATAAAGCAGTCAGGTTGCGTCGGCTGGAGTTGGACTCGCAACTGCACGCAACCGGCGCTTTTGCCCTGGCCGCCGGCCCTCGTCCACCTGCCTTTGATGTGAGTAAACATCTCTCATTAGTGCCAACCTTTAGGGAGACTGAAGTGGATGCGTATTTTGGCGCATTTGAGCGCATTGCTGCAGCGTTGCGGTGGCCGGTTGAAGCCTGGGCTCTACTGGTACAGTGCAAACTGTATGGAAAAACTCAGGAGGCCGTGGTTGCTCTTTCGTTGGAGGAAGGTCTCGATTATGACTCCGTTAAAACTGCCATCCTCAGAGTGTACGAACTTGTTCCCGAAGCTTACAGACAGAAATGTAGACACCTTAGGAAGGGTCCTAACCAAACTCATGTGGAGTTTGCCAGAGTAAAGGGGATGTTGTTTGCGAAGTGGATTTCTTCCTGTAAAGCCGCGGATTATACCGCTCTGATGGAATTGATTATGTTGGAGGAATTCAAGAAATGTTTGCCTGACCGCATTGCTGAGTACTTGAATGAACAAAAAGTAAATTCCCTCTCTGCTGCTGCTGTGTTAGCCGACGAATATGTGCTGACACATAAATCTGTGTTTCCTGAGAGGTTACGCCATGTGTCCGTCGCACCATTCTCTGAGCCGTTAAATGTGTATAGAGTAACAAGAGAGGCGAGGGAGTGCTTTTACTGTCACCAACCTGGACATGTCATCGCCAACTGTGTAGCTCTGAAGCGTAAGGAACAGCGGCAGAATATGTCCCCGCCAAAAGGCACACACACACGCGCACAGGCAAGTAAAGGTGACTCTGATGTCTCATTATCTGAGCCTGTGTTTGTGCCGGTGCTTCCAGATAAAGCTGTGGCAGAGGAAAAGTCAGTAGAGGTGGATTCCCCTTCTCACAAGGATGTTGCGAGACCAGCGCAACATGCCGGCTCAGACACGCCTCCCGCCAGTCCGACTCTCCCGGTAATCCGAGAGAGTCTGCTAGGCTATCAGTTAGTCACTTTTGGTCTGTTGTTAGCCTTACGGTATCTTGAGATTTGTGTGGGATCTAGCTTTTGGGTAATTATGTGTATTTTTTACGATCCCTTCATGTTATGGACTCGCCTGTATCGGCACCGCCATCGTCTCACGCAATGGGCTCTGATCGAGCGGGACTACCAGGTTAGATACCTGTCACATAAAAGGGCTCAGAGAGTGTGTTGGTCGATGTTTTGTCCAGGTTGGTGTTATCCGTGTGTATGTGTTTAGTTTCTCAAAACCAGTGGGTTTGTGTCTTAAGGGGGGGAGTGTGACGGCTGTCGCCTCTCCGGTCCTTGTAATTCTGTTTTGCTGTATATGTATGTAAATGAGCTGTGTAGTTGCCCCAAAGTCATTGGCTGCCATCTCCTGGTCCGCCTCCGAGGACACTGATTGGAGCACGCCGGGCTCGACGCACTCCAATCCCCGAGCCATCCCACCGCACACCTGCCGGAGATGACGCTACAAAGCCTGGGGACAGCAATCACTCTGGAGGCTCTGCTGCGATCAGACGCCTCACTCATTTTGCTCCTGTGTCGTGGACACGTTAGGCTTGTTAGAACTTGTGTGATCCGTGTTTAGTGTTGTGTGTTAGCGTGTTGATATATGTGTTTAGAGTAGTGTGTGTAGGTTCACAGGTGTGTGATTAGGCTCACCTTTAGAGTCCTCCTTCCGTTCTAGCAGTTACCTGCGCCCTTTTGGCTCTTTTGTTTGGCTTAGGCTACTTTTGTTCTCATTTTGTTGTACACCTTTGGTTGTTTTTCATTAAGCCCTTTTATAATTAATTACCAATTCCATTCTGGTGTGTGTTGCCTTCCTCATCCCTAGTGAGATCGTAACAGTTATTTAGGCCTATTGTTTGGTCTTATAACGTGATTTGTTGGCAGTAATAATAACAAACAACACCTCTTTATGCTAAATGCCGGTTTCATTGTTTTAGGTTCAATCTTTACTGTTCTTTTCCTGGTTTTGTTGGTCTATTTCACCTGGACTTTGTGTCATGAGAGGACACAGCTGCAGGCTCTGCTCCTCTCTGACCCAGAATCTCTTTTCATCTCCATTGTAATCCTGACAGTGTGGACCCAGCTGCTGTGAACACATTCTTCTCTCTGACCCGTCTCATCTCTGTTATCTCTGACCTGGAAGAGACCTGGAATGTGTGTGTGTGTGTGTGTGTGTGTGTGTGTGTGTGTGTGTGTGTGTGTGTGTGTGTGTGTGTGTGTGTGTGTGTGTGTGTGTGTGTGTGTGTGTGTGTGTGTGTGTGTGTGTGTGTGTGTGTGTGTGTGTGTGTGTGTGTGTGTGTGTGTGTGTGTGTGTGTGTGTGTGTGTGTGTTCGTCTGCAGCTCACCGTCTTCACTGAAGTCATCCACCAGAATTATCTCATGGATGAGATGAACTGGAGTCCTGTTCATCACACTGTAGACACAAAAATGTCAATATTAATCCCATATATGTCTTAACACAATTATGCAGTTATATAAGAAACGTGTGCAATGTACAGAAAGGGGACACGTAAATGCCAACACACACACACACACACACACACACACACACACACACACACACACTGCTTATGATTTCATTATGTACGCACTACACGTCCGTATGAAAAAAAACATATTGGAAATGTCAGCCCAAATTCCTGTTATGAAAATGTATGACGTGTCGCCTCTAAGAAACTATTTCATTAAAGACGAAGATTGGAACATAAAAAATTCATAACTTTCACTGGAAGAAAATGCGAAAACGTGTTTTGTTCGGGCTGTTCGGCTATATATAATTTTATTATTTGTTTCGCTTTTCAATAACCTCTGTGTATATCATACCCTCGGGGGTTAGACTGAAGAAGGGAGGGAGGAAGGAAGGAAGGGAGAATGGAAGGAAAATAGATAAAGGAGGGTTGGAGAAAAGAGAGACATATTTCAAGAGGGATAGAATGTCGAAAGAAAATATTAAAGATCCCTATTATGTTTTTTGGGGTTTTCCATTTATGTGCATGTCAACAAGACACTAAGACACTACATACTGATATACACCTGAACATCAGCAGGAGAGGACTCTTTAAAGTAGAGACACTACATACTGATATACACCTGAACATCAGCAGGAGAGGACTCTTTAAAGTAGAGACACTACATACTGATATACACCTGAACATCAGCAGGAGAGGACTCTTTAAAGTAGAGACACTACATACTGATATACACCTGAACATCAGCAGGAGAGGACTCTTTAAAGTAGAGACACTACATACTGATATACACCTGAACATCAGCAGGAGAGGACTCTTTAAAGTAGAGACACTACATACTGATATACACCTGAACATCAGCAGGAGAGGACTCTTTAAAGTAGAGACACTACATACTGATATACACCTGAACATCAGCAGGAGAGGACTCTTTAAAGTAAAGACACTACATACTGATATACACCTGAACATCAGCAGGAGAGGACTCTTTAAAGTAGAGACACTACATACTGATATACACCTGAACATCAGCAGGAGAGGACTCTTTAAAGTAGAGACACTACATACTGATATACACCTGAACATCAGCAGGAGAGGACTCTTTAAAGTAGAGACACTACATACTGATATACACCTGAACATCAGCAGGAGAGGACTCTTTAAAGTAGAGACACTACATACTGATATACACCTGAACATCAGCAGGAGAGGACTCTTTAAAGTAGAGACACTACATACTGATATACACCTGAACATCAGCAGGAGAGGACTCTTTAAAGTAAGAGACACTACATACTGATATACACCTGAACATCAGCAGGAGAGACTCTTTAAAGTAGAGACACTACATACTGATATACACCTGAACATCAGCAGGAGAGGACTCTTTAAAGTAGAGACACTACATACTGATATACACCTGAACATCAGCAGGAGAGGACTCTTTAAAGTAGAGACACTACATACTGATATACACCTGAACATCAGCAGGAGAGGACTCTTTAAAGTAGAGACACTACATACTGATATACACCTGAACATCAGCAGGAGAGGACTCTTTAAAGTAGAGACACTACATACTGATATACACCTGAACATCAGCAGGAGAGGACTCTTTAAAGTAGAGACACTACATACTGATATACACCTGAACATCAGCAGGAGAGGACTCTTTAAAGTAGAGACACTACATACTGATATACACCTGAACATCAGCAGGAGAGGACTCTTTAAAGTAGAGACACTACATACTGATATACACCTGAACATCAGCAGGAGAGGACTCTTTAAAGTAGAGACACTACATACTGATATACACCTGAACATCAGCAGGAGAGGACTCTTTAAAGTAGAGACACTACATACTGATATACACCTGAACATCAGCAGGAGAGGACTCTTTAAAGTAGAGACACTACATACTGATATACACCTGAACATCAGCAGGAGAGGACTCTTTAAAGTAGAGACACTACATACTGATATACACCTGAACATCAGCAGGAGAGGACTCTTTAAAGTAGAGACACTACATACTGATATACACCTGAACATCAGCAGGAGAGGACTCTTTAAAGTAGAGACACTACATACTGATATACACCTGAACATCAGCAGGAGAGGACTCTTTAAAGTAGAGACACTACATACTGATATACACCTGAACATCAGCAGGAGAGGACTCTTTAAAGTAGAGACACTACATACTGATATACACCTGAACATCAGCAGGAGAGGACTCTTTAAAGTAGAGACACTACATACTGATATACACCTGAACATCAGCAGGAGAGGACTCTTTAAAGTAGAGACACTACATACTGATATACACCTGAACATCAGCAGGAGAGGACTCTTTAAAGTAGAGACACTACATACTGATATACACCTGAACATCAGCAGGAGAGGACTCTTTAAAGTAGAGACACTACATACTGATATACACCTGAACATCAGCAGGAGAGGACTCTTTAAAGTAGAGACACTACATACTGATATACACCTGAACATCAGCAGGAGAGGACTCTTTAAAGTAGAGACACTACATACTGATATACACCTGAACATCAGCAGGAGAGGACTCTTTAAAGTAGAGACACTACATACTGATATACACCTGAACATCAGCAGGAGAGGACTCTTTAAAGTAGAGACACTACATACTGATATACACCTGAACATCAGCAGGAGAGGACTCTTTAAAGTAGAGACACTACATACTGATATACACCTGAACATCAGCAGGAGAGGACTCTTTAAAGTAGAGACACTACATACTGATATACACCTGAACATCAGCAGGAGAGGACTCTTTAAAGTAGAGACACTACATACTGATATACACCTGAACATCAGCAGGAGAGGACTCTTTAAAGTAGAGACACTACATACTGATATACACCTGAACATCAGCAGGAGAGGACTCTTTAAAGTAGAGACACTACATACTGATATACACCTGAACATCAGCAGGAGAGGACTCTTTAAAGTAGAGACACTACATACTGATATACACCTGAACATCAGCAGGAGAGGACTCTTTAAAGTAGAGACACTACATACTGATATACACCTGAACATCAGCAGGAGAGGACTCTTTAAAGTAAAGACACTACATACTGATATACACCTGAACATCAGCAGGAGAGGACTCTTTAAAGTAGAGACACTACATACTGATATACACCTGAACATCAGCAGGAGAGGACTCTTTAAAGTAGAGACACTACATACTGATATACACCTGAACATCAGCAGGAGAGGACTCTTTAAAGTAGAGACACTACATACTGATATACACCTGAACATCAGCAGGAGAGGACTCTTTAAAGTAGAGACACTACATACTGATATACACCTGAACATCAGCAGGAGAGGACTCTTTAAAGTAGAGACACTACATACTGATATACACCTGAACATCAGCAGGAGAGGACTCTTTAAAGTAAAGACACTACATACTGATATACACCTGAACATCAGCAGGAGAGGACTCTTTAAAGTAGAGACACTACATACTGATATACACCTGAACATCAGCAGGAGAGGACTCTTTAAAGTAGAGACACTACATACTGATATACACCTGAACATCAGCAGGAGAGGACTCTTTAAAGTAGAGACACTACATACTGATATACACCTGAACATCAGCAGGAGAGGACTCTTTAAAGTGGAGACACTACATACTGATATACACCTGAACATCAGCAGGAGAGGACTCTTTAAAGTAGAGACACTACATACTGATCTACACCTGAACATCAGCAGGAGAGAACTATTTAAAGTAGAGACACTACATACTGATATACACCTGAACATCAGCAGGAGAGGACTCTTTAAAGTAGAGACACTACATACTGATATACACCTGAACATCAGCAGGAGAGGACTCTTTAAAATAGAGACACTACATACTGATATACACCTGAACATCAGCAGGAGAGGACTCTTTAAAGTAGAGACACTACATACTGATATACACCTGCACATCAGCAGGAGAGGACTCTTTAAAGTAGAGACACTACATACTGATATACACCTGAACATCAACAGGAGAGGACTCTTTAAAGTAGAGACACTATATACTGATATACACCTGAACATCAGCAGGAGAGGACTCTTTAAAGTAGAGACACTACATACTGATATACACCTGAACATCAGCAGGAGAGGACTCTTTAAAGTAGAGACACTACATACTGATATGAACCTGAAAATGTGGAGAATATGTCCACTTTAAGAAGGACTCAAGATGGAGTAGGAAAGGATAGGAGTAAAGCAGATGAGAACAAACAAGAATGAAGGAAAGAAGAAGAAAATAGGAAACAGGAAAGGTACAGATATAAAGACGGATAAAAGGAGGTAAAACGTATGCAGATAAAGTGAGGAAAGGGAGGCAGAACGAAGGGATAAGAAAAAATGAGAACTGTGTTTTTCCAATAAACTCATAAAATATGAAACAAAGAGAATACATCAACAAGGTGCAAGGGATCAAAGCATTAACTGGCACTTCAGGTGAAAAAGAGGTAAATAAAGGAGGTAAGGAGGAAAGGAAGCATTGATGGAGAGGATTGAGACAAGAGAAGGAGAAGGAAGTGTGAATGAAGATAGATGGAGGGTGTGGAGGAGAGGTAAAACAAGATGGAGGGTGTTGAGGAGGGGTAAAACAAGATGGAGGGTGTTGAGGAGAGGTTAAAGAAGATGGAGGGTGTTGAGGAGAGGTTAAAGAAGATGGAGGGTGTGGAGGAGGGGTAAAACAAGATGGAGGGTGTTGAGGAGAGGTTAAAGAAGATGGAGGGTGTGGAGGAGGGGTAAAACAAGATGGAGGGTGTTGAGGAGGGGTTAAAGAAGATGGAGGGTGTTGAGGAGGGGTAAAACAAGATGGAGGGTGTTGAGGAGGGGTAAAACAAGATGGAGGGTGTTGAGGAGGGGTAAAACAAGATGGAGGGTGTTGAGGAGAGGTTAAAGAAGATGGAGGGTGTGGAGGAGAGGTTAAAGAAGATGGAGGGTGTGGAGGAGAGGTAAAACAAGATGTAGGGTGTTGAGGAGGGTAAAACAAGATGGAGGGTGTTGAGGAGGGGTAAAGAAGATGGAGGGTGTTGAGGAGGGGTAAAGAAGATGGAGGGATGTTGAGGAGAGGGTAAAACAAGATGGAGGGTGTTGAGGAGAGGGTAAAACAAGATGGAGGGTGTTGAGGAGAGGGTAAAGAAGATGGAGGGTGTTGAGGAGAGGGTAAAGAAGATGGAGGGTGTGAGGAGAGGTAAAACAAGATGGAGGGTGTTGAGGAGGGGTTAAAGAAGATGGAGGGTGTTGAGGAGGGGTAAAAAAGATGGAGGGTGTGGAGGAGAGGTAAAACAAGATGGAGGGTGTGGAGGAGAGGTAAAACAAGATGGAGGGTGTTGAGGAGAGGTTAAAGAAGATGGAGGGTGTGGAGGAGAGGTAAAACAAGATGGAGGGTGTCGAGGAGGGGTTAAAGAAGATGGAGGGTGTTGAGGAGGGGTAAAAGAAGATGGAGGATGTTGAGGAGGGGTAAAAGTAGATGGAGGGTGTTGAGGAGAGGTAAAACAAGATGGAGGGTGTTGAGGAGGGGTAAAAGAAGATGGAGGGTGTTGAGGAGGGGTTAAAGAAGATGGAGGGTGTTGAGGAGGGGTAAAAGAAGATGGAGGGTGTTGAGGAGGGGTAAAACAAGATGGAGGGTGTTGAGGAGGGGTTAAAGAAGATGGAGGGTGTTGAGGAGGGGTAAAAGAAGATGGAGGATGTTGAGGAGGGGTAAAAGTAGATGGAGGGTGTTGAGGAGAGGTAAAACAAGATGGAGGGTGTTGAGGAGGGGTAAAAGAAGATGGAGGGTGTTGAGGAGGGGTTAAAGAAGATGGAGGGTGTTGAGGAGGGGTAAAAGAAGATGGAGGATGTTGAGGAGGGGTAAAACAAGATGGAGGGTGTTGAGGAGAGGTAAAACAAGATGGAGGGTGTTGAGGAGAGGTTAAAGAAGATGGAGGGTGATGAGGAGGGGTTAAAGAAGATGGAGGGTGTGGAGGAGAGGTAAAACAAGATGGAGGGTGTTGAGGAGGGGTAAAACAAGATGGAGGGTGTTGAGGAGGGGTAAAACAAGATGGAGGGTGTTGAGCAGGGGTAACATAAGATGGAGGGTGTTGAGGAGAGGTTAAAGAAGATGGAGGGTGATGAGGAGGGGTTAAAGAAGATGGAGGGTGTTGAGGAGGGGTAAAACAAGATGGAGGGTGTTGAGGAGGGGTAAAACAAGATGGAGGGTGTTGAGGAGAGGTAACATAAGATGGAGGGTGTTGAGGAGAGGTTAAAGAAGATGGAGGGTGTTGAGGAGGGGTAAAACAAGATGGAGGGTGTTGAGGAGGGGTAAAACAAGATGGAGGGTGTTGAGGAGGGGTAAAACAAGATGGAGGGTGTTGAGGAGAGGTTAAAGAAGATGGAGGGTGTTGAGCAGGGGTAACAT
>CM053258.1:3119322-3126822 GCA_028583405.1 Pogonophryne albipinna
CTTGTAGGCGTATAAACATAAATACGTGTCATGCACAGGCTCACAATTAAAAACACACACACACACACGCGAGGAGACACCGCAGGCAGGCTTCGATGAGGGAGAAACAGCATAATCTTTGTAATCAAATTATTAAGAAGCAATTTTTATTCAGCATATTCCTCACACACAGTGCCTCCAGCTAATTAACCAGCAGAACAACATGCGAGCAGACATCAGATCACAAACACCGTGATACGAATAAAACACATCGTCGTCTGCTAAAAAACAGATGCTGCCTCGATAGTGGCCATCAGGGAGAAAACAGAGCGACTAAAGGAGGGAAAAGTCTGGTTTTTATGTCGACAGAAAACCGTACGTTTCTACGAGCCGTGCAGGCTTTGCTCTAAAGTGCCGTTGATCAGCGGGAGTCTTCAGTTTTGGAACTAAACTCGTCCGAAGCCTATAAAGCCACAGAAGGATCCCCAGCTTCCAACCCTGGCAGTGTTAATGCCTTGCTCACATGCTGAGGTTCGTGACTTACTGAACTTCTACAGGAGTTCTTCCAGTGGCGAACCGTCAGGGCCTTCAAGGTATTCAGAGAATACCCTGGAACACTCGGATAAAACAAACACAAAATCAATTTAATTATATAAATAAAAGGTAATAAAATGAATAAATGAGAATGGTATCCGTGTTGTTGATCTGTAATATCACAGTGTTACGTTGATTTGTTTCTCCTTCTCGGACCATGCTCTACGCATTTCAGTGGTTTTGTGTTAGAAAAGAAAGCAACCAATCAGATCTTGTTCTGGGTCTCTGGGTAGAATATCCTTCAACCAAGGTATTCTCCATCCTTGATCGAATGCCCTGGCCGTTGCACTGAATGAGAGCGTACGTTTGGACTGACAGTTTGATCAACCAATCACATTGATTTGTAGCCAATGGGCGTGTTCTTCCAGAGTTCCCCTCGGTTCCAGGGTGCTCTAGAAGGCCCGCTAGTTAACTGGCTCGAGACAGAGGATCTAGATGAATGCGACGAAGCAATTCATGCCGTTTTATTGTTTTTAACGTTGAAATGACAAGTGCAACAGGTGAAGATGAAGTTGTTGCGGGATTGTTGTGAGTACCCTTTTCAAGACGACAGTGAAAAGACGGACATCATAATACCGCGGAGGGGTGTGTGTGTGTGTATCCAGTTGTGATAGACACGGTTCGCCATTGAGTTCTTCATCCTCTGTGTGCGACACGCAGCAGATCCCGTTTGAGATGAAGTGCTGTAATTTAGTTTCTGTGAGCTCACTTTCGCCATCTTATACTTCTGTTTCTCATGTAAAGTGTTCCCCACAGTGCCTTTCAATTCATGCCGAGGCTGGGTTTGGCCTTTATGTGGAAATTCACAAAATAAATGGGACTATTAAAAACGTTATCTTGTGAATTAAAGGCCATATAGCATGTATTTGAGAAAACATGGAGGACGTTTATTAATTATGTTAAATATTTGGATTTAAATGACAATCACATGGGCAACTATGTAATATATTTAAAGGTGTATTTTATGTACTGTATACTAGCTATACTACACTGGGTAATACTATATTATATGTTACAAGATTGTATTACTATAGACTAAGCTATACTATACTTTACAATACTATACTACAATATAGTATGCTGTATTACTATACAATACTATACTATACTCTAAAACAGTGAGTTTCAAATGGGGGTACGCGGACCCCTAGGCGTACGTTGGGGTACTGCAGGGGGTACGTGAGATTTAAAAAAACAACTGAAAAAAGTTCATTAAAAAAAAACATGCATGATTACAAAAATAATCTTAGTACAATAAGTTAAATAGAAAACACAATTTTATATAAAATATTCCTAGAACCACCAAGGGGGTCCTCATATAAACATGTCAAATGTGTGTATTGGATTTTGCATAATATATCATTTTGTTCATTGGTTTGTTAAACAGATATTACTTCAGTTGAAAAACTCCTTGGAAAAATCAGTTTAATTTTTTTTTCGTTATGTTATTTTTTTTCATGCATAAAATGAAAATATCCTTAGTTTGTTGTAATGCATGCATGAAGGAGTTAATACAGCACACACTGAGGGAACATCACTATATTCAGGGGTGCACATACATTTTTTGCCCTGGTTCTCAAAGGAGCACCTGGAGATGTTGCTTAGTGCGCATCCTTAAAATGAAATAAACCGGACCTTTTCAGGGGTACTTGACTTTATGAAGGGGGGGGGGTGCGCTAGTGAGCACGCTCGTGAACTGTTCACCCGTGCCTCGCAGCAGGGTTTTACTGTGCGGAGCGCATAAAGCAGACCCTTCACGCGATAGCGAGAGGTAGAGCGAGGGATCGCAGATGCCGTCGAGCTCGCGGACGGATTCAAACAATTAAACCTAAATGGCTCGCGAATTATACTTTGGTGGCCGTTAATATACCTGAGCGGCCCGCCAAGTAAAGTGTGTGGGAAACCCTGCTATCTTACCAGTTCTTATGCAACTCGCAAATAACTCTAATAACTAAATATCTCTCTCTCTCTCTCTCTCTCTCTCTCTCTCTCTCTCTCTCTCTCTTTTTCCCCAAAAAAGAAGTTTCAATTTTCTTTTTTCAATTTTTCTTTCTTCACTCACACATCCGCGACCCACTCGAAACGGGTCCGCGACCCACTTTTGGGTTCTCACCAGTTGAGAACCACTGCACTAGACTATACTACTAGGCAAGGCTCTACTATACTCTAATAGACAAGGCTATACTACAGTATACAATACTATACTCATACTGGATATTACATAATTTTCTTGCGTAACCTCTAGAAAGAGGCACTTTCTCATGATTCTAGACTTTTCTATGTCCTTACTTCTTACTATATAACACTATGATAACGTAGTAATGTTTAAAAGTGCTCTCGGTTTGTAATCTGAATGTTACCAGAGTCCTCTTTGTAGCGATAATTAATCATTTATACGAGATCAATCCACATGCCGTCTGAGCACATTAGTCCTGTTAATGGATTATTGGAGTGCCTGTAAACATATTTCTGTTTGAAAGGGGCACAGAACAGAATACAGCTTATGCTAATAGGATGATATTGTCCTCGCAGCTCAAAGGCTCGCAGGCAGCTGTAAATCCACTTTAACAATGACGTGAACAGCTTTCAGTGCGGCGACACACAGCTCAGACGCTGCTTCCTGCTTTATATATCAGTCACACAGGCAGTCAGTCAGCAGGAAATGTTAGTGGGATTATTATTAGTTGGAGACAAAGGTTAGTGTGTAAGTGCCAGGCTTTCAGAGTAATGGATTTCATGTCACGGGATAACTTAATATGTTAAATATACAAGATGTTGCATTGTTGAAGGAGCCTGAGACTACACTCTATCTATTGTGCATATGACCAGAGTTGGGTGTAACGCGTTACAAAGTAACGCGTTACCGTAATAATATTACTTTTGTCGGTAACAGAGTAGTGTAATGCGCTACTTTTATAATTCAGTAATCACACTACAGTTACTAACATTGCCCCGACACGCGTTACTTCGTTACTTACTAAAATCAGTCATAATCATCACACTGACAGACAAGAGGGGTTTCCGGCATATATACGTAATCTGCGCGCGCGTCCACATCTCCACGTGCAGTGCTGCATAAACATGGCTGAGTCAGCGATAACTTTCGAGGGGTGGAGGTATGCCCATTATTTTGAGTTCGTCCGAAGAATAGACAGGAATGTGACGGTGAGGTGCAAACTGTGTCCGGGCCAGAAGCTGTTATCCACTGCTGTAAACACCACGTCAAACCTCAACAAACACCTGCAAAGAACACATGCTAAGGTGAAGCTAATGCACACGCTATTTGTTGTTTGTTTATATCACGTTGTCTGTTCTTCTTCTCTGTTTTCCGGTTGTTGCCTGTTTTGAATGACGAATACACACTACCGCCGCCTGCTGGTAAGGAGAGTTATTGCCACTCACGCATGCGCAGTTCGTACGTGCTCGGCTGAAGTCTTTGCGGTGTGTTCCAGTGCGACAAATGGCAAGACGCAGGAGAACACGCCGACGCAACAGCGTGAGCAGAGATATACTGCGCAAAATACAGAGGACAGCCATGGTCAGATAGGAAAACATTCAGGATCTGGATCAGTCTTATGCGACAATGGAAACTGAACTAAAGAGAACATTTGAAGCTTTAGCAGTCTGCGTGATCTGCCTGCAGGGAGGGGCGGGCCGGCCCTGCGAGTAACGAGTAAAGTAACGAGTAAAGTAACGAGTAAAGTAACGAGTTACTTTATGTAGAGAGTAACAAAGTAGTGTAATATATTACTTTTTTAAAAAGTAATATGTAATATGTAATATATTACATTTTTTAGTAACGACCCCATCTCTGCATATGACAGTAAAGCGTTTTAATCTTTTGAAAGAACAATCACAAATTCACAAAAGCCACAACCATGCGTACATGCATTCAGAAACACAACTTCACAAAGAGCCCTTAAGTTATGCATTTTTTTGATATAGGCCACTCTCACGCCTCCTTTCTGCCAGTTAACATGAATTAAAACAAACACTTCACATTCACACACTTGACCTTCATGCCAAATGCAAGCCAATATGAATGGCTAGAGATACAACACAACTCTAAACGCCTATTGACCTTAAATTAACAGACTAAGAAAATACTAGTAGGTACTACTCAGGACCGCCCCTCCCTACAGGCCGATCACGCAGACTGCGTGGGGCCTCATCTCGCGGAGGGGGCCTCATCTCGCGGAAGGGGCCTCATCTCGCGGAAGGGGCCTCATCTCGCGGAGGGGGCCTCACCTCGCGGAGGGGGCCTCATCTCGCGGAGGGGGCCTCACCTCGCGGAGGGGGCCTCACCTCGCGGAGGGGGCCTCATCTCGCGGAGGGAGCCTCATCTCGCGGAAGGGGCCTCATCTCGCGGAGGGGGCCTCATCTCGCGGAAGGGGCCTCATCTCGCGGAAGGGGCCTCATCTCGCGGAAGGGGCCTCATCTCGCGGAGGGGGCCTCACCTCGCGGAGGGGGCCTCATCTCGCGGAGGGGGCCTCACCTCGCGGAGGGGGCCTCACCTCGCGGAAGGGGCCTCACCTCGCGGAATCTCGCGGAGGGGGCCTCATCTCGCGGAGGGGGCCTCATCTCGCGGAGGGAGCCTCATCTCGCGGAGGGGGCCTCATCTCGCGGAGGGAGCCTCATCTCGCGGAGGGGGCCTCATCTCGCTGAGGGGGCCTCATCTCGCGGAGGGAGCCTCATCTCGCGGAGGGGGCCTCACCTCGCGGAGGGGGCCTCATCTCGCTGAGGGAGCCTCATCTCGCGGAGGGGGCCTCATCTCGCTGAGGGGGCCTCATCTCGCGGAGGGAGCCTCATCTCGCGGAGGGAGCCTCATCTCGCTGAGGGGGCCTCATCTCGCGGAGGGGGCCTCATCTCGCGGAGGGGGCCTCATCTCGCGGAGGGAGCCTCATCTCGCGGAGGGAGCCTCATCTCGCGGAGGGAGCCTCATCTCGCGGAGGGGGCCTCATCTCGCTGAGGGAGCCTCATCTCGCGGAGGGGGCCTCATCTCGCGGAGGGGGCCTCATCTCGCGGAGGGAGCCTCATCTCGCGGAGGGGGCCTCATCTCGCTGAGGGTTCTTCAGTATTTCAGTCTTTATTTAATATAGAAACCCCCTAAAAGTAGATTTTTGATACAGCAGCTTTGTTAGGGAGATCGACATTGATCACAAACATCAGGCCATGGTGATGATAATAAAAGACGTCATTATCTGCAAAAACACAGTTGTTGCCATAGTGGCCGTCAGGGAGGGGAGAGGGCAACTACAAGAGGGAACGTTTACTGCTGGAGTGGATGAGCTGGTTGAAACCAAAGAAAAAGTATCTATGAACCGTTCAGAAGCGAGACAACTTGATGCCCTGCTTCAGTGGAAATGTTGATATTAATATGAGTAAAGACTCGTTGAGACTTACTTGATGTAGGTGTTGGCGTTCCCCTCGGGGAAGACGTACGGGTGTTTCTTCCTGAAGACGTGACCCACTCTGCTGCAGGGCAGGATCTCCAGAGAGCCGCCGCACTGCCACACCCGGAACGAGATCTCTGCAAAACACCCAGCATGCAACTGTCACTCATTGTCTGTGTGTTGTTGTTTATGCTGATGTTATATTCACTATGATTCTTACATAATTACTTTTCTAACTAAAGATGGTCGTTACCAGAGATGGCAAAAGTACACACATCCTTTACTCAAGTTGAAGTACAAATACTCTGGTAAAAGTAGAAGTACTGACTAAACTTCTTAACTCAAGTCAAAATAAAGAGGCTTTGAAATGTACTTCAGTAAAAAGTACCCATAACTAGCAGCTGTTTTAAAGAGTACCTGACCTCCCTTTATATTAATAGAACAATAATGTCATTGTTAACTAATGAATGTTTCCATGCTGAACAACGGCAACATGACAACGTTTCCATTGGTCCCTCTTCTTTAGAGAAGACCAGGAAATGATGGATACACGGATCGTGTTCAAATCAATAGGCACGCAATGACTCTAAAGAATAATGATCACGCCACCAAACACACATTCAGACTAAAGGAACCAGCTGTTTGGAAAATGAGAGAAGTAGAAAGTACAGGTATTTGGGTTCAACATGTAAGAAGTAGAAAGTACAGGTATTTGAGTTCAACATGTAAGAAGTAGAAAGTACAGGTATTTGGGTTCAACATGTAAGAAGTAGAAAGTACAGGTATTTGAGTTCAACATGTGAGAAGTAGAAAGTACAGGTATTTGAGTTCAACATGTAAGAAGTAGAAAGTACAGGTATTTGAGTTCAACATGTGAGAAGTAGAAAGTACAGGTATTTGAGTTCAACATGTAAGAAGTAGAAAGTACAGGTATTTGTGTTCAACATCTAAGAAGTAGAAAGTTCAGGTATTTGAGTTCAACATGTAAGAAGTAGAAAGTACAGGTATTTGTGTTCAACATGTAAGAAGTAGAAAGTACAGGTATTTGTGTTCAACATCTAAGAAGTAGAAAGTACAGGTATTTAGAACGGGAACCGCGTTGGTGTGAAAGGGGCATGAGTGGAGCTCGGCTTGTTGTTCATTTGAAGTTTTTTCGTTCTGTCTCCGTTTTCTGTGTGTGTGTGTGTGTTTGTGTAAGTTAATTGACAGGGCTGCTGTCTCTCTGCGAGCTCTGAGGATAGACAGAGAGACATAACAGAGTTTCCCTAAAGAACGAGACGAGAACTTTAGAAAGTTTTACAGCCATCTAGAGAAAAGACGAGGGAGAGAAATGAGAGTGCGGTGCTGAGAATGAGAGCATGCACTGGGGTTTGATGAGAAAGAGGAGAGAGGGAAGTAAAGATGAAACACAAGAGTACAAAGGAGAACGAGTGGAGTCAGCGAGATACTCAGATACTGACATGGAGCCTGTGAGACCGACAGAAACATGACAGAGAACAAATGAGAGTGAGTGTGTGTGTGTGTGTGTGTGTGC
>CM053258.1:3131822-3139322 GCA_028583405.1 Pogonophryne albipinna
CACAGACCACTGCGCCACCCGTCCCATCCCAATACTCCCTATATATATATATCCCTATACCCCATTGCTTGTGTATCTTTACCTACTTGTTACCTTGGATGTGTGCTTACAGTCATTGGTTTTTATTGTATTAATGTGTGCTTTCAGAAGTACACAAAGGAGTCCAATGGAGGTGTCTCAGGCAGGGGATTGTGTGGGAGAGATGGATTTTGGTCTTTGCAGACCATTTACATGCACTAAAACCTACCACACTACAGGAAAGGGACAACCCAAAAAGCACAACAGGGCCTCTTTAATGTCATTACTAGCTTCTATACTTTTGTATGTTTACTTACTTTTATACCTTGGATGTTTGAACCAATTTGACCTGCACTATTATCTGCACACATACATGTAAATATATTCATTTAATTCATTTCTTCTTTTAACAGTTACTTACCTGTATATAACATAATTGTATCTTTAATTGTATTATTCCTGTGTGAATCTGTAAAGTCGTGATTTTCCACACAGGGATTATTAAAAGTCCGTCTTATCTTATTTGATCTTATCGTAAATGTCCATGCTATGTGACGAATAAAGGTTTTCTTATTCTGATGAATCATATTTCAAAGAGAAAGCTACTCCCTCAGCCGAAACCTCAAAGTGTTCTTGTTTCACGACAGAGAGAACAGGTTCATGAACTCATCATGAAAGGCTCTTTAATAAATAATAAACCCTGTGGTGTTTCTCTCCTGAAGGTGCCTCGGAGCCATTTCTGTTTTCCTAGAGAGAAGAGTACGTTTTTGTTTACCTCCACGGAGATCAGCAGATGCCGCCACGTAGGCAAAGGTGTCCATGTTGATGATGTCGATGATTGGACTGACCACACAACTCGGGTCCTGGACACAAGAAAACACACATTTAAGAGTCAAAGACGTTAATAAAATACAAACAAACCACCTTTTAAAATGCAAAAATACCACAGAGAATGACAGAAAGAGAAACACGACTGAGAAGGTGAAAGTGTTCTTGTGGGGCAGACCATCACATTTCATTGCAATGAATTAATTTCTCAGTCAAATGTGTGTCAGTGTGTGTGTGTGTGTGTGTGTGTGTGTGTGTGTGTGTGTGTGTGTGTGTGTGTGTGTGTGTGTGTGTGTGGGTGTGAAGCAGACTGTATGTTTTTCAAGGTCCTTTCAATATAACACCACATTAAAAGGAATTTCAGTCATCGAGCAGCAATCATGCACGGCGCACATTTAGCGAGGTGAGAGTGACCTCTACCTCACTTCCCTCTAATTCACTTCCCTTTTATTCACTTTCCTGGCATTAATGTCACGTTGTAGAGCCATTTGAGAATAAGAAGTGCTGAAATATATCTCTAAATGAAAAGGAGACTTCATCAGGAGGCAACAGAACGAATAAATAACTCTGTGAATACAGAACGCACACAAGGACATCGGCAAATTGGCTTTTTTATTTGTATTGGTGTTTGAGATAGGAATGGTACAGAGGCAAGACTGGGAGTGAAGTGTCAAGGACGTTGGAGGGGAAAACACGATCTATAGATCTATAGATGTGGTTTCTGATGGATTGAACACCAGAAGTCTTAAGGTATGATATTTTTGGGAGTTCCTATGTCTAACCTGAACTACACCAACACTAAACTTAGCAAGCCATTATACATACATGGATATTAGTCACTCAAAAAGCCGTCTTTGACATTATTACACAGCTTAGATGAATACTACATTCTGATTGGTCCATTTGGACATTTCAGAGGTTGTTAATTTGCGATAACACACCGCTGCTAAGTATAACATGACCGTTGCTAACGAGAACAGACCAAGGGACGATGTGCGGTCATATCAATCCGCAGAAAGAAGTCCTATTGGGGATTTCATGTCTACTGTTTATCTCTGCCTTTAATTTGGAAAACTATAATAAACGTACTCTCATGTCACCTCGAAAAGAGAAAGCAAATCACAAAATGTCTAGTAATCTACTTCTATGTATCTTAATAACTATTTCATAACTAATAACTATTTAGAAGATCCATCCATATCTGCAGGGTAAGTGAAGAGGCTTATTATTAATCATATGCACACAGTCAACATTACTCTACAAAAGTAATGCTTCATATTTGTGGCTTTGGGTTTAACTAAAAGGTCCAAAAACTCAAGCTCACGCAGTTATAATACTTTCAGTAAACAGCACACAGAATAGATGCAAGTCTGTACATGCACATATCAAATATAGACACCTATCACTGCTCGTATATTGCCAATATCACTCCTTATTAAACCATTAATACAGACAACTGATATGGATACAACTCAGTTATCATCCAGCAGTGGCTCAGTCAGTTGGGGCTTGAACTGGGAATCGTTAGGGTCGCCGGTTCAAGTCCCTGACCAGACGTAAGAATGGAATTTGGACTTGTACATGGTCCAGTTCACCTCCTGGGCTCTGCCATGGTGCCCGTGAGCAAGGCACCCCTCCTCCACCCCCCTTTTCTTCCTGGGCGTTGTACATTAGATGCCCACTGCTAGGATGGGTTAATTGTAGAGGTCAAACTTCTCTGTGTATGCTGTAGGGAATAGCCGCGTTCACACCGCAGTACTTTTCCCACTTTAGTTCCGATATAGTTCCGAAATGTCGCGTTCACACCAAAAAGAGCCGGAACTAAAATTAGTTAATGAGAACCTTTTTTACCCCTTTTTCCGTCCCTCCTAGAGAGCAGGTACTTTCGTGGGAGAACAAGGTTCCTATGTCTGATTGGCTGGGCGGATTGCAAACCACGCCCCGTAAAACTCCCAAAAAGTTTTGTGAAGCCGCCATTTTATTATCCTCGCATTAGCATTATTAGCATTAGCATTAGCCCAGTGCAGAAACGGAGAGAGACTAACTTATGGCAACACAAAAGAAAACAGATGGAGATGAGGAGGTGTCGGCGTTCTGGCGATTTACTCGGAAGGCTTCAGTAGAAGCTGCTGGGAGTCCCAGCAGCTTCTACTGAAGCCAGTCCCCAACTCCGGGGACTTCCGGCCGGGGACTTCGGGCGGCAGTATACGCCGTGAAGTGGTTTGCGGCCTGCCAGTAAACACAAAGCAGAAGAAGAAGAAGTGATGTCAGCGGCTTCATTTGCGTAATCCTCCCTCAGGGACTTATTCCGGTGTGAACGCGATTGGTACTTAGGGCCCTGGGGTACTTAGTGCCGGCACTAAGTACCCCAGGGCCCAGGGTTCTGATGAACTAAAGTGGGAAAAGTACTGCGGTGTGAACGCGCCATATGTGTGACCAAATAAAGAGGGTTTCATCCTCTAAATGTTCTTCTTCATCCTCTGGCGTCTTCATCCCATCTACTTGTGTTGTCTTTACCCCCCCCCCTCTCAGCATCATCAACCTCCAATGTGTGACAGAAACAAAGAGGGTGTCCTTTTAAAAGTATGAAGTGGCAAAGTTTATGCATTACATTTGTTGGCATCATTTGTTCTTTACAAGGACTAAAGTACAAACCACACATCCACACACAGCAGCAGACAGCCTGGAGGTCCGTGCTGAATCCCAGAGCGTCCCTCTATTAGTTTGGTCAAATGGCTGCATGTGGTATTTGGGAGCAGGTGGATCGGTTCTGGTCCGTTAGCATCAGGGTCAGAGCCAGAGGACTGCATCTCTCTCACATCATTACAAAGCACTGAGTCTGCTTTAATAGCCGCTCCGGTAACGACACTCAGGGTGAAGCATTCCCCACATTACGGTTGTAATTGGATGAGTGTTATTTTCTAATCTCTTGGGAGCAGTTTCTTAATTTCAGCCATTTCTCCTCTTTTTCCACCTGATTTGAAATGCAAACAGTTTAATGAGGAAATCTGACCTCCCCAACGTCCTGCAGCATCATCATCCCTCATGCACGTCTCATGCACATTATACAGTATAGGACCAGAAGGTTATATAATGGTGATTTAGGAAGTCTACGGTTTATTATAACTTCCAAGAAGGAGCATTTAAATCAGTGCCTTCCATCTGCATTCAGTGTCTTTGGCTGCTCTTAGTTTGTCTTCATGGAACACTTTGAGTTTTTCTTCCTTGTGTTGCATCTTTTATGTGTTTAATAAAAAAATGTACAAGTATATATTGACAGAGAAGTTGTGGAAGATAGATTACAATCGTTTTTTTAGTTTAGTCTGTAACAAGTCTGTTGATTTAGTTACTCAGTGGATATTTATTGCTAAACCTACGATGTAGCTATTGTTCATTTGACAATAAAGCCTTTTATATCTAGAATCTAACTCATTGTTGTTAGCTAAGACAATCTTGTCAACAACATGTTTATATAGATATCAAATCTCAGTCCGGCTGCTGATGCTTAAAATTAGGGTAAACAAATGAAGTATTCAAAAGATATAACTCACAAACTTTAAACTGATAATCAAATCAACGTTGGCAATGTATTGCTCTGAAGACTGCAGGTAGTTCACCATTTCCCTTTTTGTTTGTACTATTATTAAAGAGGCCATATTATGCTTATATAGGTTTTAGTGCATGTAAATGGTCTGCAAAGGCTAAAATCTATCCTACACACAGTTAGAAAGATGGGCAATGCAAGAGAACGGGTCAAAGGTTCCTCTGGAAGTTGGACAGGACTTGAGCTCTAAATCAAAAAGACAGACGATTATTTTGACGCGAATTTAACTGCATGGCGGTGTGGAGTGTACACCGGGATCAATACCTCATACATTTAAATCTTAATATCTGACTATAAAGCGACTGGGCAGACAGTGACGGATGACTCTCTCCACACACACACACACACACACACACACACACACACACACACACACACACACACACACACACACACACACACACACACACACACACACACACACACACACACACACACACACACACACACACACACACACACACACACACACACACACACACACACACACACAGCTTGAGTATGAATATGGATGGATTTGTTTAGCAGCAGAATGGGATCAGGCTCTCATCGATCGCGGCTCTGTGGATGGAGATCAAAGGTCTTTAATATCAGCAGAAACAACTGATGACCTGATGCATTGGATACGGGGGAGAAAGGGGGAGAAAATGAAGAGCTGGGGAGGTAAAACAGGACCAGAGGAGGAGGTGTAAAGAGAGGGCAGGAGAGAGGAGACGTTGATGGATGAGAAGTGAAAAGGGGTTGTAAAAAGCAGACAAAATTGGAGAGGAAGTGTGAGAAGAAAGGGAGGAAGAAAGGATGAGACATGGAGGCAGTGCCGCTTCTAGATAAAAGGATAGAGGAGATTGGATAGAGAGAAAATTGAAGTGAGAAAGGACATGGTTTGGATGGAAAGACGAAGAAGAAAGTGATGAGGCGAATCACAAAAATAAAGCAAGAGAAGAAGAGAGGGGAGGTGAGGACAGGCGGTGAAGGGACAGACATCATTGGAGGCAAGGCGAGAACAGGGAGGATGAGCTGGCAAGTGGTAAACAATGACATGGAGGAAGGATGAGGAGGAGGGGAGGTGAGATGAGGGGAGAGGAGGTGAGAGGAGAGGAAGTGAGAGGAGGTGAGAGGAGGTGAGAGGAGAGGAGGTGAGAGGAGGTGAGAGGAGGTGAGAGGAAGTGAGAGGAGGTGAGAGGAGAGGAGGTGAGAGGAGGTGAGAGGAGAGGAAGTGAGAGGAGGTGAGAGGAGGTGAGATGAGAGGAGAGGAGGTGAGAGGAGAGGATGTGAGAGGAGAGGAGGTGAGAGGAGAGGAGGTGAGAGGAGGTGAGAAGAGAGGAGGTGAGAGGAGGTGAGAGGAGAGGAGGGGAGGTGAGAGGAGGTGAGAGAAGGTGAGATGAGAGGAGAGGAGGTGAGAGGTGAGGAGGGGAGATGAGAGGAGAGGAGGTGAGATGAGAGGAGAGGAGGTGAGAGGAGAGGAGGTGAGAGGAGAGGAGAGGAGGTGAGATGAGAGGAGGTGAGAGGAGAGGAGGTGAGAGGAGAGGAGGTGAGAGGAGGTGAGATGAGAGGAGAGGAGAGGAGGTGAGAGGAGGTGAGATGAGAGGAGAGGAGAGGAAGTGAGAGGAGGTGAGATGAGAGGAGGTGAGAGGGGAGGAGGTGAGAGGAGGGGAGGTGAGAGGAGGTGAGAGGAGGTGAGAGGAGGTGAGAGGAAGGAGGAGCAGAGGGTGCAGCACTTATTTCTTAATGAGATGCAATCAGAACGACAGCTATTTTCTCCCATGGCGCTATTTCTGTTCAAGGTTAGTCGAGAAAAGAAAGCTGAATTGGGATTCAACTATACGCCTACAGATTTTAAATAACAATTATAAAAGACACGTTCAAAATAAGGGAAAGTCTCCATACCTGTTGTAAAATACATATAAATGATCATGCAGTGTGATGGACACAATCACTACACTTAAAGGTGGGGTAGGTAAGTCTGAGAATACTCGAGATACACTTGTTGTTATATTCCATGGAATGCTCTTGACATCCCGATAGCAATGAATACATTAAAACATGTCATCTCTGGAAGCCGTGGTTCTGTAAAAAGCTCGACCAATCATCTGAGCCGGCTAAAGTAACTGGATGGCCTACCTGCCTGTCAGCCTTCCATCTGTGCACAAACTCATCTCGTGCCCTCATTGGTCATGTGCGCGTTCGTGTGTGTTGGGGGAGGGGCTCTGTAAGGAAGTGGCAGATTTTTTCCAGCTGTGTATTTTCAATTTCTAGCGCACTCAAGCTGGTTTCTCCAAAATGACCTACCCCACCTTTAACAAGGACATAGACCGTTAAGCAAACTTCGAAAATGAGTCTTTACTCACTGAAATGAAAATCATAGATAAACATTTTTATCGATTTCAACAGAATTTCCACAGAATTCAATTGAAAATATGTACAACTAAATTAAACTTTTAGGGCAAGTTTACACATGCTCTCTCCAGTACAGGTTAGCTCTGAGTGTTAGCGATGCTAATGTAAACAAAGACCATATTACGTCCAAAACAGTCGGGCATTGTTTCTGATAGCAACGTTTCTGATTGGGCCGTGGGTCCACATTTCAGATATGACGTCATATCGGACGCAAATCTGGATCAGCTCCGTAGTTCCCCCGTTTTTAGAGATTTGGGTACGGAGGAAAAGAGAGAGGGTTTTATTTTCTGACGCTGCGTGAGTTCCCTGACACACCGGGGACACATGTTGATGTATAACAGACATCAAAAAGTGCATTTTGCATGATAGGTCCCCTTTAACTGTTGGTGTGTGTGTGTGTGTGTGTGTGTGTGTGTGTGTGTGTGTGTGTGTACCTCTTTGATCCTCTGCAGCAGGGGGGGCAGCCAGTCCTTGTTCACCTCACAGTGGCTGTCCAGGAAGGTGAGGACCCCGGCCCTCGCAGCGTCGGCCCCCCGAACTCTGGACCTGATGAGTCCTGACAAACAAACAAAAAACACACAGATTACAATCCCAGATACTGTTCCTCACATGCAGGGGTGCCAAACTCAAGTACTTCATTTGATGTGGCCGGC
>CM053258.1:3144322-3167792 GCA_028583405.1 Pogonophryne albipinna
TCACCTCACACAAGAAGTCAGAAATGTCAAAAATGAAAATAAAATAATTCATAATCACTGTTTACAGAGCAAGGGCCTGACTGCTTTCCCTCATGCAGTCTGTTCTGTCTGGGAAGAAGAATTTCATATTCTGATTTAGAACCAGATACAAAACAACAATTGATTCCTATTCAAGAATCTTCCAACTGAAGATCAGATTATCTCTACAAAAAAACAACTCAACACTTTTAATATGGAACCACTTTGTAGATTCTGTGAGGAGGAAGAGGAAGACCAGATGCATTTATTGTTTTATTGTCCATACGTTGCAAGAATGTGGACTGAGATTCAAAACTGGCTCAAGACACTTTAAATTGATTTTGCATTTACTCCCTTTGGGCTTTTGGATGAGGACAATACACAGTTGATGAATACAATTATTCTTCTGGCAAACGTACTTATTTTTAAAGCTCAATCAAGGGGAAATCTGAATTTAAGGTGTGTGAAAAGTAGATTGAAAACACGCCATGAAATGGGAAACAATCAGCTCTAGGGAAGAGTGGGATAAAAAGGAATAATAAATGCTTTTGATGATATTGGACTGTCAACCGATTTTTTGTTTTGTTTATGAAATGTTGAAGTGACCAACTGACTGTATTTTTTCTGTTTTTTTTTTTTGTCTGAGATAGGAATGTCTCTTTTTGTTATTGTAATGTCCATGTTTTGTGTCTGTAGCCTGTACACAGTCCCAACTATTGCGTGGGGTGCTACGGATACAGTAGCAATAAAGCCAGCTCTCACCGCACTGAGTATGGCTTTTCCACATACGAACACAACTCGTCCCGTCATGCACACTCATATGGGCGGTCTCTCCCCCCAACAACATGCATTACATAACTGTGTATATCTTATACTTATTTGATAACTACTATACCCCTTTGTTACTTGAACACGCGACACTATTATTAACCAGTGTCCTCCCTTATTCAAATATTGATATACGAAATATTTGTATTGGAACAGTTTTCGACATAGTAATGCTGTAACATATTTCAGCCACTAGGGGGAGCATTGCTGCGAATGGATCTGGCCCTTCCTACATCCAGGACATGGTTAAACTGTACACCCCAGCACGTGCACTCCGCTCTGCATCAACCAAACGACTCGCTGCACCCTCACTGCGAGGGGGACCCAAGTTCCCATCAGCAGAAACACGTGGGTTTGCTATCCTGGCTCCAAAATGGTGGAATGAGCTCCCCATTGACATCAGGACAGCAGAAAGCTTACACACCTTCCAGACTGAAAACTCATCTCTTTCGACTCCACTTCGAGCAATAGAACTATTAACAAAGCACTTATATACTAATAAAGGGCTGGCTTACCTAAAGCCAGTTGAGTAGCACTTGAAATGTTTGGCTCTATGAAACCTGATGTACTTTATGATTCTGTTTTCTTCAAGTTTCTATTTTGTTGGTCGAACGCACTTATTGTAAGTCGCTTTGGATAAAAGCGTCTGCTAAATGTAATGTAATGTAATGTAATGTAATTGCCCCCCTAGTGGCCCCTGCAAAATCCGCCTATGGTTTTAGTGTATGTAAATGGTCTGCAAAGGCTCAAATGTCTGTGTTCCAACAAATACAAAACATAAGAATAACTATAAATGGATAAACACAATGTCCGGCTCTTGCACTTCTGTCCGGATTATATGTAATAATATAAACTCAGTTTTTATAGAAGATCTCAACTGATCCTCTCAAAGAAGAAGGTTTTAAATGGTGTCCTCTTACCTCGTTCAAGTCATTGCACTTGGATTATTTTTAGTCCAGGACATCTTGTTAAAAAATGACTTTAATGACCAAAAAGTATTCACTGAGTCTTCTCCATTTCTCTACTTTTTAAGAACTTTTCATGGCAGTCTAGTTATAATGTCCCACAGAGGAACATTGGGTTATAAAAGGTTAATGGACTAAAAACATCTTCCTGCCTTTTTTATATCAAAAAAGAAACTTTCGTTGAGTCCTGAGCTTTAAATATGACTTTCAACATCTTCACATGTATTCAAAATCATCTGAAGTCAATAAATAGGGACCTTTTTTTGCTCCCGACCCGTCACTTTGTCAAGCTGTCATGTTAATTTGTGTTTTGCATTCATTTATATCCTATATTTAAGAGCGTGGAGGCTGCTCCAAACGGATTATATGAAGAAATGATAAGCATGACACACGAGTGTATTACAAATTAAAAAAGAGAACATCCATATTTAGTGTGATGGAGGCATTGACTCTCTCCCTGGTTGTCAGTTGTGAACGGCTTTTCTGGCATTTTTTTAACGGAAAGAAAGGAATTCGAATAGTAGGTTGTCATCTTGCTTTTTTGGATGTTTGGTACATTTGGTTTCCGCTCATGAGAGACGTTTTTCCCTTCAGAAACATTTCTTTATTTGACAGCCTACGTCTCTCTCTGTATTTCAGCAGCAGCTCCTGTCACTTCAGGTCATTGCAGTCCGTGTGTAGAGATGAATGAATCCATTTCACTTCCCTCCTGTCTGTGTGTGTGTGTGTGGGTGTGTGTGTGTGTGTGTGTGTGTGTGTGTGTGTGTGTGTGTGTGTGTGTGTGTGTGTGTGTGTGTGTGTGTGTGTGTGTGTGTGTGTGTGTGTGGGTGTGTGGGTGTGTTTACATATGAAAATGTTTAGGCAAAGGGATGAAAAAGCCAATTTATTCTATACTCTCACACACACTCACACACACCCACACACACACACACACACACACACACACACACACACACACACACACACACACACACACACACACACACACACACACACACACACACACACACACACACACACACACACACACACACACACACACACACACACACACACACACACACACACACACACACACACACACACACACACACACACACACACACACACACACTGCCTTACCTTCTCTCTTGTTGTTGCGAAAACATTTGACTTTGGGCAGTTTGGTGAGAAGCTGGCAGTCACTTTCTGAAAAACAAACAAACACACAATTATCTAATGGACCAGAGGCCTGCACTACGAAGCAGGATTTTCGCTTAGCGGCTAACTTCAGGGAAAACTCTGGTTTCCGGTCCTACGACGCTGGTTCTCTTTTTAGCGGGCTAGATCTCCATGGTAACTTATGCTTAGCGGCTAACCTGGGGGGTATACTACGAAGCAGGATTTTCGTTTAGCAAGATAACTTCTGGGATTTCCGGTACTACGAAGCTGGTTCACTTTTTAGCGGGCTCGATCTCCATGGTGACTTATCCTGGAACCTAGTCTGTGCTCCGAAGCAGGATAGGTTCCAGGATAAGAGATCAACTCAGCGAAAGCACCACGCCTGCTGACCAATCAGAGCTCAGTGTGCGGAGGAAATACAGTTTAAACTGCCGTTGCAGGAAAGACGGCCGGCCAAAATCACCGACTGTGTGAACGTGAAAATGAATAGAACATCACCTCCCATCTTCAGAGCAATCTGACTATTATAACTATTATACTATTATGTTAAGAAAGCTTAATTAAATATCTGCCACAACATAAGTAACCGGATCAAAGTAACATTATGTTGCCTACAGTCCGTGGCACTGTGAGTGCAGACATCGATGTGTCCCATTATCATTCATATCACATCATAATGTATCATATATCTCCTTATCTGAGTCAGCTGAGCCGTATCTGGCCATGCAACACTCACAGTGTCACATACTGTATGCAGAAGTATTATTTTAAGCAACACATTAAGTTGACGAAACACTCGAGTCAAATGTAATTAAAGTCAGATCGTGTCTTAGACGGGCAGTGATATCATAAACCTGTTAATGTACGCATTCAAACACTTGTTCTTTTGCCAGCTGTATTCACCTTGCAGGTGCAGCTATGTGGCTTTGATCCTGGATAAAGTGTTTAAGTCATGGATGTTTAAAGTTTAACTTCTTCATATTTGACTAATATTATAGTTAACTTTTCATTCAGGAAGTATGACGCTGCACTGTCAGTACGCTTCTCCATGTTTGTGATTGGTCGAATGCTCCAGATACCACCCCTTTCATGTGAACACGCACCTAACTAGATAGGACACAGCTGGCTTGAGCGATCCACTTGATAACCCGCGTCGTAGGACCGCTTAGCGAGAGCGCGTATGTTTTGGGTTAGGCCAACCGGCTAACTCAAACATATCCAGGTTAGGTTGAACCGGCTTCGTAGTACAGGCCTCAGATGAATAACTCTAATATATATGAATGTAATCCAGTAAACTGTGTGCATATTTCTTTCTTGACTCTGGAGGGAAATTAGCGGCTAGTTGAAAAGCTCTGCAGCAGCATGACGGAAACTCAAAGCCTTCAGTTTGACAACTCAGACATTTGTTACGTTATTGTTCGGCCGTCTGTGTTTCCTCGCTGAGTTACATTAAAATGTAATATTTTAAACATCATTATGTGGAGTGATGCATGTTTGGAAAAACACTTTAAAAAGGCGGGATATTTCTATATTATTTAACAGAAGTGAAATTCATAGTTAATATGTTTTGGAACAATAATGGCTTTTGAACAATTGCCTGTTCTAACAACATTAAACATACATTTCTTTACTTTTGCAAAGAGCTCCTGCTATTTTTACTTTTGTGATATGAAAAGAACAATTTTAAAGAAAGCTTTGAGAAAAATAAAGCCTCAGTTACACACTGTCAACGGTTAGTGGCCCTGAAATGATCGAAAACCTCCATCAGAGACCTGTGACCCAAAATGGACGCCTGTTCGCTCTCCTCTACACTGAGTCTGTGGGAAACTGTGAGATAAAAAAAAGACACAAAAAGTTTCTTTCAAAAGTATATTACTTATTTTCGTATTTGTCTATATTCATATAATCGTCTATACAGGGGGTGTTTCTCAATGTCGAGGAAGGCTGCTCCAGAGCCACTATTTCAAGCATACTACGTCATCGAGTGCCGCCGAAGTACTGTTCCAATGTCCAGCATACTTGGAAATCTACCGAGCCCGGCGTACTTCGTTTGGAGAAATTTCGAGGCTGCACATGTGAAGACTCCGCGGTCTTAAAATCCCCACAATGCTTTGCGCACGGACCAATTTCCCCAAATCTGTGGCGGAAAATGTAAGGCGGGGCCTCTCATATGACGCACACCTGCACACTTGCTCGCCTGTTCCACTCTTTCTTTTCCGAATGCCAGGAAGTATTCTTGCCTCGCTTCTGAACAAAGTGACTCGGAAGACATGTGCTACCAAGCAAGCGTACTCGACATTGAGAAACACCCAGTGTGTTCATAAAATAAAAAGAGTTCAAAATCTGTATGAAATCAATGCAGAATCAATCAAACCTGCATATAATATACACTATACTAACAAGTCTAATTGTATAGAGGTCTAGGAGAAAATGAGCCAATCATGGTCACATTTAAAGTCAAATTGAACATAAAGGAGGGTATACATTAGGGCGGGGCTACCGTGATAGACAGGTCTTCTACTATTGGTCGTCTTGTTTGGGTGTTATCCATCTTTTTAAAACTTCACATTGTGTTTTAAGTTTACAAAGTTAATTGTGCCTTAAATAATATATCATTTCTCCATCCCTCATGTCACCTATAGGGGCTGACATCAAGATAAGATAAGATGTACTTTATTGATTCCAATTTGGGAAACGTTTGTGTGGCAGCAGCATGAAAGACAAGGCATTGCACATAAGAGAAATTAAAATAGTAGAAATGAAAACATCTCAAAATAGAAATAAAAAAGCGTTAAAAAAGTTGAAAATATAAATGTTTAATAAACTCAAGGCTTCAAAACCATATTCCACCAACATATGGGTGACGTCACGCCGACTTCTTATTTTAATATTTAGTCTTTAGCTTGACGTTAGTTTCAATGAACACTTTTAAAACATGACGGGTGTTGTCTATAAACAGGCACTCGAGGACTGTGGTGTTTAGAAAACTCCCTCAAATGTTAATAATAGTGATCAGCTCTCTTTATCGTTTGGGCGGAAAGACTCTTATAATATTCTGCAGAGTATAAGTGGGAAAAAGGGATTCATGCTCGGTCAAATATCCCAAAATAATCCCCTCCAAGACATTAGGATTGTGGCCAAAGGGAGGACATAAATGTTGTTAAATGACACATTTCTGCGTGGGAGGAAATGGAGTTCTTCAACACTTTTTCCTTCCGTCTTATAACACTGTGCCATGTTTCAAATGCTTATACATGTTGTTTCTATTTTTGTTTCACTTGTTACTCTCCACTGCTGATTGCCTCTCTGCTGAATCTGTTTTGATGATTTCTTCCCAGTCTAAATCCAGCAATATTTAACCTTCATCATGAGGATGTGTCATTTTGTGTGGCACCATCTGTTCTGATTGGCTGTCAGGTCGGCTCTGCAGGTGTTTTGATGATGGGACGTCGGAGAGACTGTGGAGCATCGTCAGCAGGAAGCACTGATATATATTCTGAAAGTTAGGTTTTTCTGGAATAATTGGTGTTGATGTTTTCTCCCTCTCTGCTGCGATGGAAGTTTATGTTTGTTTCTAGTTCGTGTGCATGTCTCTGTATTTCATCAACTTCACAGGGAGCGAAACGCAGCCTCTTGATTACACATTACTTTACCTAAACTAAATATAAAACAGCAACAGCAGTTAACTCAGATATCATGTGGAACTTTTAAAAAATATGAGTGCATTTTTCTCCGTAGAATACTCAAATATGTATTTACTTAACATTATGTTGGTGTAACAACACCTACTAACTAACTAACTAACTAACTAAACAACCAACTAACTACCTAACTAACTAAACAACCAACTAACTAACTAATTAACCAACTAACTAACTAACAAACTAACTAACTAACTAACTAAACAACCAACTAACTACCTAACTAACTAAACAACCAACTAACTAACTACAAAACAAACAAACAAACAAACTAACTAACTAACTACCTAACTAACTAAACAACCAACTAACTAACTAAACAACTAACTAAACAACCAACTAACTAACTAACTAAACAACTAACTAAACAACCAACCAACTAACTAACTAAAAAACAAACGAACTAACTAACTAATTAACCAACTAACTAACTAACAAACAAACTAATTAACCAACCAACCAACCAACTAACCAACTAACTAACTAACTAATGAACTAACTAATTAACCAACCAACTAACTAACCAACTAACTAACTAACTAACTATATAACTAACTAATTAACCAACCAACCAACTAACTAACCAACTAACTAACTAACTATATAACTAACACACTAACTAACAAACTAACACA
This sequence comes from Pogonophryne albipinna, assembly GCA_028583405.1. Classification (NCBI taxonomy): domain Eukaryota; kingdom Metazoa; phylum Chordata; class Actinopteri; order Perciformes; family Artedidraconidae; genus Pogonophryne; species Pogonophryne albipinna. The sequence continues at coordinate 3,151,631 of CM053258.1, forward strand.
CAGACTATCTAACTGTATAACTAACTAACTAACATACTAACTAACTAACACACTAACTAACTAACTAACTAACTATATAACTAACAAACTAACACACAAACTAACTAACAAACTAACTAACCAACCAACCAACTAACCAACTAACTAACTAACTAATTAACCAACCAACTAACTAACTAACTAATTAACTAACTAATTAACCAACCAACTAACTAACTAACACACTAACTAACAAACTAACACACAAACTAACTAACTGTATAACTAACTAACTAACTAACTAACTAACTAACTAACTAACAAACTAACACACAAACTAACTAACTAACTAACTAAATAAGCACTATAGATGATAACAAAGTAGAGAAACGTCATTTAGAGTTTTTGGAACAGTTTTTATTTAGCTCGAGGAGTAAACAAAGAAGTCCAACGGAAGCGTTTCAAACATACACACTAAAGGAAAGAGAGTTAAGCATAATAGGGCCTCACAACATAAATGTGTTATTGTGACGGCTGTCGCCTCTCCGGTCCTTGTAATTCTGTTTTGCTGTATATGTATGTAAATGAGCTGTGTAGTTGCCCCGACGTCATTGGCTGCCATCTCCTGGTCCGTCTCCGAGGACACTGATTGGAGCACGCCGGGCTCGACGCACTCCAATCCCCGAGCCATCCGAGCGCACACCTGCCGGAGATGACGCTACAAAGCCTGAGGACAGCAATCACTCTGGAGGCTCTGCTGCGATCAGACGCCTCACTCATTTTGCTCCTGTGTCGTGGACACGTTAGGCTTGTTAGAACTTGTGTGATCCGTGTTTAGTGTTGTGTGTTAGCGTGTTGATATATGTGTTTAGAGTAGTGTGTGTAGGTTCACAGGTGTGTGATTAGGCTCACCTTTAGAGTCCTCCTTCCGTTCTAGCAGTTACCTGCGCCCTTTTGGCTCTTTTGTTTGGCTTAGGCTACTTTTGGTCTCATTTTGTTGTACACCTTTGGTTGTTTTTCATTAAGCCCTTTTATAATTAATTACCAATTCCATTCTGGTGTGTGTTGCCTTCCTCATCCCTAGTGAGATCGTAACATACATGGGGGTTCGTCCGGGATCAATTCATTTGAATTCTGGGGTTATAAGTGGGTTTTGGTGGTAACACCTAGGTACAACTTTGAGTGCAGTTCACCTTGAGTATGTCATCTTTTAATTTGGAGTCCTTTGTAATCAGTCCTTCAGTCAAGCAGCTAGATCAGTGTCGTAAAGAAGACCTGTTAGAGATTGCTCAACACTTCAGTCTCACTGGGGCAAAGCAGCTATTAAAAGCAGATTTAAAGGCTGTCATTGTGGATGAGTTGGTGGAAAGGGGTAATCTTGTGTTGCCTGCACTGTCTGATGCATTAACGGAAGATTGGGAGACGCAGAAGCTTGAGGCGGAGCCTTCAGCTGCTCAGGGAGAGGGTGGGGACAGTGAGGACGACAGGCGGTTTACACCACCGCTCGCGTCGCCTCGCCATGAAGCACTATCCCCTGGTAGTTCAGTGGAGTCCCGAAAGGGGGCTAAACTAAAGGTCCGTCTCGCTCGTCTTCAGCTGGAGGCAACAGACAAAGAGCAGAGCAGGCAGCTACGGTTCCAGCTGGAAGTAAGGAAGCTGGAGATTAAGGCCGATAAAGCAGTCAGGTTGCGTCGGCTGGAGTTGGACTCGCAACTGCACGCATCCAGCGCTTTGGCCCCGGCCGCCGGCCCTCATCCACCTGCCTTTGATGTGAGTAAACATCTCTCATTAGTGCCAACCTTTAGGGAGACTGAAGTGGATGCGTATTTTGGCGCATTTGAGCGCATTGCTGCAGCGTTGCGGTGGCCGGTTGAAGCCTGGGCTCTACTGGTACAGTGCAAACTGTATGGAAAAGCTCAGGAGGCCGTGGTTGCTCTTTCGTTGGAGGAAGGTCTCGATTATGACTCCGTTAAAACTGCCATCCTCAGAGTGTACGAACTTGTTCCCGAATCTTACAGACAGAAATTTAGACACCTTAGGAAGGGTCCTAACCAAACTCATGTGGAGTTTGCCAGAGTAAAGGGGATGTTGTTTGCGAAGTGGATTTCTTCCTGTAAAGCCGCGGATTATACCGCTCTGATGGAATTGATTATGTTGGAGGAATTCAAGAAATGTTTGCCTGACCGCATTGCTGAGTACTTGAATGAACAAAAAGTAAGTTCCCTCTCTGCTGCTGCTGTGTTAGCCGACGAATATGTGCTGACACATAAATCTGTGTTTCCTGAGAGGTGAGCCGTGTGTCCGTCGCACCATTCTCTGAGCCGTTAAATGTGTATAGAGTAACAAGAGAGGCGAGGGAGTGCTTTTACTGTCACCAACCTGGACATGTCATCGCCAACTGTGTAGCTCTGAAGCGTAAGGAACAGCGGCAGAATATGTCCCCGCCAAAAGGCACACACACACGCGCACAGGCAAGTAAAGGTGACTCTGATGTCTCATTGTCTGAGCCTGTGTTTGTGCCGGTGCTTCCAGATAAAGCTGTGGCAGAGGAAAAGTCAGTAGAGGTGGATTCCACTTCTCACAAGGATGTTGCGAGACCAGCGCAACATGCCGGCTCAGACACGCCTCCCGCCAGTCCGACTCTCCCGGTAATCCGAGAGAGTCTGCTAGGCTATCAGTTAGTCACTTTTGGTCTGTTGTTAGCCTTACGGTATCTTGAGATTTGTGTGGGATCTAGCTTTTGGGTAATTATGTGTATTTTTTACGATCCCTTCATGTTATGGACTCGCCTGTATCGGCACCGCCATCGTCTCACGCAATGGGCTCTGATCGAGCGGGACTACCAGGTTAGATACCTGTCACATAAAAGGGCTCAGAGAGTGTGTTGGTCGATGTTTTGTCCAGGTTGGTGTTATCCGTGTGTATGTGTTTAGTTTCTCAAAACCAGTGGGTTTGTGTCTTAAGGGGGGGAGTGTGACGGCTGTCGCCTCTCCGGTCCTTGTAATTCTGTTTTGCTGTATATGTATGTAAATGAGCTGTGTAGTTGCCCCAAAGTCATTGGCTGCCATCTCCTGGTCCGCCTCCGAGGACACTGATTGGAGCACGCCGGGCTCGACGCACTCCAATCCCCGAGCCATCCCACCGCACACCTGCCGGAGATGACGCTACAAAGCCTGGGGACAGCAATCACTCTGGAGGCTCTGCTGCGATCAGACGCCTCACTCATTTTGCTCCTGTGTCGTGGACACGTTAGGCTTGTTAGAACTTGTGTGATCCGTGTTTAGTGTTGTGTGTTAGCGTGTTGATATATGTGTTTAGAGTAGTGTGTGTAGGTTCACAGGTGTGTGATTAGGCTCACCTTTAGAGTCCTCCTTCCGTTCTAGCAGTTACCTGCGCCCTTTTGGCTCTTTTGTTTGGCTTAGGCTACTTTTGTTCTCATTTTGTTGTACACCTTTGGTTGTTTTTCATTAAGCCCTTTTATAATTAATTACCAATTCCATTCTGGTGTGTGTTGCCTTCCTCATCCCTAGTGAGATCGTAACAGTTATTTAGGCCTATTGTTTGGTCTTATAACGTGATTTGTTGGCAGTAATAATAACAAACAACACCTCTTTATGCTAAATGCCGGTTTCATTGTTTTAGGTTCAATCTTTACTGTTCTTTTCCTGGTTTTGTTGGTCTATTTCACCTGGACTTTGTGTCATGAGAGGACACAGCTGCAGGCTCTGCTCCTCTCTGACCCAGAATCTCTTTTCATCTCCATTGTAATCCTGACAGTGTGGACCCAGCTGCTGTGAACACATTCTTCTCTCTGACCCGTCTCATCTCTGTTATCTCTGACCTGGAAGAGACCTGGAATGTGTGTGTGTGTGTGTGTGTGTGTGTGTGTGTGTGTGTGTGTGTTCGTCTGCAGCTCACCGTCTTCACTGAAGTCATCCACCAGAATTATCTCATGGATGAGATGAACTGGAGTCCTGTTCATCACACTGTAGACACAAAAATGTCAATATTAATCCCATATATGTCTTAACACAATTATGCAGTTATATAAGAAACGTGTGCAATGTACAGAAAGGGGACACGTAAATGCCAACACACACACACACACACACACACACACACTGCTTATGATTTCATTATGTACGCACTACACGTCCGTATGAAAAAAAACATATTGGAAATGTCAGCCCAAATTCCTGTTATGAAAATGTATGACGTGTCGCCTCTAAGAAACTATTTCATTAAAGACGAAGATTGGAACATAAAAAATTCATAACTTTCACTGGAAGAAAATGCGAAAACGTGTTTTGTTCGGGCTGTTCGGCTATATATAATTTTATTATTTGTTTCGCTTTTCAATAACCTCTGTGTATATCATACCCTCGGGGGTTAGACTGAAGAAGGGAGGGAGGAAGGAAGGAAGGGAGAATGGAAGGAAAATAGATAAAGGAGGGTTGGAGAAAAGAGAGACATATTTCAAGAGGGATAGAATGTCGAAAGAAAATATTAAAGATCCCTATTATGTTTTTTGGGGTTTTCCATTTATGTGCATGTCAACAAGACACTAAGACACTACATACTGATATACACCTGAACATCAGCAGGAGAGGACTCTTTAAAGTAAAGACACTACATACTGATACACACCTGAACATCAGCAGGAGAGGACTCTTTAAAGTAAAGACACTACATACTGATATACACCTGAACATCAGCAGGAGAGGACTCTTTAAAGTAGAGACACTACATACTGATATACACCTGAACATCAGCAGGAGAGGACTCTTTAAAGTAGAGACACTACATACTGATATACACCTGAACATCAGCAGGAGAGGACTCTTTAAAGTAGAGACACTACATACTGATATACACCTGAACATCAGCAGGAGAGGACTCTTTAAAGTAGAGACACTACATACTGATATACACCTGAACATCAGCAGGAGAGGACTCTTTAAAGTAGAGACACTACATACTGATATACACCTGAACATCAGCAGGAGAGGACTCTTTAAAGTAAAGACACTACATACTGATATACACCTGAACATCAGCAGGAGAGGACTCTTTAAAGTAGAGACACTACATACTGATATACACCTGAACATCAGCAGGAGAGGACTCTTTAAAGTAGAGACACTACATACTGATATACACCTGAACATCAGCAGGAGAGGACTCTTTAAAGTAGAGACACTACATATTGATATACACCTGAACATCAGCAGGAGAGGACTCTTTAAAGTGGAGACACTACATACTGATATACACCTGAACATCAGCAGGAGAGGACTCTTTAAAGTAGAGACACTACATACTGATATACACCTGAACATCAGCAGGAGAAGACTCTTTAAAGTAGAGACACTACATACTGATATACACCTGAACATCAGCAGGAGAGGACTCTTTAAAGTAGAGACACTACATACTGATATACACCTGAACATCAGCAGGAGAGAACTATTTAAAGTAGAGACACTACATACTGATATACACCTGAAAATCAGCAGGAGAGGACTCTTTAAAGTAGAGACACTACATACTGATATACACCTGAACATCAGCAGGAGAGGACTCTTTAAAGTAGAGACACTACATACTGATATACACCTGAACATCAGCAGGAGAGGACTCTTTAAAGTAGAGACACTACATACTGATATACACCTGCACATCAGCAGGAGAGGACTCTTTAAAGTAGAGACACTACATACTGATATACACCTGAACATCAGCAGGAGAGGACTCTTTAAAGTAGAGACACTACATACTGATATACACCTGAACATCAGCAGGAGAGGACTCTTTAAAGTAGAGACACTACATACTGATATACACCTGAACATCAGCAGGAGAGGACTCTTTAAAGTAGAGACACTACATACTGATATACACCTGAACATCAGCAGGAGAGGACTCTTTAAAGTAGAGACACTACATACTGATATACACCTGAACATCAGCAGGAGAGGACTCTTTAAAGTAGAGACACTACATACTGATATACACCTGAACATCAGCAGGAGAGGACTCTTTAAAGTAGAGACACTACATACTGATATACACCTGAACATCAGCAGGAGAGGACTCTTTAAAGTAGAGACACTACATACTGATATACACCTGACCATCAGCAGGAGAGGACTCTTTAAAGTAGAGACACTACATACTGATATACACCTGAACATCAGCAGGAGAGGACTCTTTAAAGTAGAGACACTACATACTGATATACACCTGAACATCAGCAGGAGAGGACTCTTTAAAGTAAAGACACTACATACTGATATACACCTGAACATCAGCAGGAGAGGACTCTTTAAAGTAGAGACACTACATACTGATATACACCTGAACATCAGCAGGAGAGGACTCTTTAAAGTAGAGACACTACATACTGATATACACCTGAACATCAGCAGGAGAGGACTCTTTAAAGTAGAGACACTACATACTGATATACACCTGAACATCAGCAGGAGAGGACTCTTTAAAGTAAAGACACTACATACTGATATACACCTGAACATCAGCAGGAGAGGACTCTTTAAAGTAGAGACACTACATACTGATATACACCTGAACATCAGCAGGAGAGGACTCTTTAAAGTAGAGACAACTACATACTGATATACACCTGAACATCAGCAGGAGAGGACTCTTTAAAGTAGAGACACTACATACTGATATACACCTGAACATCAGCAGGAGAGGACTCTTTAAAGTAGAGACACTACATACTGATATACACCTGAACATCAGCAGGAGAGGACTCTTTAAAGTAGAGACACTACATACTGATATACACCTGAACATCAGCAGGAGAGGACTCTTTAAAGTAAAGACACTACATACTGATATACACCTGAACATCAGCAGGAGAGGACTCTTTAAAGTAGAGACACTACATACTGATATACACCTGAACATCAGCAGGAGAGGACTCTTTAAAGTAGAGACACTACATACTGATATACACCTGAACATCAGCAGGAGAGGACTCTTTAAAGTAGAGACACTACATACTGATATACACCTGAACATCAGCAGGAGAGGACTCTTTAAAGTGGAGACACTACATACTGATATACACCTGAACATCAGCAGGAGAGGACTCTTTAAAGTAGAGACACTACATACTGATATACACCTGAACATCAGCAGGAGAAGACTCTTTAAAGTAGAGACACTACATACTGATATACACCTGAACATCAGCAGGAGAGGACTCTTTAAAGTAGAGACACTACATACTGATATACACCTGAACATCAGCAGGAGAGAACTATTTAAAGTAGAGACACTACATACTGATATACACCTGCACATCAGCAGGAGAGGACTCTTTAAAGTAGAGACACTACATACTGATATACACCTGCACATCAGCAGGAGAGGACTCTTTAAAGTAGAGACACTACATACTGATATACACCTGAACATCAACAGGAGAGGACTCTTTAAAGTAGAGACACTATATACTGATATACACCTGAACATCAGCAGGAGAGGACTCTTTAAAGTAGAGACACTACATACTGATATACACCTGAACATCAGCAGGAGAGGACTCTTTAAAGTAGAGACACTACATACTGATATGAACCTGAAAATGTGGAGAATATGTCCACTTTAAGAAGGACTCAAGATGGAGTAGGAAAGGATAGGAGTAAAGCAGATGAGAACAAACAAGAATGAAGGAAAGAAGAAGAAAATAGGAAACAGGAAAGGTACAGATATAAAGACGGATAAAAGGAGGTAAAACGTATGCAGATAAAGTGAGGAAAGGGAGGCAGAACGAAGGGATAAGAAAAAATGAGAACTGTGTTTTTCCAATAAACTCATAAAATATGAAACAAAGAGAATACATCAACAAGGTGCAAGGGATCAAAGCATTAACGGGCACTTCAGGTGAGAAAGAGGTAAATAAAGGAGGTAAGGAGGAAAGGAAGCATTGATGGAGAGGATTGAGACAAGAGAAGGAGAAGGAAGTGTGAATGAAGATAGATGGAGGGTGTGGAGGAGAGGTAAAACAAGATGGAGGGTGTGGAGGAGAGGTAAAACAAGATGGAGGGTGTGGAGGAGAGGTAAAACAAGATGGAGGGTGTTGAGGAGGGGTAAAAGTAGATGGAGGGTGTTGAGGAGAGGTTAAAGAAGATGGAGGGTGTTGAGGAGGGGTAAAAGTAGATGGAGGGTGTTGAGGAGGGGTAAAACAAGATGGAGGGTGTTGAGGAGAGGTAAAACAAGATGGAGGGTGTTGAGGAGGGGTTAAACAAGATGGAGGGTGTTGATGAGGGGTTAAAGTAGATGGAGGGTGTTGAGGAGGGGTAAAACAAGATGGAGGGTGTTGAGGAGGGGTTAAAGTAGATGGAGGGTGTTGAGGAGGGGTAAAACAAGATGGAGGGTGTTGAGGAGGGGTTAAAGTAGATGGAGGGTGTTGAGGAGGGGTAAAACAAGATGGAGGGTGTTGAGGAGAGGTAAAACAAGATGGAGGGTGTTGAGGAGGGGTTAAAGAAGATGGAGGGTGTTGAGGAGGGGTAAAACAAGATGGAGGGTGTTGAGGAGGGGTTAAAGTAGATGGAGGGTGTTGAGGAGGGGTAAAACAAGATGGAGGGTGTTGAGGAGGGGTTAAACAAGACGGAGGGTGTTGAGGAGGGGTAAAACAAGATGGAGGGTGTTGAGGAGGGGTAAAAGTAGATGGAGGGTGTTGAGGAGGGGTAAAACAAGATGGAGGGTGTTGAGGAGGGGTTAAACAAGACGGAGGGTGTTGAGGAGGGGTAAAACAAGATGGAGGGTGTTGAGGAGGGGTAAAACAAGATGGAGGGTGTTGAGGAGGGGTAAAACAAGATGGAGGGTGTTGAGGAGGGGTTAAAGAAGATGGAGGGTGTTGAGGAGGGGTAAAACAAGATGGAGGGTGTTGAGGAGGGGTTAAACAAGATGGAGGGTGTTGAGGAGGGGTTAAACAAGACGGAGGGTGTTGAGGAGGGGTAAAACAAGATGGAGGGTGTTGAGGAGGGGTAAAAGTAGATGGAGGGTGTTGAGGAGGGGTAAAACAAGATGGAGGGTGTTGAGGAGGGGTTAAAGAAGATGGAGGGTGTTGATGAGAGGTTAAAGAAGATGGAGGGTGTTGATGAGAGGTTAAAGAAGATGGAGGGTGTTGAGGAGGGGTAAAACAAGATGGAGGGTGTTGAGGAGGGGTTAAACAAGATGGAGGGTGTTGAGGAGGGGTTAAACAAGACGGAGGGTGTTGAGGAGGGGTAAAACAAGATGGAGGGTGTTGAGGAGGGGTAAAAGTAGATGGAGGGTGTTGAGGAGGGGTAAAACAAGATGGAGGGTGTTGAGGAGGGGTAAAACAAGATGGAGGGTGTTGAGGAGGGGTTAAACAAGACGGAGGGTGTTGAGGAGGGGTAAAAGAAGATGGAGGGTGTTGAGGAGGGGTAAAACAAGATGGAGGGTGTTGAGGAGGGGTTAAACAAGACGGAGGGTGTTGAGGAGGGGTAAAACAAGATGGAGGGTGTTGAGGAGAGGTTAAAGAAGATGGAGGGTGTTGAGGAGAGGTAAAACAAGATGGAGGGTGTTGAGGAGGGGTAAAACAAGATGGAGGGTGTTGAGGAGGGGTAAAACAAGATGGAGGGTGTTGAGGAGGGGTAAAACAAGATGGAGGGTGTTGAGGAGAGGTTAAAGAAGATGGAGGGTGTTGAGGAGGGGTTAAAAAGATGGAGGGTGTTGAGGAGGGGTAAAAGTAGATGGAGGGTGTTGAGGAGGGGTAAAAGTAGATGGAGGGTGTTGAGGAGAGGTAAAACAAGATGGAGGGTGTTGAGGAGGGGTAAAAGTAGATGGAGGGTGTTGAGGAGGGGTTAAAAAGATGGAGGGTGTTGAGGAGAGGTAAAACAAGATGGAGGGTGTTGAGGAGGGGTAAAAGTAGATGGAGGGTGTTGAGGAGGGGTTAAACAAGATGGAGGGTGTTGAGGAGGGGTAAAAGAAGATGGAGGATGTTGAGGAGGGGTAAAAGTAGATGGAGGGTGTTGAGGAGAGGTAAAACAAGATGGAGGGTGTTGAGGAGGGGTAAAAGTAGATGGAGGGTGTTGAGGAGGGGTAAAAGTAGATGGAGGGTGTTGAGGAGAGGTAAAACAAGATGGAGGGTGTTGAGGAGAGGTTAAACAAGATGGAGGGTGTTGAGGAGGGGTAAAAGAAGATGGAGGATGTTGAGGAGAGGTTAAAGTAGATGGAGGGTGTTGAGGAGGGGTTAAAGAAGATGGAGGGTGTTGAGGAGGGGTAAAACAAGATGGAGGGTGTTGAGGAGGGGTAAAAGAAGATGGAGGGTGTTGAGGAGGGTAAAAGTAGATGGAGGGTGTTGAGGAGAGGTTAAAGAAGATGGAGGGTGTTGAGGAGAGGTAAAACAAGATGGAGGATGTTGAGGAGGGGTAAAAGTAGATGGAGGGTGTTGAGGAGGGGTTAAAGTAGATGGAGGGTGTTGAGGAGGGGTTAAAGAAGATGGAGGATGTTGAGGAGGGGTTAAAGAAGATGGAGGGTGTTGAGGAGGGGTAAAACAAGATGGAGGGTGTTGAGGAGGGGTAAAAGAAGATGGAGGGTGTTGAGGAGGGGTAAAAGTAGATGGAGGGTGTTGAGGAGAGGTTAAAGAAGATGGAGGGTGTTGAGGAGGGGTAAAACAAGATGGAGGGTGTTGAGGAGGGGTAAAAGAAGATGGAGGGTGTTGAGGAGGGGTAAAAGTAGATGGAGGGTGTTGAGGAGAGGTTAAAGTAGATGGAGGGTGTTGAGGAGAGGTAAAACAAGATGGAGGATGTTGAGGAGGGGTAAAAGTAGATGGAGGGTGTTGAGGAGGGGTTAAAGTAGATGGAGGGTGTTGAGGAGGGGTTAAAGAAGATGGAGGATGTTGAGGAGGGGTTAAAGAAGATGGAGGGTGTTGAGGAGGGGTAAAACAAGATGGAGGGTGTTGAGGAGGGGTAAAAGAAGATGGAGGGTGTTGAGGAGGGGTAAAAGTAGATGGAGGGTGTTGAGGAGAGGTTAAAGAAGATGGAGGGTGTTGAGGAGGGGTAAAACAAGATGGAGGGTGTTGAGGAGGGGTAAAAGAAGATGGAGGGTGTTGAGGAGGGGTAAAAGTAGATGGAGGGTGTTGAGGAGAGGTTAAAGTAGATGGAGGGTGTTGAGGAGAGGTAAAACAAGATGGAGGATGTTGAGGAGGGGTAAAAGTAGATGGAGGGTGTTGAGGAGGGGTAAAAGTAGATGGAGGGTGTTGAGGAGGGGTAAAAGTAGATGGAGGGTGTTGAGGAGAGGTAAAACAAGATGGAGGGTGTTGAGGAGAGGTTAAACAAGATGGAGGGTGTTGAGGAGGGGTAAAAGTAGATGGAGGGTGTTGAGGAGAGGTAAAACAAGATGGGATGTTGAGGAGGGGTAAAAGTAGATGGAGGGTGTTGAGGAGGGGTTAAAGTAGATGGAGGGTGTTGAGGAGGGGTTAAAGAAGATGGAGGATGTTGAGGAGGGGTTAAAGAAGATGGAGGGTGTTGAGGAGGGTAAAACAAGATGGAGGGTGTTGAGGAGGGGTAAAAGAAGATGGAGGGTGTTGAGGAGGGGTGAAAAGTAGATGGAGGTGTTGAGGAGAGGTTAAAGAAGATGGAGGTGTTGAGGAGGGGTAAAACAAGATGGAGGGTGTTGAGGAGGGGTAAAAGAAGATGGAGGGTGTTGAGGAGGGGTAAAAGTAGATGGAGGGTGTTGAGGAGAGGTTAAAGTAGATGGAGGGTGTTGAGGAGAGGTAAAACAAGATGGAGGATGTTGAGGAGGGAAAAGTAGATGGAGGGTGTTGAGGAGGGGTAAAAGTAGATGGAGGGTGTTGAGGAGGGGTAAAAGTAGATGGAGGGTGTTGAGGAGAGGTAAAACAAGATGGAGGGTGTTGAGGAGAGGTTAAACAAGATGGAGGGTGTTGAGGAGGGTAAAAGAAGATGGAGGATGTTGAGGAGAGGTTAAAGTAGATGGAGGGTGTTGAGGAGGGGTAAAACAAGATGGAGGGTGTTGAGGAGGGTAAAAGAAGATGGAGGGTGTTGAGGAGGGTAAAAGTAGATGGAGGGTGTTAGGAGAGGTTAAAGAAGATGGAGGGTGTTGAGAGGGTTAAAACAAGATGGAGGGTGTTGAGGAGGGGTAAAAGAAGATGGAGGTGTTGAGGAGGGGTTAAAGTAGATGGAGGGTGTTGAGGAGGGGTTAAAGAAGATGGAGGATGTTGAGGGGGTTAAAGAAGATGGAGGGTGTTGAGGAGGGGTAAAACAAGATGGAGGGTGTTGAGGAGGTAAAAGTAGATGGAGGGTGTTGAGAGGGGTTAAAGTAGATGGAGGGTGTTGAGGAGGGGTTAAAGAAGATGGAGGATGTTGAGGAGGGGTTAAAAAGATGGAGGGTGTTGAGGAGGGGTAAAACAGATGAGGGTGTTGAGGAGGGTAAAAGAAGATGGAGGGTGTTGAGGAGGGTAAAAAGTAGATGGAGGGTGTTGAGGAGAGGTTAAAGAAGATGGAGGGTGTTGAGGAGGGGTAAAACAAGATGGAGGGTGTTGAGGAGGGGTAAAAGAAGATGGAGGGTGTTGAGGAGGGGTAAAGTAGATGGAGGGTGTTGAGGAGGGTTAAAGTAGATGGAGGGTTTGAGGAGGGTTAAAGTAAGATGGAGGGTGTTGAGGAGGGGTAAAAGTAGATGGAGGGTGTTGAGGAGAGGTAAAACAAGATGGAGGGTGTTGAGGAGGGGTAAAAGTAGATGGAGGGTGTTGAGGAGGGGTAAAAGTAGATGGAGGGTGTTGAGGAGAGGTAAAAAAGATGGAGGGTGTTGAGGAGGTTAAACAAGATGGAGGGTGTTGAGGAGGGTAAAAGAGATGGAGGTGTTGAGGAGGGTTAAAGTAGATGGAGGGTGTTGAGAGGGGTAAAAGGAGGGTGTTGAGGAGAGGTTAAACAAGATGGAGGGTGTTGAGGAGGGGTAAAGAAGATGGAGGATGTTGAGGAGGGGTAAAAAGATGGAGGGTGTTGAGGAGGGTTAAAGAAGATGGAGGGTGTTGAGGAGGGGTAAAAGTAGATGGAGGGTGTTGAGGAGAGGTTAAAGAAGATGGAGGGTGTTGAGGAGGGGTAAAAGATGGAGGGTGTTGAGGAGGGGTAAAAGAAGATGGAGGGTGTTGAGGAGGGGTAAACAAGATGGAGGGTGTTGAGGAGAGGTAAAAACAGATGGAGGATGTTGAGGAGGGGTAAAAGTAGATGGAGGGTGTTGAGGAGGGTTAAAAGATGGAGGGTGTTGAGGAGAGGTAAAACAAGATGGAGGGTGTTGAGGAGGGGTAAAAGAAGATGGAGGGTGTTGAGGAGGGGTAAAAGAGATGGAGGGTGTTGAGGAGGGTTAAAAAGATGGAGGTGTTGAGGAGGGTAAAAACAAGATGGAGGGTGTGAGGAGGGGTAAAAGAAGATGGAGGGTGTTGAGGAGGGGTAAAACAAGATGGAGGGTTGAGAGAGGTAAAACAAGATGGAGGATGTTGAGGAGGGGTAAAAGTAAGATGGAGGGTGTTGAGGAGGGGTTAAAGATGGAGGGTGTTGAGGAGGGGTTAAAGAGATGGAGGATGTTGAGGAGGGGTTTAAAGAAGATGGAGGGTGTTGAGGAGGGGTAAAACAAGATGGAGGGTGTTGAGGAGGGGTAAAAAAGATGGAGGGTGTTGAGGAGGGGTAAAAGTAGATGGAGGGTGTTGGAGAGGTTAAAGAAGATGGAGGGTGTTGAGGAGGGGTAAAAACAAGATGGAGGTGTTGAGGAGGGGTAAAAGAAGATGGAGGGTGTTGAGGAGGGGTAAAAAGATGGAGGGTGTTGAGGAGAGGTTAAGTAGATGGAGGTGTTTGAGGAGAGTAAAACAAGATGGAGGATGTTGAGGAGGGGTAAAAGATGGAGGGTGTTGAGGAGGGTTAAAGTAGATGGAGGGTGTTGAGGAGGTGTTAAGAAGATGGAGGATGTTGAGGAGGGGTTAAAGAAGATGGAGGGTGTTGAGGAGGGGTAAAACAAGATGGAGGGTGTTGAGGAGGGTAAAAGATGGAGGATGTTGAGGAGGGTAAAAGTAGATGGAGGTGTTGAGGAGGGGTTAAAGTAGATGGAGGGATTTGAGGAGGGTTAAAGAAGATGGAGGGTGTTGAGGAGGGTAAAAGAAGATGGAGGATGTTGAGGAGGGGTTAAAGAAGATGGAGGGTTTGAGGAGGGGTACAAAAGATGGAGGGTGTTGAGGAAGGTTAAAGTAGATGGAGGGTGTTGAGGAGGGGTTAAAAAGATGGAGGGTGTTGAGGAGGGGTTAAAGAAGATGGAGGGTGTTGAGAGGGGTACAAAAGATGGAGGGTGTTGAGGAGAGGTAGATGGAGGGTGTTGAGGAGGGGTTAAAGTAGATGGAGGGTGTTAGGAGGGGTAAAAGTAGATGGAGGATGTTGAGGAGGGGTTAAAGAAGATGGAGGGTGTTGAGGAGGGGTAAAAGTAGATGGAGGGTGTTGAGGAGGGGTAAAAGTAGATGGAGGGTGTTGAGGAGGGGTAAAAGTAGATGGAGGGTGTTGAGGAGGGGTAAAAGTAGATGGAGGGTGTTGAGGAGGGTAAAGTGATGGAGGGTGTTGAGGAGGTAAAAGAAGATGGAGGGTGTTGAGGAGGGGTAAAAGAAGATGGAGGGTGTTGAGGAGGGGTAAAAGTAGATGGAGGGTGTTGAGGAGGGGTTAAACAAGATGGAGTTGAAGCTGATAATGTAGGAGGAGGTAGAGAGAAATTATGAGTCTCTGAGGCACCGGACCCCATCAGGAGGAGTGATGGATGTTTGGAGGGAAGGAGGGAAGGAGGGAAGGAGGGAAGGGGAGCGAGATGAAAGAGTGGGGGATAAAAAAAGGAGGAGAGAGGCTGGTAGGGGAGACAAATAACCCTGATTGAAACCCCCCCCCACACACACTCTCTCTCTCTCTCTCTCTCTCTCTCTCTCTCTCTCTCTCTCTCTCTCTCTCTCTCTCTCTCCCTCTCTGTTGATTGATGGATGCGATGAAGAGGAGGAGGAGAGGTGTAGGAGGGCGAGCAAATAAAAAAGAAGGGTGGGACTAGGATGAAGGGATAAATATAGAGGAACGAGGTGATCAAGAAGAAAGACAATAGTGTATTCATCTCATTAGATCTCACTGATGCTATCTATAGATCAAGGCTGTGCAAGAACTCCATAAGCTTCAGGAAACAGGGGCTAAATCCAATATAATCTGTACATTCATGTTACATTTAAGGAACACTTATATTATGGAACAAACACGAGTTAAAGAAAGTCTACTTCTGTACCCTTACGCCACTTCCTGTCGTGGTTTATGTTCTTACGTTATACTGAACGGGTCAATTGGCTGAAGATAGAAAGTAAAATGCTTTCTAGCGGTTCGAGGGTTTCAGCACATGCAAAATGGATCAATATCTATCATAAATATTTGCATATTAATTACTGATTCACCGTTGAAAGTGTTTTTAAAAAATCATAATACTTGATACCAAAGTGTAGGGATGTCATGGTACGAGATATGTAGTCGTCAATAATAGAAAATGACACGATTCTCCTCCAGCAAATTTGATACAAAACAATAAATGTACATTGACATACTTTCCATTAATAGTTATGTTTCGAGTTTAAACAGATTCTAATGCTTTTTCTGTTATATTCTATATTGTGGTCAAAACATATCCTTTGAGCAACTTCAAGTGTCTCACCAAAAAGTTCATTTACTGGTATATATTTCACACGTCATGATGACATTAATTATGTCCCTTCACCTAATACTACCTATTAGTGAAATGACTTAATGCGCACCATAATGCAACTCAAAGGAACATCAGTAAACACTGTGAACGCATCAATGGTGAGTTTATTGCATCCAAAACACATTGTCTATCTTCCTCATAGGAGCCATTTATGTGAATTGTTGGCTTGTCATATTATTATTCTTAGCTATATTGTTCAGTACTATTCTGGATGATTGGTGGCTGTGATTAGGTGCACAGGAATGCATATATAAAGGGGGAATGTTGACAGGAAAGGGAGGTTACAGGTAGAAAGGTTACACATGTCAAACATAGAGACCAAACAGCACTCACTTGCAGAATTTAAAAACCTGGTGCATGTGCCACAGCTTCAATAAACCACAAGCTAATCTGCAAATGAATA
>CM053258.1:3168792-3173792 GCA_028583405.1 Pogonophryne albipinna
GAGGGTGTTTGAGGAGGGGTAAAACAAGATGGAGGGTGTTGAGGAGGGGTAAAACAAGATGGAGGGTGTTGAGGAGAGGTTAAAGAAGATGGAGGGTGTTGAGGAGGGATAAAACAAGATGGAGGGTGTCGAGGAGGGGTAAAAGAAGATGGAGGATGTTGAGGAGGGGTAAAAGTAGATGGAGGGTGTTGAGGAGAGGTAAAACAAGATGGAGGGTGTTGAGGAGGGGTAAAAGAAGATGGAGGGTGTTGAGGAGGGGTTAAAAAAGATGGAGGGTGTTGAGGAGGGGTTAAAGAAGATGGAGGGTGTTGAGGAGGGGTAAAAGAAGATGGAGGGTGTTGAGGAGGGGTTAAAGAAGATGGAGGGTGTTGAGGAGGGGTAAAAGAAGATGGAGGATGTTGAGGAGGGGTAAAAGAAGATGGAGGATGTTGAGGAGGGGTAAAAGTAGATGGAGGGTGTTGAGGAGGGGTTAAAGAAGATGGAGGGTGTTGAGGAGGGGTAAAAGAAGATGGAGGATGTTGAGGAGGGGTAAAAGTAGATGGAGGGTGTTGAGGAGAGGTACAAAAAGATGGAGGGTGTTGAGGAGGGGTAAAAGAAGATGGAGGATGTTGAGGAGGGGTTAAAGAAGATGGAGGATGTTGAGGAGGGGTTAAAGAAGATGGAGGGTGTTGAGGAGGGGTTAAAGAAGATGGAGGGTGTTGAGGAGGGGTAAAAGAAGATGGAGGGTGTTGAGGAGGGGTAAAACAAGATGGAGGGTGTTGAGGAGAGGTTAAAGAAGATGGAGGGTGTTGAGGAGGGATAAAGAAGATGGAGGGTGTTGAGGAGGGATAAAACAAGATGGAGGGTGTCGAGGAGGGGTAAAAGAAGATGGAGGATGTTGAGGAGGGGTAAAAGTAGATGGAGGGTGTTGAGGAGAGGTAAAACAAGATGGAGGGTGTTGAGGAGGGGTAAAAGAAGATGGAGGGTGTTGAGGAGGGGTTAAAAAATATGGAGGGTGTTGAGGAGGGGTTAAAGAAGATGGAGGGTGTTGAGGAGGGGTAAAAGAAGATGGAGGGTGTTGAGGAGGGGTAAAAGAAGATGGAGGGTGTTGAGGAGGGGTTAAAGAAGATGGAGGGTGTTGAGGAGAGGTACAAAAAGATGGAGGGTGTTGAGGAGAGGTTAAACAAGATGGAGGGTGTTGAGGAGGGGTAAAAGAAGATGGAGGATGTTGAGGAGGGGTAAAAGTAGATGGAGGGTGTTGAGGAGGGGTTAAAGAAGATGGAGGGTGTTGAGGAGGGGTAAAAGAAGATGGAGGTGTTGAGGAGGGGTAAAAGAAGATGGAGGGTGTTGAGGAGGGGTTAAAGAAGATGGAGGGTGTTGAGGAGAGGTACAAAAAGATGGAGGGTGTTGAGGAGAGGTTAAACAAGATGGAGGGTGTTGAGGAGGGGTAAAAGAAGATGGAGGATGTTGAGGAGGGGTAAAAGTAGATGGAGGGTGTTGAGGAGGGGTAAAAGAAGATGGAGGGTGTTGAGGAGGGGTTAAAAAAGATGGAGGGTGTTGAGGAGGGGTTAAAGAAGATGGAGGGTGTTGAGGAGGGGTAAAAGAAGATGGAGGGTGTTGAGGAGGGGTAAAAGAAGATGGAGGGTGTTGAGGAGGGGTTAAAGAAGATGGAGGGTGTTGAGGAGGGGTAAAAGAAGATGGAGGATGTTGAGGAGGGGTAAAAGAAGATGGAGGATGTTGAGGAGGGGTAAAAGTAGATGGAGGGTGTTGAGGAGGGGTTAAAGAAGATGGAGGGTGTTGAGGAGGGATAAAACAAGATGGAGGGTGTCGAGGAGGGGTAAAAGAAGATGGAGGGTGTTGAGGAGGGGTAAAAGTAGATGGAGGGTGTTGAGGAGGGGTAAAACAAGATGGAGGGTGTTGAGGAGAGGTTAAAGAAGATGGAGGGTGTTGAGGAGGGGTAAAAGAAGATGGAGGGTGTTGAGGAGAGGTAAAACAAGATGGAGGGTGTTGAGGAGGGATAAAACAAGATGGAGGGTGTCGAGGAGGGGTAAAAGAAGATGGAGGGTGTTGAGGAGGGGTAAAAGTAGATGGAGGGTGTTGAGGAGAGGTAAAACAAGATGGAGGGTGTTGAGGAGGGGTAAAAGAAGATGGAGGGTGTTGAGGAGGGGTTAAACAAGATGGAGGGTGTTGAGGAGAGGTTAAAGAAGATGGAGGGTGTTGAGGAGAGGTAAAACAAGATGGAGGGTGTTGAGGAGAGGTAAAACAAGATGGAGGGTGTTGAGGAGGGATAAAACAAGATGGAGGGTGTTGAGGAGGGATAAAACAAGATGGAGGGTGTCGAGGAGGGGTAAAAGAAGATGGAGGGTGTTGAGGAGGGGTAAAAGTAGATGGAGGGTGTTGAGGAGAGGTAAAACAAGATGGAGGGTGTTGAGGAGGGGTAAAAGAAGATGGAGGGTGTTGAGGAGGGGTTAAAAAAGATGGAGGGTGTTGAGGAGGGGTTAAAGAAGATGGAGGGTGTTGAGGAGAGGTACAAAAAGATGGAGGGTGTTGAGGAGAGGTTAAACAAGATGGAGGGTGTTGAGGAGGGGTAAAAGAAGATGGAGGATGTTGAGGAGGGGTAAAAGTAGATGGAGGGTGTTGAGGAGGGGTTAAAGAAGATGGAGGGTGTTGAGGAGGGGTAAAAGAAGATGGAGGGTGTTGAGGAGGGGTAAAAGAAGATGGAGGGTGTTGAGGAGGGGTTAAAGAAGATGGAGGGTGTTGAGGAGAGGTACAAAAAGATGGAGGGTGTTGAGGAGGGGTAAAAGAAGATGGAGGATGTTGAGGAGAGGTAAAAGTAGATGGAGGATGTTGAGGAGGGGTAAAAGTAGATGGAGGGTGTTGAGGAGAGGTTAAAGAAGATGGAGGGTGTTGAGGAGAGGTAAAAGAAGATGGAGGTTGTTGAGGAGAGGTTAAACAAGATGGAGTTGAAGCTGATAATGTAGGAGGAGGTAGAGAGAAATTATGAGTCTCTGTGGCACCGGACCCCATCAGGAGGAGTGATGGATGTTTGGAGGGAAGGAGGGAAGGAGGGAAGGGGAGCGAGATGAAAGAGTGGGGGATAAAAAAAGGAGGAGAGAGGCTGGTAGGGGAGACAAATAACCCTGATTGAAACCCCCCCCACACACACACTCTCTCTCTCTCTCTCTCTCTCTATTTCTCTGTTGATTGATGGATGCGATGAAGAGGAGGAAGAGAGGTGTAGGAGGGCGAGCAAATAAAGAAAGAAGGGTGGGACTAAGATGAAGGGATAAATATAGAGGAACGAGGTGATCAAGAAGAAAGACAATAGTGTATTCATCTCATTAGATCTCACTGATGCTATCTATAGATCAAGGCTGTGCAAGAACTCC
The DNA here is from genome assembly GCA_028583405.1 of Pogonophryne albipinna. NCBI lineage: Eukaryota > Metazoa > Chordata > Actinopteri > Perciformes > Artedidraconidae > Pogonophryne > Pogonophryne albipinna. The sequence continues at coordinate 3,172,161 of CM053258.1, forward strand.
ATAAGCTTCAGGAAACAGGGGCTAAATCCAATATAATCTGTACATTCATGTTACATTTAAGGAACACTTAGATTATGGAACAAACACGAGTTAAAGATAGTCTACTTCTGTACCCTTACGCCACTTCCTGTCGTGGTTTATGTTCTTACGTTATACTGAACGGGTCAATTGGCTGAAGATAGAAAAGTAAAATGCTTTCTAGCGGTTCGAGGGTTTCAGCACAATGCAAAATGGATCAATATCTATCATAAATATTTGCATATTAATTACTGATTCACGGTTGAAAGTGTTTTTAAAAAATCATAATACTTGATACCAAAGTGTAGGGATGTCATGGTACGAGATATGTAGTCGTCAATAATAGAAAATGACACGATTCTCCTCCAGCAAATTTGATGCTACAATACAAAACAATAAATGTACATTGACATACTTTCCATTAATAGTTATGTTTTGAGTTTAAACAGATCCTAATGCTTTTTCTGTTATATTCTATATTGTGGTCAAAACATATCCTTTGAGCAACTTCAAGTGTCTCACCAAAAAGTTCATTTACTGGTATATATTTCACACGTCATGATGACATTAATTATGTCCCTTCACCTAATACTACCTATTAGTGAAATGACTTAATGTGCACCATAATGCAACTCAAAGGAACATCAGTAAACACTGTGAACGCATCAATGGTGAGTTTATTGCATCCAAAACACATTGTCTATCTTCCTCATAGGAGCCATTTATGTGAATTGTTGGCTTGTCATATTATTATTCTTAGCTATATTGTTCAGTACTATTCTGGATGATTGGTGGCTGTGATTAGATGCACAGGAATGCATATATAAAGGGGGAATGTTGACAGGAAAGGGAGGTTACAGGTAGAAAGGTTACACATGTCAAAAACATAGAGACCAAACAGCACTCACTTGCAGAATTTAAAAACCTGGTGCATGTGCCACAGCTTCAATAAACCACAAGCTAATCTGCAAATGAATATCTATTATTAATGGAAAAAAAGAAAAGATTCAGTCTCAAGGCCTGACGCTTTTAGAATCTATCAATCATAACTGTCTGTGTGTGTGTGTGTGTGTGTGTGTGTGTGTGTGTGTGTGTGTGTGTGTGTGTGTGTGTGTGTGTGTGTGTGTGTGTGTGTCGATCTATCTGTGTTACAGTGAGGCAGAAGGACATGGATGAATGGACACAATCTCTTTTCATTCCTTATTCTTTCTTTATCCACCTCCTCTCCTCCCTTTCACCACCTTCCCGCCTCTTTCTCTCTCTCTCTCACACACACACACACACACACACACACACACACACACACACACACACACACACACACACACACACACACACACACACACACACACACACACACACACACACACACACACACACACACACACACACACACACACACACACACACACACACACACACAGGAGCTCCCATTCTCTGGTTCACATGCCACTAGCTATGAGGCTTAACCTCCCCTCAGGCGTGCTGAGGGAGAAGCTATCTGCAGCTCACAGAAAATATTATCACCGCTGACAATACCACAGTCGGCTGCCACAGAATAGCAGCTCTGTATCTGCGCCGCTCATTTCCAACACTCATATATCCATTTTAGAG
>CM053258.1:3178792-3186292 GCA_028583405.1 Pogonophryne albipinna
ATGTGATCCCTGTTCTTCTCATCAGGTCCAAACGTAATTTGCTCTAGAACAGTTCTTTGCTAATTGACCAAATACCTACAAAATAAATGTATCAGCCTCAGCTGTACTTTGGGTTTGGTGTTCAATTCCCATCATGCTAACATACTAAATTAAAGATGGGGAACATTGTAAACATATGTGCTTGACATCAGCGTTGTTATTTCTTTCTTGTGTTTTCAGAGGAATACTTTGTCTACAAACCTTTGTTTCAGATATGCTTTAAACACGATTATGTTTCTGGTGTTTTTAATGCTTTTATGAACCTTATTCCGATCATAGGCCTCCATGCACCAAAATAACGTATTCCCTATCATGCTATTGATTATTACCGGCATTACATGTGCTTTAAAGTCTTTACCTGTGATATGTGTATGATAATGGCTGTAATCTACTCAAACAAATAGAGTGGTGCAGTGACGAGTCCTAAAACCCGGAAGTGAGTTAGCATTTCACCACTTCCGGTTCCCTCGTCTCAGAGCCAATGGGATTTCTCCATAGGATTTTGGAAAATAGCTAGAAATAAGGTCTGTGGTTGAAACACATTTAAGAGACGGATCACGTTTTTTCTACGACATTAAATCCATCAGCTGTGACCCCACTGGTGATTTCTGAAGAGTGTACGTGTCTGAAAAATGATGGTTGTTACCAAGTGGCTGAATAGGACTACAGAAGTTATAAGTTTGTTTGCCCTGTTCTGCTTGAAAGCAAGTCCCTGCCTCCTGCAAACTGTTCAAACTAACGCTTCAACTCTCCAGGTTCACTTTGAAATCTATAAAGAGAGACTTGGCCTTTATAATTTGGAATTGAAAAACGCACGACAATCGTTCTTCTCTGACATCATTACTAAAAACAAAAACAACGCACGTGCCTTATTTGCTACCGTCGACAGACTAACTAACCCCCCAGTGTCAGTAGCCTCTGAATTCCTATCCACCAGGGCGTGCAATGATTTTGCCTCCTTCTTCACTGACAAAATTCAGAAAATCAGACAAGCAGTCAGTGCCTCTGCATCAGGAAGAGCAAATGTGTTGTCTCTGTGTCCACTTAACATCAATTCAAACACCATGACACAATTCCATCAGATTAATGATAAAAACCTAGAGGACATTATACAACTTCTGAAATCCTCCTCCTGCTGCCTTGATATTATTCCAACAGGATTTTTCAAAGATGTTTTGCCTTGCATGGCCTCAGATCTACTTCATATAGTAAACAAATCTCTTCACACAGGTATTTTTCCACAGGCCCTGAAAACTGCAGTCATTAAACCACTCTTAAAAAAGAATAATCTAGATGCTTCAGTAATGAACAATTACAGACCCATATCAAACCTCCCATTTCTAGGTAAAATCATTGAAAAAGTTGTTTTTCAACAGTTGAGTAATTTCTTGCATTTAAATAACTGTTTGGATGTGTTCCAGTCAGGCTTTCGTCCAAACCACAGCACTGAGACTGCTCTTGTAAAGGTCTTTAATGACATCCACTTAAACACAGACAGTGGCAGAACTTCAGTGTTAGTATTATTAGATCTTAGTGCTGCGTTTGACACTGTTGACCACAACATATTACTAGACCGACTGGAAAACTGGGTGGGACTTTCGGAAACAGTTCTAAATTGGTTTGAATCCTACTTAAAGGACAGAAACAACTTTGTTTCTATAGGTAAATACACATCTGAGTTGACAAATATGACATGTGGGGTACCTCAAGGCTCCATCTTGGGGCCTCTTCTCTTTAACGTCTACATGCTACCACTGGCTCAGATAATGAAGAACAACAAAATAAGTTACCATAGCTATGCGGATGACACACAAATGTATGTAACAATTTCACCAGGAGACTATGCTCCAATTCAAACACTGAGTAAGTGCATTGAACAAATCAATGACTGGATGTGTCAGAACTTTCTCCAATTAAACAAAGATAAAACTGAGGTAATGGTTTTTGGAGCCAAGGCAGAACGTTTAAAAGTTAGCGCTGAGCTTCAGTCTGCAATGTTCAAAACAACAGATAAAGCCAGAAATCTAGGTGTAGTCATGGACTCTGACCTGAGTTTCAACAGTCATATTAAAACAGTTACTAAATCAGCCTACTATCACCTAAAGAATATATCTAGGGTTAAAAGACTAATGTCACAGCAGGATTTGGAAAAACTTGTCCATGCTTTTATCTTCAGTAGACTCGACTACTGTAATGGTGTCTTCACAGGTCTCACTAAAAAATCTATTAGAAAGCTGCAGCTGATTCAGAACGCCGCTGCTCGAGTCCTCACTAACACTAAGAAAGTGGATCACATCACTCCTGTTCTGAAGTCTTTACACTGGCTTCCTGTGTGTCAAAGAATAGATTTCTAAATACTGCTGCTGGTTTATAAAGCACTGAATGGTTTAGGCCCAAAATACATTTCTGACCTCCTGCTAAATTATGAACCATCCAGATGTCTCAGGTCTTCAGGGACTGGTCAGCTTTCTGTCCCCAGAGTCAGAACTAGACATGGAGAGGCAGCGTTTAGTTATTATGCTCCAAATATCTGGAACAAACTCCCAGAAACCTGCAGGTCCGCTGCAACTCTGACTACTTTTAAATCCAGGCTGAAGACTTATCTTTTTGTCGCTGCTTTTAATTGAACTATTCACATCTTAGACTGCACTGTAACTTTTATTCATGTATTTTTTCTTTTTTTTCTTTTTTTTTTCTTTTAATGTTTATTTTATTTGCTTTTCTTTTTAATGACTGATTTTAAATGCCATTTTCTTAAATGTCTTTCATTTTTTGTAAAGCACTTTGAATTGCCTTGTGTTGAAAAGTGCTATATAAATAAACTTGCCTTGCCTTGCCTTGCCTACCATTTAGAATCTGTATGTTTGAATATGGATCTTAAGTTGGCGTGACGTTGAAGTCGTGCTGCTGGACTCGGCTGTAGTTCCTTTATAGCATAATGTTAGAATTTTGCTTCTGGACATTAGATTTATTATTCGAATATTATAAAAGTAGGGTAGACATGTGGAGATTATCCGGTTGAACAAAACGTGCATTTATCAAACAGGTTTGTTTTCCACAGACCTTATTTCCAGCTATTTTCCAAAATCCTATGGAGAAATCCCGTTGCTTTTTTGTTGAGGGAACCAGCAGCTTATTTCTGGGTAAATACGTAATTTCTCCGTCAATATAAGGTCAATGTTGACAGTTCAGCTCAGACTGGATGATCTGACTGAAACTAAACAGACACTTCGCTTAGAACAAATACAACTTGTCTAGCTCCAGTTGTAAAGCCACTTATTCCACCTTTGTTTTTGCATCGCCAGGAAGGCAGCAGATACGTTCGCTTCTACAAAACACCTCCATTACAGATTTCAGATGGTCTTCTTGCCACTCGGCTGCCCAGGATTTATGGGTTTATTTACACCTGAGAAGTGACGCTTTCAGCCAGATATCTTCTGCTCCGTTGGTTACTGTAAAAACACATTGCAACTCTCCCTCATGTGGTATTTTGTTTTACTCTCATTGTAAACCAGCTGCAGACTTGTTTTCCACCACTCTCTACAGGTGAGGAGTCAAATTTGTTTCATGCAGTATTAGATTTAGCTTCGAGGCGCAATTTTATTTACTTTCTATCCTCTCCCCTTTCCATATTTCTCTGTTTCTACCTCCCTTCCTCTTTCCTCCCCCCCCTTCCTCTCTGGCTGATTGGTTATCTGACGGCCCGTTCCTCCATCTTCCACCTTGCTGGAGTAATTCATCCCTCTTTTCTCTCCATCTCTTCATCCACTGCTCTTTCCATTCATCCACATCCCGCCATCTTTTGTCCAACCAATTGCTCTATCAAGACCCCTGACAGCAAAGTGGGAATTTCACTGCAAAAGTCCACTTTTTGGGTAAAAAAACTCCCCTATTTAATTTTAAACGGGACTCTTAGGCTAATTATGTCATTTAAAAAATGCGCCGCAATCACTTTTATCCATTAAAATACACAGAATTAGCTTTTTTTTTTTTATTCTACACTGCTCTTTTTTCATTGCATGGTAAATCTTTGCTGCTCTGACAGAAATCCTTCCACAGCAGATCTACAGAAACCGTTGTTGGAGAGAAATCCTGATTCAGCCGCTCGATACGCGCTGTTCTGTCTAAGCAGCAGTGATGCATTGTGCTATATATCTGCAGCCAGTAAATACTGTCTCATCACTGCTGATATACAGCGCTCTACATCTACGTGTATCCGTCAGTTCGTCCATGTTAAATACAGTCTGCTCTCTGCCGATATACGATCTATGTCTGTTTTCACTAATTACTATCTGATGATGTTTGTTTAGTGGATGCTGTATCATCAGTGATAATGTAATACCTCAAACAAGCCTGGAATGATGTGGAAAAATCAGATATCTCATCAATGGTAAATCCATGATTGTTTCTTATGTTGTTACATAGGAATCGTATCAGGATCAAGTCCAATAACATCTACAGTATGTTGATGAACTGGACTGCTGTTCAATTAAACTATTGTCTGATTACTCTGTATTTATTTGCATGCATGCAAACTAGTCAGTGCATAACTGGAAATATTTATTTTGCAAAAGGATTAACATGTGAAGATGTTATGAGATCAGACTATCAACCATATACAATGTAAATACTGCTATGTTTTACTATATGTATTAATATGTTGTAATATGTTGTAATATTTGTTTATGTTATTATAGTTTTCTTAAAATAGTATTCCATCTTTGTTTTAATTGTATGTGTGCACCACAACATCAAGTCAAAATCCTCGTATGTGTTAACCTACTTGGTAATAAACCTGTTTCTGTTTCTGATTCTGAAAAGTGAACATTTTTGGGGGAAATTCTGAGAAAAAAAAATCATAATTCTGAGCTTTTTGAAATAGAAATAGGATATTTTCTTCTCGTTATTCTGACTTTTTACTCAGAACACTTTTATTCAGATAAAAATTGGAAAAGTGGCCTTAATCCTTTTTCGTAGTTATATTTCTTCACTTAAATGTTTACAACAACAGACTTTTCCATTTGGTTATTTCATTGTAGACATCTTATTAAATGATAGAAGATTTCGGCACCAGCTCAGCATCGTGTAAACACCGTCAGATTGTGTCAGCTGAATTTAAAAGCTGAATGCATGTATTAGATCAGTGCTTCTCAAAGTCTGGTCCGCGGACCACTGGTGGTCCGTGAGTATATTGGTAAAATTTCACATTTGAAATGAATAAATACATTTAAGTTTTCTGCACTTTCGCGGGAATATCTCCGCAATGGAGCGAGCTTAAGTTTCACTTTCGATTGTGTGATATAGCCCAGCGCAACACCTTCATCACACATGTTGCCACTTGTTTGTACCATTTTCAGGCGATTTGTAATCTGTTCTAGAAAAACGATGTGTTTTTTGATATTTGTGGTGTTAGGTGGTCCGCGAGTGTTTTTTTAATGGTTAAGTTTGAGAAACACTGTATTAGATAATCTTTGGAGGACTCTTTGATATCGTTCCTATTGCCCCAAAACACATAAAGAGCCATTGTGGATGACTATAATAAATGCACAAATGGTGAGTACAATAATACATATATAAGACCGTTATGGGGTTTCAGAAGAGCATAGTAGTGCTCCATATAAAACAGAGGAACTTGCAGGAGGACGCAGAGGCTATAAATCTCCCTAATGACCTCCTTCTTATAAAGCCTGAGTGATCAGCTGGAGTGATCCCGACTCTTTACTCTGCGTTTTTAGGACCACTGAATCACAAAGTGCTGAGCTGGTGCTGATCGAGTCTCTTTAACCCCCCCATCATGCTTTTCCTCCGTAATAAAGAAACCTCTGCAGCTCAGGAGGCTGCTTCACATGCACACTCACACCCCCAGGTATAACAAAACAAACCTATTAAAACCAAATAAGTCGTGAAACGCTGCCGTCTCTTCCTCTCCCTCTGCGTCTCGCTTATCTCCCGCCCGGAGGCGGAGAAGCTGAGATCAATTTTGGGATCAGAGCTTGATTAAATATCGACAAGGCCCGGCTCCCCGTCTTTGATCTCTCAGAAAAGGCTTTCAACGTGTCCATCATTGTCTCAGAAATCAAACTTATTCCGAATGCATATCAGTGCAAACGAACTCCAAAATGAAAGCCTTTCATAATGCCCCCGGAGCAGAGCGTGATTACAGATAATACAAATAAAACGTATCTCGCTATTATCTGCTATTCAAGGTCTGCATGAAAAACTGACGCTTGGAATTAGATTGCTGTCTTTTTGCTGTCTTTGACTAAAGATCTTTGAAAGCCTCTCAGAAAATGTTTTTATAACACTTTATATATTTTGTAAACTTGACGGAATAATGATTTCAAAAGCATTTACCCATAAAAGAGTAATGCTAGAGGTTAATTTATCTGCTTAGTATTGCACTTCACATAGTTTCACACCATTTATTGAAGTTAAACACTAGCATATACACTAGTTGTAACTAAGTGCATATTCTGAAGACCTTTTCTTTCTTTTTTTAAACATGTAAAGGGGACCTATCATGCAAAATTCACTTTTTGATGTCTCTTATACATCAACATGTGTCCCCGGTGCGTCGGGGAACTCACGCAGCGTCAGAAAATAAAACCCTCTCTCTTTTCCTCCGTACCCAAATCTCTAAAAACGGAGCTGATCCAGATTTGCGTCCGATATGACGTAATATCTGAAATGTGGACCCACGGCCCAATCAGAAATGTTGCTATCAGAAACAATGCCCGACTGTTTTGGACGTAATATGTTCTTTGTTTATATTAGCATCGCTAACACTCAGAGCTAACCTGTACTGGAGAGCATGTGTGTGAAGAAGCAGGAAGTAAAAAGGAACTCACCTTGTGGTATAACCGGCAAGAGAGAAAGCCTTTGAGCTCCATACTGTTTCAGAGAGAATCCTTGATAATCCATGATATGGCGTTTCATCACGGCAGCATTTAGTTTAGACAGTAGCTGCCGGGTCCCGCATGAGCTCAGACCCCTCCTCTTTAAAGCTTTATACCCAAATCAGCACTTTAGAAACAGGAAGTGAAACAGAGGGATATGAGGCATGGCTAGAATGGGTGATCTGTTTGGTATTTTGAGATAAACACTTCATGTTTTTTATATATTTTTATATATCTGAGACCTATGCTATTGCCTAAAAATAGCATGATAAGGAACCTTTAAGTTCATGCGGGAACCTCGGACATTCAAGATGTTTTTGTGACAGTGATCTGCAAAGAGGTGCGTAACTTTGTCACAGTTTATAATCAAATAAATTAAAAAAGGCAAATATAATGGAGAGGCGGGACTCTAGAGTAACTGTTTTAAAAGTGGCTCTATAATGCTTTTTGGGGTTCTTTCATGAAGTGTGTTTTTATAAGATTTAGTGCATGTAAATGGTCTGCAAAAGCTAAAATCCCTGTGTTCCCTCCAGAGGAAGTTTCTATGATGATCTAAATAAATTGT
>CM053258.1:3191292-3193792 GCA_028583405.1 Pogonophryne albipinna
TGAACACAAATACCTGTACTTTCTACCTCTTACATGTTGAACTCAAATACCTGTACTTTCTACTTCTTGCATGTTGAACCCAAATACCTGTACTTTCTACTTCTTACATGTTGAACTCAAATACCTGTACTTTCTACTTCTTACATGTTGAACACAAATACCTGTACTTTCTACTTCTTACATGTTGAACACAAATACCTGTACTTTCTACTTCTTACATGTTGAACACAAATACCTGTACTTTCTACTTCTTACATGTTGAACCCAAATACCTGTACTTTCTACTTCTTACATGTTGAACCCAAATACCTGTACTTTCTACTTCTTACATGTTGAACCCAAATACCTGTACTTTCTACTTCTTACATGTTGAACCCAAATACCTGTACTTTCTACTTCTCACATGTTGAACCCAAATACCTGTACTTTCTACTTCTCTCATTTTCCAAACAGCTGGTTCCTTTAGTCTGAATGTGTGTTTGGTGGTGTGATCATTATTCTTTAGAGTCATTGCGTGCCTATTGATTTGAACACGATCCGTGTATCCATCATTTCCTGGTCTTCTCTAAAGAAGAGGGACCAATGGAAACGTTGTCATGTTGCCGTTGTTCAGCATGGAAACATTCATTAGCTAACAATGACATTATTGTTCTATTAATATAAAGGGAGGTCAGGTACTCTTTAAAACAGCTGCTAGTTATGGGTACTTTTTACTGAAGTACACTTCAAAGCCTCTTTACTTTTACTTGAGTAAAGAAGTTTAGTCAGTACTTCTACTTTTACCAGAGTATTTTTAAAAACGAGTATCTGTACTTCTACTTGAGTAAAGGATGTGTGGTCATCACTACCCCAACAAATACTACGATGCAGGAATACCATGCTTGGTGTTCGTGTCCTTGAGCCAAAGACTGAGCCCCCTGCTGTGAGTTGCTTTTGGGTTAAAACACACACTCGGCTCCTAATCTGTTGTATTAGCAGGTCGGCTCCGGATCAGGCGGTGCTCTGGAGCAGCCGGCTGTGAAATAATACAATCAGCAGCTCATTAACTCGCAATTTCATTTTTTGAGTTTGGAGGCACGATGATTAAGTGGGGAAACAATAGCGGCAAAGCAGATTACAGAAAGATGATTAGAAACAAACATAGTGTAGGATTCATGCTCTCAATGCTGTGATATGTTGATATACTGTAGTGTGGATGCTAGGGGAGGGTTCAGAGGATTACTCAAGGGCATGGCAGTCATTTGGTTTGTCTCTTTTTCCTTCTTACTGTATGTCCTTCTCTTCCTATAGACTTCAGTGTTTGCTGTTCTCCATCCTCTCTTTCTAATTCCTAAAACGTCTACTATCTGCAGTATGTTCCTGTAATCTTTTCTGTTTTTGGTTTATTTTTATTCGTTTAACGCAGTGGTTCTCAAACTTTTTCTGTCACGCCCCCCCTTTGGAGAAAAAAACAAGTCGGGCCCCCACAACACAAATAGTCAGGCTCAGTGGCGGTGCCTTATATTTCTTTTGGGGTGCTGTGGGGTAGCTTGAGGTTTCATAGAAGGTGCTCAAACATTTAGGGTTTCCCATTAATGTACCGGGCGCTACAGAGGAATGTTCTACTGCAACACTCCCCACGCAAACACACAGTGTGACAGTTACAATGAAGGCTCGAGGCATATGTGTAAGCAGGGGTCAAGTGCTATTTCTATAGGTGGTGTGTGGACCTCACATAGGGGGGTCCGGGGGCATGCTCCCCCGGGAAGATTTATTTTTAAATATTGAAGTTAAAAGCATCAATCTGGTGCACTTTGAGAGCAACATGAGAGATCTATGGATACATCTCTCAACACCCATATGAAACAGAACTGGAAACAGATTTACTTTTTCTTTATGGATATTTTACAAATCACCCTTTTAAACGTTATTCTTGTTTTACTGTCATATAGTATTTCATACCTGTTTTTCATTTATTCTCTTATTTTTTTATAACTATAATGATCATATAAACGTGTGCCTCGGAAATAATTGTTTACATTAATGGTGACCAAAACGTTTGAGATCCACTGAGATAACACTGAGAGAGTCCTTTAGCTCACTGAGTCTCTCAGTCTGACAGGAGAGGACTCTCCTCCACTTTGTTAGCGTAGCGTAGCTCGCTAGCACCAGAAGCTAACAACTACGATCTCCGGTACCGGTGCGCTCTCTCTCTCTCTCGCGCGCGCACGCACACAAAATGGCTCGTTCCACACACACACAGAGCGGAGCTTTAATGAAACACAGAGACCCAGACGTAATAGTACTGTACAGAGGTTGCGCTAGACTTTTTCACTGCCCATCATTTTGACGGACAGGATCGTAAAATTTCCGTCAAAATTCAGCAGTATTACACTCTGGGGGGGGTGGGGGGGAAAGAGCACAGTCGTGAACAGTCAACGGGGGGCGGGGCGCACGCTTGTGAACTGTTAGCGCCGTGTTATGCATGTCCACTGCACCTCGCGGGAGTGCGCACAGCGTA